>VXAA01005170.1:14140-51030 GCA_013399115.1 Anseranas semipalmata
GAGAGGGGGGGGGGGGGGGGGGGGGGGGGGGGGGCGACAGTGATCAACATAAATAAGTAACTGCTGTTTTCAAAGAGCTTACTAACTACATCAGAAAGCAAAAAGTAAAAGGTAATAGGGTACTTCCCTCAGAACTGTGGGTGGAAGAACAAAGCAGTAGGTTCAAACAGCTTCCCATGACCATAAAGGCAATCCATAAGAAAAACACAGCACTATGTGTGGTCCAACATAAACAAAAGTCATCAGCAAGCCATTAAGGTCCACGTTCAAAAACATTTTTATTCAAGAAAGGCAGAAATGCAGCTAAGATTTATGTAAGAATTTAAATCTTGCTTTGGTAGGGAAAAATTAATGCCAACTTAAAATTAAATATTTCATTTAAATAAGCCATCTAAGTGAACGAAAATAATTACAAAGTACTTATACTCAGAAAAAGATGTTTCCAACAAGTATTGTTTTTGTTACCATATTAACCAATGCAAAGTAAACCAGAAAGTTGCCACACAATTCAGAGTTAGAAAAACTTCTCAATTATATGATTTTTTTTCCTCCTTTGTACTTGATTTTGTGTACATTTTAAGATGCACAGTTGACAGAAGGCCAAAGGTGTCACAGAAATGGACATGAAGGATAAATATTTTCATGACAAATAGAACTGTAAGAAATATACTGTCAGAAATACAGCATCCTGTAAGAAATATTTTTACAGTAAGAGTTCCCTTGAGCAGAGCAAGTGAGTTAAAATTAACTGTTTAACAATAACTGAAAGTATATGTAACTATTTTATCATTTCATATTTTATCATTTATCATATCATTTCAGTTCCCTTTGCTCCAAATATTCCCTTATTAAATAAGCCCTAAAAGGCATGCTTACAGAATATTTGTGTGTTTTGCATGTTAATATGAGGGATAAAAAGCTTTCCCAAGACCTACATATTACACGTCCCATAGGAATCAGCTGGTGGAAGTGAAATATAGTAAAGGACCATCTTTACCGCTCCCAGTGCGCGTCTTCTTCTTTATTGGACACGAGAAGAGGGATTAACGGGGAAGAGATGGCATGACAAAAATAAAGTGCTTAGCATTGGCTTAATTTGTTACCTAGAGTGCATCTTTGAAGTTAGAAAGTTTATTAAAAGTCATTCTTAAAGTAAAGCAGACTTTATACACAACAGAAGTATAATACCTATTTCATATTAATGATCTAGTAACTAGCGAACTGCCCCTTAACTGTGTTTCCAAAATATAATTTTCAATTGTATGCTCCATAAATACCTGGAACTGCAGTCTAGCTTATTAGAAAGTGTAACAAATATATGCAATTAAAAAAAAAAAAAAGCTTGAGAAAAAGAGATAACCATTTTATTACAGTATAAAATGCTATTTCCATTGGAAAATGGAAAAATAAATTCCAGATGAAACTAACTGAAAACCAAAAATCTAACATGTAAAGACCATCAATGAACATATTTATGTTAAAAAAAACATGACATGTTGTACATTTAATGTTTTATTGATGAGAATGCAAATATAACCATTGCATATCACAAAAACAGTTTGTAACATTTCATTATGAGCAGTTCCTTAAAAACATCTGCAATCATTTGTAACAGCTGCACTTAATATTTGAATCCTTGTAACTTCAATCAAAATATTCTTCTAGTAGCCTATTGCAGATAGTTATTAAAAAAATAACGTCAAAATTTACAGTAAAAAAATCCAGAAATACCTACTGTTTGCAGGTGCCCAATTCTAGGTGTTCCATACAGCTTTATTTCAGGAAGTGCTGATTATTCTTCCTCAGGAATAGAAACATTCCCACTTGCTCAAAAGTTGTCTACCCCCAAAAAAACAGAGGGGCACTTCCTGATGGCTAATTATCACCTATAAGTCAAATGAATGCAGATGCTTATTATTTACACAGTTTGGGATTTAAATACGCTTTCCTGTCACAAGATTCAATTTAACGCATGGATTTGCATACCTGAGGTACTATGTTATCTAAATTCATTTTTCCTGGAAGAGATACTAAAAGGAAACAAATCAACACAGAATATTTAGCTGAACTGTCTGTTTTCTTCAAGTCTTTCTTCCTTTCCAAGAACTTGTACACCTACTAACAAAGTTTGTAAGAGAGAACACCATACATCTTTTATTTATCTTTCATGTCTTCATTGCTTGAATCTGATCTGTTAATAAAAAGAAACAGCTAGTATTAAATACAAGTAAGATGGATTATTGTTCTATTTCACTTCTTGAAAACATAACCCAGTATGTCCAGGTTCTGGAACATAACCAGTAGATATTTTGGTGTAGTTAAAATAATGGGGGACAATGCAGTTTGAGTTGTTTTCAATTTGCTCTCTCATCCACTTCTGAAACTCCTCCACAGCCAAGTAGTTTTCCCTCAAATATAGCTAATTAAACAGGAAGAAACTTCCACATAATTTTTAACCTTTACAAGCTTAAGGTAACTGATGAGAATAAGGCCTGAAAATCGTGAAGTACACATTTCAATTCCTTGCACACATTTCAGCTTCCACATAACTAAACTAGAACTAACTCCCAACAGCAATGAACACCAAAGGATTTAAAGTTTGTTTTTGCATAATTCACATGGAAACATCCTTGCTCTCAGTAACCACACTGCTCCATACTGAGAGCCTGATTGCCACTTCCAAATTCACTTCAAAGATTTTCTTAGTTAGCATAAATATACTGCATCCCCATTACAACATGTTGAAGTCAGCAAAATTTAATTAAAAGCAGTAGCAGGGAATGAGAGCTGTATTTAGACCAACACGAGACAGGTTAGTTTTATCCTACTGATGATATGGTGTTGCAATAGAAATCCACATTACAAAATGTGGAAATAAGCAATCTCAGCATTTGCTAAGGAGAAAAAAGGCAAAACCTGATCCCTCACGAAATCAGTGAACCTATAATGAGTCTGCAAAAAGTAACTAAGAAAAGTATGGTTGTTGACAAAAAGAATTGTACATTCATTAACCAGGTGTCTGTCCCTCCACTTAAGTTTATGACACCTGTGATTTAGGGACCAATATAACACAGAGTTTTTCCAATTTTTCTCCTCCAGTGCTCTGGGAACGGGCAGGAGAATCATAGTAGAAATTGGTTCCTGAAATTGAAATGAAGTCTTCATCCACTCAAAGTATAACTGCCAAACCACACATACTTAGGTGACAATCCAGTTTAAACCCAACCCCACTTCAGCTTTCAGGGTGCACTAAGATGGGTTAATGGTAATTGTTTTTGGTAAAACCCGTCTGTGAAGAATTTCAGCTCAGAAAATTAAGAAGTTTAACTATCCATGAAAGTGAATAGCTATGAAGAGCTATAAAGTGAGTGACAGCAGAAGCACCTGCTTGCCGAGCTTAAAAATCTACATAGATCAGAAAATATTTAGACAAGCATTTGAGATCCTTTTAAGTAGCTTGAAGCTATGAACAAAATCATCGACTCCAAATTTGGACTGAAACTTAGAAATTTCCTCAAAGACAAGTGAAGACCCTGGAAATCACTGGAAGATACTACAAAATCAGAACTATGCCTAATATTAGGAAAGAGTATGCAATTTGGAATCTACTCTCTATAATAAAATACAGCGGTGAAGGAAGCTCAGTAGTAAGATGCTGCTTCTCCGCTAAAAAACTCTTTTAGATGGTGGAGGATGCAATAGTCTTCCTCTGTAAGGCAGTACCTCTGTTTGTAAAGACTATTTATAGTTAGTATACCTTCCTCTGAAAACTTGACCAAATGTTTTTGTATTCTGTAGCAATGCAGTAAAATAAACAATCTCTTTCTAATTACCAGAAAGGATTCCAAGTAAAAAGGACAGTCTGGTATCCATGGACAAGAGAAGATAATGTTAATCAGGTACAATGTTGGATATTATTTAGCTGCACCTTTGAAGGAAATTAGTGGCACTGACTCTGGAACATTGCTGACATCTAGTGGCTACCACAGCACAGAACACATCAATCTAGACAAACTATCTTGCACAGCATTTTGTTCTCAGATTCAGATTATACTACGCTACCTAATACACTCACAGTGTAAACAATGTACGTTAGATTGAGAGCTAAAATTAGAATAATACCACACTTCATTATTCTATACATTTAGCAGTACATGGGAGGACAAAAGAGACCAGATCCTTACCAATATACTATATAAGGAGATACACAGCAACCATATCAAGTTTGCAATTACAAATGTGTATGCAATACATCATTTAAGCCAGATCTGTTATTTTCTATGTAGTTATGAGTGTCTGCATATGCTATGATCCTTACAATGTAAGCTGCTCTTCTTTTGGCTCTAGGTCAAAAAAACTGAAGTTGAAAAATGAAAACCAGTGTATTTGTTTATTTTTCTAGCCTGTTTATTCACCATTTCCAAATACATAACAACGAGATACGGAAAGCTGGGACAGGACAGTAAGAATAAATTAGAGAACAAGCTGAGCTACCACTATACAAATTAAAGTTCAGGAGCACCAGGTATTATTATTGTCTACAAGAAAGAGCTTTTGCACTGTTTGCAAGAGTATGCATCAACATTTCATTGTGCACACTTTTGGCAGAGAACTGACATGATCTTTGTGTACACATTAAGGAGATAAATGAAAGGTAAGTATGAGATAGAGCATCAGTACTCACTGTGTGATTTGATCTGACAGCAGAAATGGACAGAAAGAAAATAAAGGAAATAAAGAGAAAACTTACAAAATGAAAGAGTTTAAAAGAATGAAAATAGAGCAAGAGAATTAGATATAGTATACCTTGGAGCCAATCCACACCTTCCTGTAAACCTTCTCCTTTAAGAGCATCACTGGCACTGAAAGAAAAATGAAATTATGATAACATTGTAAGTGGACTCATCACTGTACCTGTAATTTCCAGAATTGTAAAGTAGCATGAATTACACTTTACGTAAGTTTTCTTCACCTGGAGAAGACTGCTTCTCAAATGATATATGCTAGAGTACCTTCCCAATATGAGAACACCATTTCAAGATGTGATCTATTTTATTTTTGAGTAACTACTACAGTTTAAAGGCAGAGGAATCATTCCTAGAACATAAGGGGCTCTGGAAGAGCTCCCACACAAGGCAGCCGTATTATTCTGCTGCAGATACTCTTCAGCAACACCCTCTGCAACGCTGTAAAAGGTATGTTTACTATCTACAACAACACTGATGAAGTAGCACCTTCCTTCCTCCCACCCAGGTCCTATACACAGCAAGGCTGCCGGAGTACTGGAGGAAATAAGTACCGTGAATAGTGCATACATCCTTCACTGTAACAGCCACCCTAGGACTGTCTGTTTATCTATATCTATATAGATCTATAGATCTATCTATTTATCTATCCATCTATCTATCTATAAGGCTACAATGAGAACAGTGTGAATCTACCCTTTGAATCACAGGGGTATAACTGTTTAAGGCCCCTCATTCTGTAGCTTATGAAAATTAGCACAGCAGTAAATCTGCACTGTTATTGTGGTTATCTATAAAATTACTTCTCAAGGAGCTTGGGAATTCATCAGTGTAAAGAAATGATCCCAAAATAACACCCAGGTAATCAAGTTAATTATTAAAGGGCCTAAAAAGAAAATTTTAGTTTTCAGCAGCATTTAGCTGCTGATTTCACTTTTACTTTATAATATCTGAACTTTAGTACAACAAAAATCTAACTTCTGTAAAGCACTTCTGAGAAAAGTTTTTTTTTTTCCCCTGTCAACACTGACACAAAATCCTTTTATTTATAGGAAAGCTTTACATCCTTCAGAAAGGAAATACAACAGTTCTAAAAACTAAAAAACATTATGTGGTACAATACTGTCCCTCTGAATTCCCACAGGAACAGATTTTACTAAGTGACATTTTAACAATAGCATCTGCAGTGTGAAAGAAAACAATTCTAAAGGCTTCACTCTTGATATTATTAATCCTGCAAGACAAACCAGCAGCAATACTGAGGACAATTCTACGCAATTTCCCAGCAAAAATAGCTGCAGCTACTCTTCTGAAGAACATTGCTTTTCAATTTCACTGAAGTTCTCCATTGCATTATTTGGGTAACAGTTCTCTTGTGAAAATTTTCAAGTTACAGTCTACATGAATGCATTGCAATGTGCCTTTAAAATCAATTTCATTGCAAGTATTGTAATGTTTCCACTCATTCCACATATGGCTGAACTGCATTTTATCTGGCTGATTTAGTTTGTATTATATAATACTGAGTAGCATGAAAGAGATAAAATAGGAATACAAATTAACACCAATAAAAGGGTAGAAATAAAAGGAAAATTTACCAGATATGCCAGGGCTTGTCTTTGATGTTTTCTAATGACAATAACTGAGATACTTTCACAGATGATATTGCATCCCTGAGGTCCATCTTGTTAGCAAAGAACAGAATAGGCAGTCGACGGTGCTTAATATCTAGGCATAGGCAGAAGTAGAAGTACCATGACAATATGCAACATATCAATCTCTGCAAGTAATAAACCACAAACAATACAAAAAGGTATTTTGCTCACCTGTAACTGCAATTCTTTGAAGGTTGTATCCTACCAAGATGCACGCTGTTGGGTCACATGGCCTCTGATGCATGCTTCAAGAAAGCTCAAACTTTCTGGTAGGCTTTGGGATCTTCCACCCCCCTTTTCTCCCTACCTTATACATATATTTAAAGCTGTAGGTACAAATTGCTGGTGAGGCTGAGGAACAGGAGTTGAAGCAATTTCCTACAAACACTACGTGTCTCTGTTCAGTCAAGATTGGATGTGTAAAGTGAACAGAAAAATGACTTGCGTTCATTCATATCCTCGCAACAGCAGGTCCATATGAGTAGTCTGCACTATCCTTTAGCTTCCTGGAGAGCATCCACAACTTTCTTTAAAATTCATAAGACAAGAAAGGTGCGCACATCTGGACATCCCTTATCCTACCTTCACTTGAACAAAGACTTGTTTTCCAGAAGCTCTTCTCAGTTAGCAGTGGGAACCACAGTCCAAACCAAGGACCCTGATACACTGCCAGTTTCTGGCATATTTACACATGCAAAAGCCTCTCTGATTACCACAAAAGGCTAAAGAGTCATTGCAAGGAAACAAAGTATAGATCTGCCAGGTTGAAGAGAATAAAATCGGCAAAAAATTACTAGCACCGACACCAACTATAAGAATTTTTCCACATTATTAAAAAAAAAAAAGATCAATTATGGGATTACAGAAAATCTAGATTTGAGACAATCAATCAATTTTTGATAGGAAAAGATATTTAAAAATAAAACTGCAATGAAAATTACCATAGAGGCACTTCTTAGAAAAGTAAAAATAAAAGGTTGTTTCCCATAGGAAAGAAACTAAGGATTTATTTGGAACCTTCAAACACAAGCCAGCTGACCCTGCCAAGGAGGGTGTCAGAAGCCCCCTAAAAAAACAAACTCTCTTACTGCTGAAATGGTTTGAACTTCTTAATTATGTTCTTTTCAAACCCTTTACTGAACCTTCCCACAAAATCGGTGGAAATATTACTAGTACAACCATACTCCGAGATGATGAGTGCTCAACAAAATGCTGCCAATTTTCACAATTTTTTACCCTATCTGGAACTACTTTTTCCTCTGACATCTTCTAACGCAAATCAAAGGCCTTAAATAGAAGCACAGAAAGAATATAATCAAATTTCTAGTTTGAATCCACAGTTGAATAGCTTTTGTGTCTCCCGACTGATACTTCTACACTAACCTAAAGTGTAGTTAAACGAACTCTCACACCCACAGGTGGCAGTTTATGGATACATTAGAACCACAGAAGCTAGGTAACATCACATAAGCAGATAGACAATTTAACCATATCCCCCCACATCTTTTTGCGGTTATTGATGGAAAGCTAACATTTTCTTGTTGCAAGTAGTTATGAGTTAACACATTAAAAAAAAAGACACTAGAGACATGCAGTGTGTAATTTTATACAAAGAATTTCAAATGTATAGAAATTTTATTTTATTTTAGAAGCATGTGCTGGAGGTCAAGTGACCCAAGAGTCAACATCTAAACAGGTAATCTAATGACTACGATCTTGCAAAATGCTGAAGTAATATGGTAACAGTGATCATTAAAGAAGCTGTTATTTGCAGAATGCATAGTCCACTAACACAAGTAAAAATAACTTATGGTTCTGATCCACAAAACAGTCCCAGCTAGTACAACTTCTAACACCATTAATGCTTCATGTTACACATTCCCTTTCACCCGAACACTTCAGGCAAAGCCTGTTTTACTGAAGGATTGCTAAGGTTTTCAGGGACAGGAATCTACTCAAGGTTGTTACCCAGCATCCCTTTAAACTGTAAGTAAGCATGTACATTTAAACCACTACAGGATGTTCACATAGGCAGAAGCACAGAAAGGGAGAAAGTAGGGCATGCGGCAGAAGGGTAGAGCAACAGTAAAGGAAATAAAAATATTGCTGTAGTAAAACAGTTATAGATTGTTTCAGTTAATAGCTACTTTTATCAAACATTATTCTCTTTGGTTCTCTTGGATTAAGACCTATCAAAATCCAAAAGGATAAAACGGGAACACTACTGCTGCATTTGACCTGAACTGCTCGAAGGCAAAAAAACAGAAGTGCCCTTTCTTGGTTCCAGGGAATATACTAGGTGGCCACAGCCACGATCATTCAGAACTAGAAGGCACAAGCGTATCAAAAACTGAACAGTGCTGACCTACTAGATCAGTGTTAATAACCTGTTAATATCTAAACACAATGCCCAGCCTAAGCTTGCATATCCTCAGCCTTAACATTTTTACTCTTCTGCGTTATTATAAAGCACTACATAGTACAGCAGTGTCTACCTCCCATCCTTGGGCTTACGTGGTTTCCATTTTATCAACAGAATCACCTTTTTTTTTTTTTTTAAAAAAAAACCAATGTGGTTAATACCTGCTTTGTTACAAAGTTCCCTGACCCATATGTAATCCACCTGCAGCCCTTGGTTCATCTCTTCCCTCCCCTTGCACTTTGCAAGCCTGTCCTTTCAGTGTCTGCGTTTGAAGTGGCCCATACCTCTGAACATGAGATGAAGAGGGCCCAGGCAGCTCACACACACTCAGCTACAGCATCTTTGCTGATGAACTCATGTATTATATGCAGTCTGCATGGAAAATGAAACCATAGCGATATAATTGCTCCTATCTCATAGTACTGTTCTTGGTTACAAATACAGAAGTTAGCTTCTCTTCTCTCATTTCCAGCACTGTAACCCCACAATTTAAGGCTCTACCAGATTAATAACTACGAAATTGCAGTATGATTTCACTTTGAAATTTCTTGCATGTAGTTTTATACTCTGGCTACTCAGAGCATCTACCTACAGTGCTGAAAGTCATTCAAAATTGCATATTGCTTATAAATACATAATTTGATTCCAATAATGTTGGCCATATGGAACGGTGAAGAAGGGAAGAGTTGATTGATATCAAAACTTACTTAAAAAAATGCAACCTCACAGAAAAAAAATACGGCAAAAAACCCTAAAACTAAACGCTTCACCATGAATCCTCTCATATCCTCTTCCACCCCATGTATCCTTTTACAGGCAATTGAAACTGACTGGTATAATTATATATCTTTTTTTTTATTATTATTACAAGATAGCCAGAAATAAGATAATAAATGAAAAGTTACATTAAAGAAACTAGCCATATTCTTGGAATAATTCAGACAAGGAAATTTTTTTTTGTATATGTTGGTCACTGTATACAGGCTCTCCAGCTTCCAAAAGGTCAAAATCTATTCTTCCTCAAACTAGCACAACTTCTGTTCTATGTTGATTAATAAGGGACAAGTCCAATTCAATGTAGCCAACTGAAGTATGATCAGTTTGTAAATCTGAATAGGTATATAAAAAAAACAAAAACTTACCAAGACTATTATTCTCATTATAGTATTCATGAATGTCTAAAATATTTGTAAAATACTCAGAATGCAGAAAGTGTCAGATAGGAAGGGCTGTTCTTACAACAACATAACAAATATGGAGACAGAAAGGGAAAAAAGCCTCCTCACCTGGATGATTCAGAAGAGTGTCAAGTTCTTCTTTGGCCACAACCATTCTTAATTTGTCACTGCTATCAATGACAAAAATAATGGCTTGGCCTTCTCTGCATAACATAAAAAGAGCAAAGAGGCAAATTATAGGTTCTCTTAAACTGTGATTATGAAAAGGCTTCAGAAGAAACACCAAAAAAGGCAAACAAACCTGTTTTTCCCTCTAATTTTGTTGTTATTTGCCATTAACATTTGAATCCACTCCTATTTCTGAAATTCAACCTTTCGGTAACCTGCATAAATTTTTTTTGAGACATGAGATTATTAGCTGCATGACTTGTACAAGGTTCAGGCTACATAACAGTCCCTTCAGAAATCTCGATTTCACCAATGAGGCTGAAAAATGAACTCTGAAAATGTAACCAACTGCTATGTTGACAGCGTGGTCACAAAGAAAACCTCAAGACAGGTTTTTGTAAAAATCCTTATCCTTTGTTTCCTACACTAGAACAAGTTTCGTTAGAAAAAAGTGGTTTTGTCTACAAGTCTACATAAATATGATCTTTTTTCTTCTTTTGAACAAAAGTTAAAAACTTTCAACTATTTCAAATCATCAAAACATTTTGCTGGCAAAATGGCCACAGACAAAATATATATACATGCTATTCCACTCCTGATTTCAGCATATTATTGACATTTCATGACTTAATGTTTCATTTATTGAAACTTATTTGAAAGCAAAATAAAGTCTGACCAATTCAGAACAGCTATAGAAGACCCACAAAAAGTATTTTTAGTTTACATTTTAATGTAATATTTATTCTCTGTTGTTGTACATTTCTCTGAGAGACCATTACAGATACTTCTTCACCCCCTCATCCCACACCTCAGCACTATCTGTCTTTGTCCCAGACAAAAACAAACAAACAAAAAAAGCAGTCCCAGACCTACTGATCAAAAGAAAGAACTTGACCTAACGCTGTATGGGAATGTCCATTATTTTATGGGATACAGAAGAACTTGACTGGTGAATAAAGCTTTTGCATATTACCTGAAAAGGTCCAAGTAATTTTTATGAGTGTACAATATTTATCTAGAGGAATCAGAGTCCTAGCATGTATTTACTAACCAAAAATAACTCCACAAACAGGCAGCAGTGATAGGAACCCAACATGAGTATACATATAATTAAGACAAGTGTCCTTTGAGGACATCCTAGAAGATAGGTTCAAGCCAAACATAAGAAAAGGGCAAACTTTAAGTACTTTGAGGCAACTACTTCGACACAGATACTGGATCAGAATTAAATGCCATTTTGCCGTTCTTGCAAAATTAAATCTAGCTTAACTTTATAAACTAAACAGTACATAATTATTTTATATTACTTTTTAGCAGAAGTTAATCTTCAGTATTTGACTACTGCACTGATCAGGAACAGAAGTGGACACAAGTGCACATTTCACTGTCAGCATTACCTAAGAAACTCCCTTCCCATTAACTTTAAAAAAGCAGTTTATGCCACACAAGGGGTAACTTACTGCATTAAATATATCACTCAGAAAAACGATTTGCTTACGAAGCACTCAGGTAGCATTCTGAGAGCAGCCTAAGGACATCAGACACTGATATCCAAAAGTTTTGGGAAACAGACATCTAACACTCTTTAACAATGATGCCCACACAAGTTTTCAAATTGCTAACATGTTTTTTACATGAAAAGGGGATGAAGTGTTAATCCTCAATTAAAGAATACTTTAAGGTCTATCTATTTAATATTAATTGAATATTAATATTTAAATATTATAATCTCCAGAATGGAAAACACAAGCTGTTTCTGTGTGATACAATCATGTTCACCTATAATTCTTTACTGTGAGGATGGTGAGGAACTGGAACAGGCTGCCCAGAGAAGCTGTGGATGCCCCATCCCTGGAAGTGTTCAAGGCCAGGCTGGATGGGGCTTTGGGCAACCTGGTCTAGTGGGTGGCAACCCCCCCATGGCAGGGGGGTTGGAACTAGGTGACCTTTAAGGTCCCTTCCAACCCAAACCATTCTATGATTCTTATGAGTCTTTAAATACCATAATGTTATAAAGTACAGTAAACATCCTACTTAATATATAACGTTTAAGAATACTTGGTCAAGTTCTTAGTTTACATGTGTCACCTCATTCTCTGAAGCTCCTCACAGGAAAAAGGAAAAAGGAAAAAGGAAAAAGGAAAAAGGAAAAAGGAAAAAGGAAAAAGAGAAAAAGGAAAAAGAGAAAAAGGAAAAAGAGAAAAAGNCAATATCTTTTGGCTCTTAAAGTCTCTTACCTACAGAAGAACAGAAAAGTAAGATAACTAATTCATCTTGGTGCTTTCTTACAGGATTGGCTTTTCTTTTTTAAAATGTAAATCTCATCTCTAGCATGCTCCCCTAATCTTTGAGATAACAAGATGTCCCTGAAAGTGTGATGATTAACAGCATATCGAAATTTTCATTTTTTGTAGAGTTGTATTTATCCAGGACAACCTCCTGTCGAACACCAGGCATAATTCTTCTCTGTATCATTTCTAAACACTAAGAATTATCAGACTTTTGTCTATGCAATATTATCGGACTTTTGTCTATACAATATACACGCCAGCTAATATGAACAGCAATGCTTGAAAACAAGTAATAGGCTTACTTGTAGTAATGTTCCCAGAGATTTCTGTATCTGCCTTGGCCTGACATATCAAACACTGTGAAAGACAAACTGCAAAGAAAAGAAGAAAATCAGGCACAAAAACAAACAACAAAACCAATACAAAACTATTTTCTTTGCTACCCTGACAGAATGAGTCAGATCAACTTGAATCTCAATCATCTATGAGAGATTCCAAAAGGAGCTTTGGTTACTGTATCTGCGTTCAAACTATTCTACCCAGCTTTGGGGTCTTATAATAGGAATATTTCACGACAGAAAAAAATGTTTATTCTCTGCATAAAAGAACTAAATCAATTATGAAAAGTTGTACTGAATATGAAATAAGCTCCCATTCACCCTCTCTTTTTTATCATATTATTACTGAATATTGTTTACAATGTTGAGTACATAAAATTCAGAACAGCCATGACTTAAAATCCACAGCCTGTCTTAAATTCTGTCCTTAGAGAGGCAGCAATAGCATTGAAAGGATTCTGTAGGCAAAAATAGCTTAAAAAAACAAAACAAAACAAAACAAAACAAACCCCTCTAACTTCAGAGAAACATCAACCTACATTCAACTTACAGAACAATACAAGAAAATTCTGATCCACTTCTGAAATGTCTACAGAGGCAACACTGACAGAATTTTTAGGTTCTCCTGTTTTGGGTAGTCCCAAATAGCTCCCAGAGCTATAAATATCATATTATTTCATATATGTATATGAATTTTTATAAAATATAAAAATATGAATATATTTTATATGAATCTATAAAATATGAATATTTTTATATTTATTATAAGTTTGATATCAGTATCTGTAGATATAGAAATATATATATTTCTCTCTCTCTATAGAAAACATTCTATATTGTATAATTGCACATCGCCTCTCCTATTACAAGACCAGAATAAAGAAAAGTAATATAAATGGATTTACATTGTCACACACCCAAACCCCAAACCTGTCTTATGTGCTTTACTGAGACAAAATATGGCTGTGATCCTCCTGTAGAAATATGAAACCCATCAATCCCACACGTCAGCTCAAGGAAGGAACAATTGTCTTGCAGACTGACTGCACCCATTAAAAATACACCATGAAGGCTACAGGATAATAGAGTAGTATCTAATGTTACCTCTTTGAAACATCTTTGTCTCACCATATCCCTTTCATATATCCTTGCTTTCCTAATCGCTTGGCCTTCATTCAGCCAATAATTTCTTCCCTTCCTGACCTTTGCCCTGACATCTTTACGTTGCTAAGGCTGTAGCTACCATTTTTCATGTAATGAGATTAGACTGCAAGCCCTTCAGAATCTCTCCAGTGAGAGTGCTTATCAGAATATAGGTTACCCTCTAAGTAACTGTCCTCAAGACTGTAACAGTGCCCCATTCTGAAAATCTTGAGAGAGAAATCAGATGCTCATACAAACAATAGCAAAGCTTTTTTTTTTTCTTTTTAAACATACATAGTTTTATAGCAGCACAAAACATAGAATATATTCTGTCACACTGTCAGTCCTGAATTGTGATTAGGACTCCTGCGTAACTACAACATTGCAGCAAACTGCATGACATTTCAATATGCCACCACACATTATACTCAGTCACATTATACTAAAAGAGCGATGCAAGTTCAACTATTGTATATTTGTTACAGTTAAAAGGGAGAAAATTAAAGAAACCGTTACCTGGATGTCTTGAATTTCTCTATACTGAATCCTATCGTTGGAACGATGTCCTGAGTTTGAGCCTTTAAGGGAAAGAAAGTACAAATTTTAAAATTAAATTAGAAAACATGTAAATATTGAAATATATTGGAAACATGAATACATCACACAACTATTTTTCCCAACACAACATACAATAGACAAAATATAGAATGCGAAACAAAAGATTTTTATAAATCCAGATACTGTATATTAAATAAGTTCCCAGAAAAGTACAGTAATTCAAAATCAAGGTTTTGCATTTTCCTAGAAAAAACAGTGTATGCAATTGGACAAAAGCATTGAAGACATTTTATCCTAAGAGTGAGACCCCTTTACATTAGACTGTGTGTGTACACGTGGACATTAGCTAAGAAATAAAGATGAGATGTTAACGTGGAAGATGACAGCTTGAAGACTATGACTGAGGTCAAAATTCAAAACATTTGTGCGCTCTTGCGACCACACGGTCAGCACAAACAAGTGTGCACAATACCCCAAGCCTCTTTGATAAAAGAAGGTATACTTCTACCAACATATCAGAAGAGCCATACTCAATTTGTACTACCAGGCTGCAAGAGTCGGTTTGACGCTGGGAAGTATACAGCGGACATTACACAGTGGCCTAATCACAGTTCTGTTCAAACTACCAGATCACTGGGTATAGCCCAAATGTAGCCAAATAGCCAAAATGTAAAGCATTATTAATAGACCTGACTGGTAACCAGCTTTACTGTCAAGCAAAGTAACCTATCGGCTGCATTGGTACAAAAGAACAGCTCCTGTAAGAAGCAGTGATGCTGAGCAGGGAGAAAGGCTACACTTAGATTATAGGTCACATTTAGATTACAGATAGAAAGATCCTTAGATTATAGAGCTGAGAAAGTGATATACAATCCTTTCGCAAACTTCCAAGAGCCCCTTATTAAAAACACTATTAAAGCAGTTGACTCCTCACATACAACTGAAACAAGCTTAGTTTATTCATCTACAGTTTTATTACAGAAATGGTATTTCACTGTCATAAACAGTTTAGTCAGCAGGTCCTGTCAACAAGGGAAAATCTGTGCAAAACAAACATTAAAGAAATAACACCTCCTCTATTTCATATGTATTTATCAGGCCCAGCAGAGAGAACCACAGGCAGGCAGAGAAACACTTCTAATTGCCAGACAATTGATATATTGTTCCTACAGGAAAGCACTGTGCTGATCCAGAGCTGAAAATCATCTGTCAACTGAACTTACTAAAAACAATTTCATGAAGTCTGATTTAATGACATTTGTTACACATTAGAGAATTTGCCACGTCTTGCAAGGATAGGACTTATACAAGTTCAATGTGAAGCCACCCTCCTAAAACATTAAATGAAAGCATTCAGAAATAAATTCTCATTACATGACTTACAGTAAAGCAAAGGAGAAATAAATTCTATTTACTTGAGTAATTCCCTCAGGATCTTCTCTTATACCTATCAGTGTAATAAACCTTGGAGTCAGAATTCAACTCTAGTTAGGACACTTTTACTGCTTAATGCATGACATAAAAACCCTGCTATAATGAAGATCTCAAAAATTGTGTGTATATAATTTGCCTGGTACAAATTGTAGCAATTCCCCCAAATGATTGGCAACATACAGTAAGCGGTTTTATAGTCTTCATTTATAAATCTATTTCATTTTCACTGGAAGACTAATTCCAAGGAATAGAAGAGTAGCAGACTCTTTACCGAGTTACATTTTTAAACAATGTCTGGTGGTACTCTTCAAAACAAAAGTTCAATGGAAGTTAAAAAACAAAAGCTGTGTCCTGATATAAACAGGAAAAGTCACAATATTCCAAGTGCATTATAAACAAGATACACAAGCCTCTAGCTCTGAACATGCCTGACAAAATTAATTTATTCCTATTCCATAAACACACCTAAAAATGAGGTAAGCCTACTTTAAATTTTGCTCAGAATGCTAGACACACTAAGTGGCACAACAAACACTTTCCAGTGGATGAATGAACTGCGAGTATAAATGTTATTTATTTTGAAAGCTACCCTGCTTTAAAAATGCTGAAATCACCAGTAAGTGTACATCCTCACTATTTACTATTTTATTATTTATCATATATTTATTATTTCTCAGGAAGAATTTAAAACAAGCATGATAAATGTAGACAAGTGTAAGTTGTTATACAACTGTGTTAGTCCCAAATATTTGACACATCAATCGTAATTGCAATCCTGTAGCATTTAAGTGACTTAAGAAAGGTGTTTCAGAGCCTCATCTCAGCCACCATAAACCCTTCCTTATTGAGTGATCTTAGGGGATACGTGTCACATTAACACTGTGGTTTTGGTAAATGTTTTCATAATATGCACATGGTTGCTGGCATTTAGTTTTAGTTTGTTTGAAATTCTTAAAATATATTTGTTCTGCAGTACTAAATTAAAAAACTCTTCACATCTTTTTCATGATCACATTCAGTATAACAGCACGCAAACCCAGTTTAAACAGACATCAACTCCAGAGAAAAACATCAACAGTAAACTACATAGGCTACTTACATTTGAAGGTTTAAGTTTATTTATGATGGTTGTTTTGCCGCTGTTGTCCAAACCAAGGCACAAAACATGAACCTCCTTTTTCTTCAGCCCAAGCCATCCTGCTAGCTTGTCAAACAGTCCCATAATTCCGGCTCGAACACACAGAGATCACCTGTTGTTCAGAAAATCAGAGAAGGGAATAGCTGTTGGAAAACGGTTACATATACAGCAGCGCTAGCACAGTAGGTGGGCATGTGGATAAGAAGTCCTTAAACTTTTAAAAGGACAGCATGAACACGACACTGGACTAACACTGTCACAGCAGGCTTGCTTGGTGTGCTAAGCAAATGGAGCGTAAGCCGATTATAGAGAAGAAGCCCTGATGCAAAAGGCGATCGGCTGTTTATAGCCCTGCCTATGTAACACAGCGTCCTTGATTCACTGGGCAGCAACACCGCCGTCCTTCCCAGCACGCCGAATAAAAGCACGACAGCAACACCTCCTTACCTTCCACTGCACCGACAGACAGCAAGTAAAGTCGATTTTACCTCGAGCTGTCAATAGTCCTAGCAGTCGTCATAATTTAGACGACAAAGCAAAACAGCATTTACCTTCTTCAGCACCTGCCACACGATTTGCTGAACCCAGAAGCAAATACAGCACCCTCTGTCAATTCAATTCAAACTAATTGTAATGGGCTTTGTTGATATTAACACGTGTAAATTGGGAGCTCATGCGCTACAAATAGAAACTGATTATAACAGGTTCAACAGACACGAAGGCAGACGACATAGCATTCACCTGCATGTCACGTGGAAGCCAAACTCCTACTGCTGCCCAGACACTGACTGAGGTTACCTGGCAGCCACGCACTGGAAGGAGATTCACCGTGCTCTCCCGCGGGGCACCCGGCTGAGCACGCTCTGCGACGAGGACAACCCTCCTCTAGCCTGAACAAAGTCCTCCGAGAATAATTTCAACAGGCAGACAGCTGAAAGCCATCAATACACCTCCAATAATAAAGCATTTAATTAACGCCAGAGCAATGTCATGGAGTGGTCAGTGCTGTTTTTTCTCTTAATAGAGAAAACATACAACGCTGGACTGCTCAGACTGTGAGCTTAATTACCCTACAAAATCATGATGGAAAGAGGAAGAGGAAAAATGTCAGTCAAACGAGTTTGGCCTCACTCTTTACTAATTGATTACAAAATGATGATTAACTGAATCTTAGTATAAAATAGCTTAAATTCTTTAAAACAAACTTAGTAACTTAAGCCATCTGCTTTGCTTACAGCATCAGCAATTTTTTTTTTTTTACTGATCATTTTTAAAGCTTTAACATTCTAATGCATTTTGATTCGAGGTTGGCAGTAACTTGCAGAGTGGCCACACGTGCTATATGCTGTTGTCACCAGATTAAACAAGCCCAACATTAGTTATAGCTATTCCCTCAAAGGAAAAAAACAAACATGAATTTTCTTCTAACTACCTTTAGTTCATGCCCTACTACTTTTTTAATATACATACAAGCACTGAAAGCAGATTAAGGCTTACTGTTCATTATCAAATTAACCTGACAAACCCCTGCTCCAGAACACATTACTTTCTAGTCCAATTATATATATATATAATCATATATATATATATATGACTCTCTCTCTCTCTCTGTATATATACACACACACATATTCTAGAGGATGAGGTCCACAAAATAAAATAAACATTATGAAATTTTCAATGGGAAACATTCTCCAACCATTTTACATCTTTGAGCTGATTTGTGACAGTCTGTAATGTGGAGATCAGTCAAGTGTTAATTGGCTGAGTAAAGTAGTGGCTCTCCAAAACATATAACCTCAAGTGCAGAAGCTTTTAGAAAAGTTTTTAAATACAAAGTTCTGCTGAAATACTAGCATGCTAACCACAACTTGATGAGTGCAGGATATTGTGGAAGATGTTGAAGCATGACTTCTGTAAGAACAAGAATTACATTTAATTCTTCCATTTCCAAATACTCCAGCCTTTTTGAAACATCACCATCTCCCCTAACGAGCCAAGCTAACTCAAGGAAAAGGGCTGTCAAAGGACCTACAGGCAGCACGCTGCATCCCTGACCTCGTGTGCTCATCCATTATCCTGCAGCCTGAGAGGACGAGACAATCGGGTTGGGAAGGAGCAAACCTTGCAGGTACTCTTACAATGGAACAGAAGAAAATGCAAGAACTTAGAAAATGCTTCTAGTGCTTATAGCCTATAATGCCACACAATGCAGAGCACTGGACAGGCCCACAACCCGCTACTGTGGCCACCGGCACACAGCTTAAGCAGCAAACCACAGCCTGCAGTACATGCGTGGTCACTGCTTTTGAGTTCCTGAGGCGGAGATCAGACCAGGTGGCCTGCAGAGGTCCCTTCCAAACTAAATGACATTAAACAATTCCAATTTAATTCACATGAATTATTCAGATTTAAACGCTGAGATACCAGGGCTGCCCAAGCCCCTGAAGAGGCCCTTTTTTAGCTTAGTATCACCGAAAGCTCAGTGATACTGTGTTTCTTTTTCACAGAACTCACGACCCCGGCAGCGCTCGACGCGAGCAGGCGAGGAGCCCGGCCCCAGGGAGCCAGGAAGCCCCTGCCCGGCCGGGCTGCTCAGCGCTGCCGGGAGGACGAGGCTCCCCTTCCCGCCGCCCACCCCACCCACAGGAGCAGCTCCGAGCTCCCCGCCCACGCTCCCTCACGGGAGGCCGGCTCCGTCCTGCCCAGCAGCGCCCGCAGCACCCGCCCGCACCACGCACCTCGGCACACGAAATGTCGGCCAGGCCCGGCCGCCGCCGCCGCCGTTGCCGAGGAAACCGCCGCCCCGCCCCACCTCCACCTTCCCCGTCTCCGCAGCAGGCTCGTCACTTCCGGCCACGGCGCGAGGCTCGCGGTTGGTGGCGGCGCCTCGCAGGCAGCCGCAGCCCCGCCCCGCCCCGCGTGCGTGCGTGCGTGCCCAACGGCCGCGGGCGGGTGTGAGGAGGCGAGGGGCGAGGCGCTGGGCGGGAGCGCCGTTAGAGGTCCTCCGCCTGTGGAGGGGCACCCGCAGCTTGGCTCTGAGGGACCCGCTGTGGTGCTGAGGCAGGGGCGGCAAAGCCGTGGGCAGTGCAGACGGCTGAGGGCCCTCACGGGTCCGGGCAGCCTCGCGTGTCTGCCCAGTGCACCAAGCAGGAGCCATAGGCTGATAACACACAAGACCCGAATCCGCTTCCTCCTCTGTGGCCAACACCTATGCAATGTTTTTTCTGACATCATACTCTTTAGCACAGATGAAACAGGAATGCTCACAGAAGACAAGCCTAATAAACGAGACGAGAAGTAGAGGGGTCAGGTGTTCACAAGAATGCATGTTCATAAGCGGGTGGGTGATAGAGTGCAATGTATGGTGAAACTCATAAACCAACCTACAGTTTTAAGTAATTACAGCAGCTGGAGTTTTAGAAGGCAGAAGCTGTCTTAGCATACAGCTGGACACAGCATACAGAAATACATTTCTTTAAATTTTTTGCAGTGCAGCATAGTCCAGTCAGACTGTGTGGTTCTAGGCCTGCTGTACAAAGTTGAAGCTACTTAAATCCAAACAGCAGCAGATTTAAACTAAAACACAGTCTCTTTCCTACCGCATACCTACATTTAAATGCCATATTTGTTCCCAGTTCTGTGAGAGTACTGTGATTTCTTTCGCTGTTGCAGTTACCAAAATCACCCAGGCTACCGTTAAAAAGCCTCATCAAGTTTTTAACTGGACCACTAGCATGAGTTTTCCTCACTATCTCACTTATGATGAGGTGTTCATAGGATTGAAAAGATTGATCATATTGCACTCCCTGTGTTCAAATTGGTACCCTACGCTGCAGACCTGAATGAGACCCTACGTGGTCAAGCAGAATTTCGTGCCGGGAAGGGCTCAGCCTGCTGTCCCATACTTATTTCTCCTAGATTGGCAGTGCAAGCCAACTAGCTGAAACAACTCAGTCTCTTTCACTCCCCTTAATACAATCTAGTATTTCTATAATTCCAGATCGAAAACATGTCTTTGGATTTGTGCTTCACTTTTGAACAGAAACTAAGCAGTGAGTGAGAGGTGGATAGCATGGTTCTTCCCACAAGAGCACCTGTACTGCTCCTTGGCTTGAAGAAGCAATTAGCCTTCACAAAGCTCCATCCCTCATTGCAATAAACTGTAATCTAGTTTCACCTATGCTTTCAGCCTACTGTCTTAACTACTGCCTTGGGGAGAGGAGTGAGAGCAGCAGAAACAGCTGTTTGATAGTAGTGTGGACTGTTCTTGCTGCTGAATATCGTTCCGGTTATAATGTGCTTCACATTGAACTTCAAAGATTAAAAATACCGTCAACATTTTATCTATTATTTGGCTTTCTAATTCTCATTGTTGTTTTCGTTATTATTAAAGGTTTGAGGTAAATTGCAATCACGATTTCATGATTTGCCTAAACCCAGAAAGGTTCTGACTGAAAGATGAGATTCCCTCATAATGACATCATGAGCCATTAAAGGAAAACCAAGAGATATAAATGTCACAATGAAATTCTGAGTTGAAGCACTTTCTAAAAGCTAATTGGGTTGTGGGGTAAGTCTGTGTTAGAGGAGGGTTTCATCTCCTACTTTTTATGCTGAAATGAGTCTGTATATAAGAACTAGTTCTAAAGTCAACAAAGTGGTAAGAATTAGCCAGATCTAAAATGAAATATTCATTCGTTGTTATATTCTCCCTATTAAACTTGACAGTCCTGAGTGAGAAAACTCTTGCTATGTAAAATATGCATGGTGTAATGGATTATGGACATCTGACATTTGTTTTCTACTAATTTACACATGATTATTAGGTCTTGTATTGCACATATACGATGTTGCAAAATGAAAGGCTAATTGTCATTTTAAACTTTTTGAGGTACGGTCTGATTATTTTATATTGCACTCCACTTCTTTGAGAATCACTGTCTCTTGCCCTGACATTATTTACATAATACAATCAGTAATAAAGCAACATTTGTCAGTGAGAGTTTTGAAAAACACTAGACAAGGAGTTGCATGGATCAGTGAACCACTGTAAAGAGAGAGAACAGTACTGTAGAATCTTAATAGCAAATTAAAATTTGTTTAAAATTCAAATAGCTAGTGTTTCTTTAGAAGGGGTGAGTGCTGTTCTTTGGAACTTTTAATGTGTATAGTTTTTTCCTAATGTTATTAACTGTTATAAGCATTTTGAAAAGGTGTTTATCAGAGCATAAATTCTCAGTGGTAAGCACAGAAGATGCAACTATGATTAAGCATTCTTTTGCTGAAGAAAAAAAAAAAAAAAAACAACACCCTGAAGCATCTCAAGTGTTAGAACATATTGCCAGTCCGTCTTTATTAGTACACCACCCTGTGTTAAGCAGCTGTTTTTTGTTTTTTGTTTTTTGCATGATCATGTATGACAGGCTTCACTGTGTATCATTATATTAGTAACCTAAGGCAAAACAAACACCATTAACTCAAAAATAACCACCAGTACTGTAACTTTTATTTGCTAATAAATATCTTAATAAACAGGCTTACTCCATCTGTAAGACCTGATAATGCCTCTTAGGAAATCATAGAAAAATAAAATACAATAATAATCAGTAACTTGTACTTTGTACAAAAATCTTATTATGTTGCTCAGCAGGTAGCTTTGCCAAACCCCATATTCTTTCTGCAAAGAGATGGCATATGTAATGCAATTCACCTTAAAAACACCCTAATGTTGAGAGCTGAGCATTCTATTACACTATTAACTTGTAGGCATGCCAGCACATGAAAATTTACATGAACATCATATTATTATAGGAATAGAATTTAAAAAAATGATAACACCACTTTTCAGTAAATAATAACAACTTCACTTCTAATGGAAATTCCCCTTGGGACTGCAAATCAGTATATTAAGCTTTTTATTTCATGGCTATTCCTACAATATTGTTATAAACCGGTTAAAAGACAAAAAGAAAAAAATGCACTTGGAGCATATATGGGAGATATACTAGATGAAGAAAAGTCATTCTGAACAGTGAGGCAGTCCCAGGGGGAAAACAGCTATACCAGCTATGAGATGTTCAGTCTCTCAGAATTAGTAGATCTTGCTTGCTGTGTGCAATGCTACACAAGTTCAGACCAATGAAGATATAACAGTGCCAAGGTTGCTTTTCTGTGAGATGAATGGTGAAGATTTAGTTACAGGTAGTTGTCATTATTCAAATATATCTTGGTGAGAAGAAAAGAAGCAACTGCAAAACAAGTGTTAACAATCTGGGGTCTTTAACGAAAAGGTGTTTTTCAGAGTACTCATAAGGATATGAGATCTGGGCTGAAGCCACGGTTTGTCTGTAAAATAGTTTGCAAGTATTATGATTATACTGTTACTTTTGAAGCCATCTACCTTTAAAGTTTTGACATGGCTGTTTAAATATATAATCTAAAGTGTCTGTCATCAAATAGTTATTCATATATACACATACATTGATACATTTTATGGCTATGCTAGAACAGCAGACTATGAAGAGCAGTCATATTTAATTGTGTACAATCTAATGTCACAGAAGAGACAGAGATTAAAACCTCTTCAATTCATATACATTTAAAACCAACACACAGAAATAGAGGCTGTCCTGAGAAAACATACCGTCCACATTATATTCCAAGAGAAAGTCAAAGCTAATTTTTGGAAGGTAATCAAACATTTTTCTTGTAATTTTTCTGCAAGTGAAAATGTTTTTTTTAAAAAAAAAAAAAAACTGGTGAGAAAATTAAAACAATTAACTCCAACTTGATCAATGAAAGTTGCTTTGCTAGAAAATAAACTGTTGCCTTTGAGTAAATATGGTTTCCAATGATCTTTTTAAGACTTGTTTTCCTTGTTAAACCACAGGTGCAATCCTGAGGAGTGCAGAGTATCTGCCGTTGTTACTGAAGTCAACAGGAGTTGTACCGCACCAAACAAGAGCAAACCCCCTTTGTTAGTCTCTGGGTTTTCAATCATGGCAGCACCGTGTGTGACAAAACTGATACCATAAGGAAATTTTGACATTGGACTAGGTAAGAACAACATATACTGAAGTTCTGACTGATTCCAGTTCCTTCACCAGAGTTAACCAAGAAACAACTTTTCCCACCCCTATCTGAAATAGCGCTCTACCTCATGAAGAAAAGTTGGAGGAAGAAATTGCTGCAGAAGAGATGGTATTAAAAATGATATACTGCCAATTCAAACCTAACTGTTTCTTGGGGAGAGGCTGATACAGAGTCATGGTCAAAAGTTTTAAAATTTTTATGTGGTATGTGTTAGGAATTTTAGAGTAGGATGTTTTCCTTGAAATATGGAATTAACGAAAAGAGTAGTAAACAGAACCACTAGGAGGGCATTATTTATTTTATTTGCTACTGTACCTTTCATTAACTGGCAAATCTCAAACCTTACACTGTAATGCACTAGTAGTATGAAACAGAGCTTGTTCAAAGAGAAAATAATCAGCTAGAACTGCTATTTTGAAGGGGAGATCATATTGTATAATGTTGTGTGTTTAGGCAGAAAGAGAAAAATCCTACAAATAAAGGTTGTATTCTCTGTAGGTTCTGTTTGATGGGGAGGGTGGTTTTATTCTGAATTTAAATCCAGGAGTTTGGGTAATTTTCTAAGAAAAAAAAAACACAAAATATTTATATTACATACTGCAGTAGTTCTATTAGATGTGTAGGTTTGTTTTAAATACTTATTCCAAACTCAGTGATGGTAACCCATTCCAGATAAAACAACAGTGCAGCGTCCAGCCTCTGTACCTTGCATGTGCCACTTTGAAGGTGTTTTAAAGGCTATTTCAGCACATCACTGAGATAGCAGCATTGTCTTTTATGATCAGTGTACCCTCTTTCCCCCTATAAAAGCAGGCTGTCCATTCCATGCAAATCTTTAGAAACCCTTGATCCAAAACCTATTTTAGTCCATTGATATCTTCTTATGGATTTAACTGAATTTGGATCATGCTCTGAATGACCAAGCTACACCTCAACCTGAAACGCTCGACAAAGAAATTAAAACTAGCAAAAAGTTTTAGCAATACATTTGAATGACAAGACAGCATGAGTCCTAATAAATGTTGGTTCTCTAAGAACAAATCAACCATGACAGTAGTGGGATGCAGGAAGGGAGAATTTATTAGAAGAGCTGAATCCTACATACTGTATGTATAAGATAGTGCTTCCTCTTACTGCCACTGAAGTCAGTAACTAACTCTCACGAATTTTGGTCACAGAAAGACAATGCCTATTGACACTGAAACATTGAATTCCTCACACAGTTACATCATTGTCCCTGGAATTACTCAATCAAGAAGTTTATTAAAAACCTTCATCAGAATGTGAAAACACTACGTGTTTTAGAGCAGAACCTTCCCAAGACAAAAATGTAATTGTGAAGTTGGCATTTAGTAACTAAAATAATCTATAGATTTGAGACATTGGCTGTATTTGTTTGTCTTTTTCAGCTAATCCTATTGTAAATAAAGAGATGATAATGGTAAGTTATACAAATCAAAGCATTCAGCTTGCTAAAAAATACTCGTTTTGCTTTTCCTTTTTGCCTCTCAGTCATTGTCAAGTAGAGCCCAGTCTGAACAAGAGAAAACTGAGAATTCAGTGTGTAAGCCGCTCTTAAATGGATAACTGTCCTCTTTACAGTTTATTTGGGTTCCTCTCAAAAAATCCAATATGCAACAAAAAGAAAAATTAGTCCTTCAGTTATATGTTTAGAAAAGAAAATTGTGTCTACTGGAGGTTCTAATTTAAATTATAACAATTATACCTTTTTTTTTTTTTTTTTTTTTTTTTTTTTTTTTTTTGTCATAGGATGGACCCTGGAAAACCAGCACATAGATTTTTTCCTATCACTGCTGTGGAGGACCCTCAGAGCATTATGCTGTGATGATACAATGAAAATACTCCCTAGACTGATTCAGTGGGCACTTTTTCATAATTCACAACCAGAAATAAATAATTGGATTCCAATGCAGATTTCCCTCAAATTTGATTTTCAAGATCCTAGATTAAAGGTTACTTTCTAAACAACCAAGGCCCCAGGCATCACACAGTTCATAATACAGACAGCTCGATTTCTTTGTGATTTGTGAGTTATCAGTCCCAGGGTTTTGGCTTATCTACTGCTCAACATACATGCTGCTTAGCAGTTCTTCACTGAATTGTCAATAATGAGAAGTATTAGTATAAAATGTTTTATTCACAAATGTGTAATCAACTTGCTGATATGCATGTTAGAGATGAATATTCCCCTAAACTTGTATGAAGCTGGAGGGTCTCTGATAATACCAGTGAATATACTGGACTCTCAAGGAAACCATATGTGGTATTGAAGTTAAAAAAGGACAAAATAATGTTATCTTATGCTGCCTTACAAATATATTATAGGGGCTTGGATTTGCAAGCATTTTGTGCCTAACTCTTCATGTAAATAGTCCCATTTCTAATCAGCCTTCTTACACGAATTAAGCTGCACAAGCACTGAACTGTTTACAGATTCAGGAGTTTCTGAACATAGCACAGTACATACATTATTTCTGGGACACGCGTATAGTTACTAACTAGTCAAGTACTCAGATGCTTAGACATAGGTCAAAATTTTAGACATGAACAAAGGAGAACAGGTGTGAAAGCTTGAAATGATTTTGAGATTAAGCTTATTAATATATGTTTCCATATCTTCAGTATCATGACTTTGCATTTTCTATTTCAGTTTAATTGCACAGGTATGAAAAATCAGATCATATGCTAAAACTTTCTGGAACAGAGCGTACTTGGGAAATCTATTGCAGGAAGAAAGGTAAGAGATAGTGATGTAGAATATTTGAAGAAACATACAAATAGATTTCACTATGTGAACTGGTGTTATTTCACACATAAAAGATGGAAATATTTTTTAATCTCATTTTTTAGCCTCATGTTCTTTCATTAACCATTTTTTTTTGTTTTTCCTTTCTAAAGTTCAACACATCTTTTTATAGTATATATTGGCATATCATTACTCATATTTCCTTGAAAATTTCCTTCATTTTAACCTCATAAGAATCTAAAAGTGGCTATTTAAAAGAAAATCATTTATATACTGTTTAAACATCTTTGGTGACTTCAGCAGAGGGACACAAACTTTTTATAGCATGGAAAACATCTTACTGAAGATGCTGGCTGATGGACACCTCTCTTCCCCTTTATGATCACTGATGATTTCTACAGTACTTAGTTGTATGGAAAAGAATTGGTAGAAAAAGATTCAGTGTGGTGGTGGTAGAAGGATCAGCATCAGGTTACCAGACAGTTTTCTGCAAGCTAGTTTGAAAAAAGTTTTTTTCTGCATGTGAAGGAAAAGAGAGGCTCTCCATTTCCAGATAACAAGCCAAGGATGTTTAGGAGGTACTACACACATAGAGTGCATGCTGCTTAAAATTTTAAAAGCTGATGGAGCAGATCAACCCCATTACCATTATTGGGAGCTATGTAATTAAGTTCTGTATGCTTGAAAAATCTCAGACATTATGATACACATATTTACAATTCTTTATGTACATATCCACACATTTTTTTTTATATCCATTACGTGCTCAACATATCGTAGTCCATAATCTGAGGATCTATATACAACCATAGCACTCATGGATGAGCAGTGTGCACTACTAAATATGGTATATGACAATAGAAGGTATTTCTGAACTCTAAATACATGGAACTGTCTTGTGCAGGTTTTTTTGTTTGTTTTTGTTAGAGCTCAATATGGCACAATATGGACAGTTCTTTTTTCACCTTATTATAGCCTTTATAGATTTTTTTCCTTTTCAGTACTGATTCCTTTGTCTCTCCAGGAGATTTCAAGATCACTGTCCTACTCAGTGTTAGCCCAGCCTAACAGATCTTTGTCTTACTCTCAAAACATGATAATAGTATTGTTAATAAAGGAAGAAAAGAAGATTACTTTTGCCGTTTATTCAGGAAAGATCAATTACAGTTGGTGAGCAAGGGTATTCTGGAAGAAAACTGTTTAACAGAATACAATGCTCTTCAACCATGCGCAAAAGCCATGATAAATGAAGTATCTCTATTTTTAATACTTTCTGAGAAGATGCAATAGACTAAAACCTTTTTACTATTAATCTAATTTTTGTTACTCTAAAAGATGTGCTGGACTGGATTAGAAGTGAGTCCTCCTTCCCACTCTCTGCAGGACATATGCCAAGGTAGACTGAGCCCATGAAGGGTTAGTTACTAGTATCCTGTGTTCATGAGAGAAACTCTCAGCTGCCTGGATGTGTCCTGCAGAACCATTCCATCAGCTGAGTTAAAATAGCTAAATACATGCTTCAATTTGCAATGGGGCCAGCTGAAATTCAGTAACTGGCCTTCACCACAAGTAAAAGTACATTCTATGCTGCTTGGTGGCTGACATAGTCCCATGGGGTCATTCTAACAAGGAAACTGCTGTGGTAAACACACTCTGACTAGGCACGTCCACAGTCTCAGCTGTTCCACATAGTAAATCTCTACTGCATCTGAATAAAGGCATGAATGTGAATAGAAAAAGAACTTCATGGAGCCCAAGATTAGGTTCATCGCATCTATAAAAATGGAAAATGCATAGTCAGTCTTAAATTACAAAATCAAAGTACTACCGTCTATGAGTCCCAAGTCAGAATAAACCAGCTAATACCTAATACAACTTTCGGACACAGAATGCTTTGTCCAGAGCAATTAAGTTATTTGAATTCGTTGTTTAGTGTACTATTTGTAATTACTGGATTGCCTGATGCTGATATATTAAAGCATAGCGTGCACCTAAGCTTTTATTGGACAGGTACTGAATTTACATATATGGGAAACAAAAAGGGTAACTTACGTTTAAGAAAAAATTGAATTATATAGCTCAATTCTCTTCGTTTCACTTCATGGAGTCCCATTGCTTCTCAATAATTCCGAACAATATGCAAACAGTTCATGAACAAAATCTACTAAACCTGCTGTTAGTTGTTTAATTTTAACACCAGCATTACAGATGAGGTCCTCTCTTTCTCAAAGGTTCAGTACAAGGACTAAATACAATCAATGCATGAGATTCATCTGACTAAACACAGATGCCTGTACATGAGCTAGTTATTTTGGTCTCAGGTGCTTCTCTGGCACAATTCACCTCACCCAAAAGTAAATAAATACATTTGTCAGATGACATTTATCAGTATGTGAATACTACAAGGCCCAGTTCTCTTCAGTGATTAAAACGGAGCCCCAGATGACTAGCTCAAATGCAGACCTCCAAAATTAGGTGAGAAGAATTCCCTCAATAGGTCTCTGACTGACAAGTGGGGATGGCTTGAGTAAGGATGACCGATATGGTTTCCATGTTAGATGACTGCCCCACCTGGCTGCTTGAACATCCAAGTTGCTTGTCAGTCAACTTTGGAAGCACTGTGGTTGGCACGTGATGGACAGCTGGGGCAGTGCACTCGTCGACCAAGAGATACTAATCCAGTTCTGCTCAGCAGTCAAGACCCTCACTCAAGCTATCTTTTGGAGGCTTAAGTGGTACGCTGGTAGTGGTAACAGTACAGATAGATGGAGTTTGTTCTAGATGAATATCAGATCTGTGAGAAAAACCTACACATGGATATTACTTGTAAATAACTAACTTAGAAAAATTTCCTTATGTCCACATTTTAATCCTTTTTTTTTTGGCTTGCATATTTTGCACAATTTATTTCATGAACTTTCAACAAGTACTTTTAGTCATGAAGCACTGCGCAATGTTGGCCATATTTTCAAAAACAGCTTACTAGATTTGCTTGAATTTGTTAAATTTAAACTGTAACTGCACACTGCAATATGCAGGGCAACTAAATAGAGTAAATTTCACCTGAAGAAAGTATCCCCTGAAATAAAGTTACTTTAATTTCACATTTACACCTGTGGCCTGCACAGAATGGAGCTTGCATTTGAGAAACACCACCTGGGTTTTTTTGTTTGTTTTTGTTTGGTTGGTTTTGTTTTTAAATGAACAAAAAGACACTTAAAAAGACATAATAGTAGCGCTTCTCTTTGTGCTGAATGAAGTGGAAGAGCAGGCTTGGAAGCATAACAAGAGCAAATAAAATGTTTCCAAAAGGGGCTAAACGTAAATCTGATCAAGATAACTATTATAAAAGTGTTATATTGCACTACCACAACAACGAAAACACAAACCATATAAACCCACAAAATCCTGGATGTACAACGTTTTTAATAAATGTCCTCATGAAAAGAATCACTTCTTTCCTTTCTGGTTACGCAAACTTGTTTATATAAAAAATATATCTGATTAATAAATGTTTTTATATTGTTATTATATTTTTTCTATTGAAAATATATTTTCAGTAGTGTGATAAATTTGGAAATTAATTTCCATGAAATATATCTAGGTTGTGTGCATGTAACATACTGCTTTGCATACACACTACCAGGAATGAATAAATGTGCAAAGGAGAATTTAAAAGTGCACACATATGGTCTGGATTAGTTATGAGTAATTTTGAAACCACATTAACAAGTAACAGATTCATATCTCCTCAGTAATATACTTAAATGTGAGAGAGGCTCTTTTGACAGATGTCACTTTGTTGGCCATGAAAGCAATGACAGGCAAAATGGAAAACAATAATAAAGGAAAAGCAAGTTTTAAATTACTCTGTGATATTACTGTTTTTTAAAAGGCTTCAGGTAAGTATGATTTTCTTTCTATAAGGAAACCCTTACAAAAAAAAAATCAGATGGGGAATTGGGGCAGAATTTTTCAAGTGACAGTCACAGATAAAAACAAAAAAGGTCTCTTCCAACCAAAAGATTCTGTGATTCTGTGATTTTTTTTTTTTCTCCACTAAAGGCCTGTGATCCTGCAAAACACACACACTAGTACAGTCCTACTGAGGTCAGTGGGACTACTCATGCTGATAAAATTACCTTTGTGGCTAGAATAAGACTGGTAATGCCCTTCTTTAAACATGCTTATCAAATTGGCATTGTAGAACACCAGTGAATCCTTATCTTTAGAAAACTTGTTCCTCAGTTAAATCTGTTTTTTTTAATGGAAGAAAGGAAAATTTACTCAGTTCACTATTGTTATCCCATTTAAATTAATGAAGTTATTCCAACATAAAGTAACAACAGTGAATCAGGCCTAGTGTGTCTTACTCTGTGAACCAGTTGGAAGCATAATCTTTTCTGAGTTGCTTTGTTCTTTTCCTTATTTGCCGCTGGTATACAACAGCAGCCTTTTTCAAGAGTCAGGAAATACAATTTGATTTACATCTGTAAATTAAGCAGTAAATATCATTATGATTACATAAAGTATTTAGTTCATTTTGATATACATATATATTATACTAATTACCCAAATGCACAATTTAACCGAAAATTTGTAATGCTTAAGTATATTGAAATGCCACATAACTTAAGAATGTCTTCCAAACTATGTATAAATTAACAAAAGCATCTGCACCCAGTTTACATATGACATGCATGTAGATCTGTGTGTGACTTCTCCAGCTTGCAGACATGCGCTCATGTCCAAGTTCTTAGTAGCGCATATCCCCTGCAAAAGTTTGGAAATGTAGCCCAGCACGTCTGTGTAAGTTGTCTGAATAAAACATGAAATCTGTAAGTCTTAGAGAGGTACAAATATTATGTTAGGCCTTTTCAGGCATTTTCTTGCATGTAAATATGGCTATTGAAGAGTTCTAAAGGTAATTATCTTCAATGTCATTTAGATATTTGTACTAAACGAAGACCTGGCCCATGGTAACCAGAACTCCATTTCAGCAGAGTCCGCTTTTCACTTCTAAAAGCAATTAGAAGTAGACTCAAGGCAACATATTGTTACGCTGCTGTCCTATGTCTCCTTTTCTGCCTACGTACAATATAATTGAATACCACAGAGTGTAACTTCCAGCATTAGTTTGTGGCTGTACCACTGCCCTCAGTTGGATGATGCTACAGCTGATCTGCTCCTGTGGGAAAAAGCACATCACCTCACTGATGGCTGGCCCTCTAATGTACACTACCACTGGTGGAAATTATGCTTAGTTCAAGTTGTGGAAGCCTGCATTTTTGGAACAGAAAACTTTCTGAAGTCTAAGTGGCCACAACATAGCTGAAAACCATGTTTTATGCGTGGTTATCGAAACATTACAGTCAGTTTTCTGGGGACAATTTGCCACAGAGTAGAAGCAAATGCTGAATATTAAAAAGGTCTAGGGTGGTGAAGAATCCAAAAGATGAATAAATTTTCTAACCTAATCTAAAATTCAAAGCATAAAAAGTGTCGAGTGCTAAAGTAATTCAGAATCAAGGACCTGAAGATTTCAGACAGATTTCTCTCACGATCTTCCCAATTACTCACACAATGAAAACTTGCTATATAAAATCATCAGTCATTTCTGCAAACAATACTAGTATTTTGAGGCACCGGCTTACCAGCGTTTAAACTCTTATAAAGTAATATAACGATAGGACCCATACACTCGGATTTAATTAAGAGATAAAATAAGAGATAAATAAATATTTATGTGAAACTTCTTGATTGCACATTTGGTATTGGAAGTTACATGGTCACAGAACATGAAAGAAGTCAAATACGTTTTGATCTACCAGCAAACTCTAAATACATCAATAAAGAAGCCACACCAGGCCAAATAGATTACTACTTTCAAGGAAGTTCATGAAAGTTTCCCAAATACTGTTATACAAAGTTACACATCCATGCTGAGTTACTCATCAATGTGTAGCAAAGAGTCTTGCAGTAGGCCGGGATTTTATTGGCAGATAACTGACGGAGGAACTATGCAGTGTGATTAAAAATTCCAGTTTGGAAGCATTAACATAGAAGTACTTTTAGAGTCTAACCAGGAGACTGCAGTTCTTGAAGTTGGGAAGAGCAGAAGGGAAGAATGAGAATATTTTCCATTTTAGAAATACTGAGGCACAAAACACAGTTGATTCCAGTACTTTCATACATGAAATCCTTTCTCCTGTATGTGCATCATGTGTAACCGCAAAGTCTGTAAACTGCTGACTATTCGTCTCTGGTGTCCAATGAGTACAACTCCAATTCTTCTAATGTCACTGCAAGATAAAAAGTTTCATCTTGGATGCAAGTATATAAAAACTCTTGTACATAAAGAATATAAAAATATGATGAGTTGCTCTACTTAAGGACAGTTTACTTTCCAGAGTGGGACATACAAGAATGCTGCAAATGTTCAAGTTTTCTGCACCTGTCAATTCCAAATTAAAAAAAAAAAAAAGCCATTTAAGAAAAAAAAAAATGTATCTTGTAGAGCACTGGTATTTGCTGTAATACTAACAGTCTAATAATTTCCAGACCTTGAAGAACCTTAAAAGTGTGTTCTAATAGCCAATTTTTAGTAATGTGTTAGCAGCAAATGTTTCCCACTCATACTCGCAAAGGAACAAGGCTGATGCACTCACTCTTGCAGTCATGAAGATGAAATAACTAAGGCTGTGCCTCTGTGATTTGGGGAATGGTGGTGAGAGATGGTCTAAAGATCATAATAGACGTGAAGCTCATCCCAGATTCCCTTCATCTTGTCCAGCCCTCCACCCTAGAGTGGGTGGCACACCCGCAGAGCCTGACTCTGTCAGGATTGAAGTCAACAGCCCTTAGCATCCAGCACAAGCCACCAGTTTGTCTGTTGTCTAAACATCACTAACTGCAATACACTGAGAAAGATTACAGAGGTGGTGAGGGCAGGAAGCTTCAGTTATGCCCTGTCAATTGTACAAACCCCACAATGGGGCATGGCATTAACATTGGATGTTTAGATAGCCTCAAAAATTGTTTTATGATTATAGCTAGTAAAGTATCCTATGGGTTGAGGCATGACCCTTATAAGGTTCAGATTTGTAGTTCAAGATACCTGGCTCTGTATCCTGCAGATGAAGAGCCACTAGATAGCAGCAACTGTTATCTACTTAGGCTTAACATCCACATGGGGGATAATGTACAACACTTAAGATCAGCAGGGACTATGCAAAAAATCCTGAGCATCTTAGAAGCTAAAAAGAGGAAGCTAGGAGAATAAACCTTTACAGGTGGGGTGGTGGTAGAAATGCAGTAACAATGCATGGCACTTACCAAGAAAGGCCTGATAAAACTCAGAAAGAAGCCAACAGGCCTAGAGTGAGAAACATTATTTGAAGAAAGAAGGAATCTTTCCAAAAGGAAAAGTAGAAAGGATGATAACCTTAAGCAGATTATCTGTAAAAATACTGCAAGGCAGACAAAACAGAACTTGAGGAACAACCAGCCAAGGCCACCTAATAATAAAGCGCATAATAAACCCTTCTGTAAACTCATGAGGTACAAGCAGCTGGTCAGCATGTCTGTAGAGTCTAATTTTGATTGGGATATAAAAGAGCACTGAAAGACTCACCACTAAACAGTTATTTGAGTTGACATTCACTGCAGAAGAAATTGGAATAAGTCACAGAACCAGTTATGGGGGACATATCAGAGGATCTGTCTGAAGTTGAAGTGACTGCCAGAGAGGTTATGAGACAAATTGAAAAAACAAGCAGCAACACATCTCCAGAAAAAGACTGTATTTAGTCAAGAGTTTTAAAGGAGCTCAAAGATAAAACAGTGGAAATACCAATAGGGATGTGAGAGAGGGATATATCAGCTCTGTTCCACCTGCTTAAAAATTTCTTGGTGCCCGAGGCATGGAGAGTGGTGACAGACAAAATAAAAAGGTTCCAGGGGAGGTAGACCTGTGAGCCTGTAATCATTAAAGGGTATTGTAGAAACTACAATAAAGAATAAAATTAGTAGATGCCTGGGGATAAATGATCTACTTGAAGAGTCGCTATGGCTTTTGCAAAGAGAAGTCTTGTTTTATACAGTTAATTGTTTCCTACGGAGGAGTCAGCATGCATATGGATGAAGGTGATCCATTTCATGCACCCTACTTGGATTTCCAAAAGGCTTTAGAGAAGGTTCCTCATCAAAAGTTTATAAGTAAAATGAGCTATGTCATAAGAAGGTCGTTCCATGAATAAATAACCGTTTAAAAGACATGAGGTTAAGAGTAAATTGTCAGTTTTTACAATGGAGTCGTCAATGAAAATCTGCAGGGACCTATGCTGGGATAATGGTGAACATTACTGTTCAACAAATCAGTAAATGGTCTGGAAAAACAGGTGAGCAAAGAGGTGAAAAAGTCAGTTGGTGAGACTGAATTATTCAGGGTAGCAAGGGAAAGGGCCAGCTGTGAACAATTCTAGAAGGATCTTATAAGACTGACTATGCCAGTGTAGGTGGATGTAAAGTGATACACCTGGGAGAAAACCAGTTCTAACTTCATGTGTAAAATTCCTGAATCTAAACTGACGATTACCATTGTTAATACAGATGGTCCCAGCATCAAATAGAAGATCAGAAATTAATGGGAAGGGAATGAAGAACAACACAGGTAGTATCATTATGCTACCATATTAATCTATAGTTTGTCTAAACACTTATGTTCTGCAGTGTTTTAATTTCAAAAATGGAATAGAATTGAGGATGGCTGAAAAAATGCAGCAAGATATGGAACAACTTCCATGTGAGGAATCACGTGGGCTCAATGATGTTCACAGCAAAGTAAGAAAACATTTTGCCACTGATTTCAGTGGTCTAGATCAAAACTGATTCCCCAGGAAAACATTTAAGGATGCTCACTGCCCAAGCTTTGCTAGCCTGTGGTATGGTCAGAGAATGAAACTCCAGATGTATTAATCACAACTTTCTCCTGCATTGTTTTGGTAAAAAAATGTATTTGTGAAATCAAAAATGAAAGGAAATGAAAGCAGTGTTCCACACATCACAATAATTATGACACTGCAGCATCCAAACAAATTCAGATTAGTCACTACAGGGATAATAGGTTACATACTTACTCAATACTCATTCTTGAAACCATATCCAATGTTGTGAAACCTGCTGCCATGAAGTTATTTTTGTACTGACCCATTTTTATGGAGTCCAGCCAATCACTAACTGAAACAAACAAAGGATATTCTGGAACTTCACCAGGTGAATCTGGCATTCTGTAGAAACAAAATGCAAAGGTCACCTAAGCAGTATAAAATATGATGCTTGATTTACTCTGGTAGACATTATTTTTAATAAAAGGCAGAAGGAATGAATGGGAATCCTGAGATGTAAAGGTCAGGTCTTAGCTGAGGTCCTCTTTAACCCCTTGTCTAAAGCTTATAAATCATGTTAGTGTGCAAAGTTGCACTTTTCAAACAATTCATTTTTTAAAAGCATTGCAACTTAGTAACAAACAGGAACAGACCTATCCCACTGTTCTTATTGTTACCACAGTGTTCATTTGCAGATCTTACGTATTCAGGATAATAATTGTTTGTAAATACAGCAGTTGAAGTACAGAGTCAACAAAATTTAACCTGAGTTACAAATTTAATAATGTTAACATAATGCAAGATGATTTTTACATTTTTCTGTAAAGTAATACTAATGGCTCCTTACTGATATACCATTATGCAATGTGAACACTGACTGTAGCTGCTACAAAACTAAACCTGAAAAGCAAGAACATTTTATATCTTTGTTATTACACAGAATTATATAAAGTAGCAAATAAAAATGAAAGAGCTAATTTAGTTGCATTTCTGTTTCATTTCTTTTCCCCAGTATTGTTGCAACTGAAATAGAAAGATGGAAAAAAAAAAAAATCAGGGGGACTAAAATTTTC
>VXAA01005170.1:51204-74593 GCA_013399115.1 Anseranas semipalmata
AAAAAAAAAAAACATCAGGGGACATAATATTTCCAGTCTTTCATTGTGTGCCATGCTGGTGAGGGTTCACAGCTTCCACAGACTTTGTACATTTTGTGTAGTGAAACTGTAGCAAAAGAATGCAGAAAAGCATACTGCTGTGCATAAAAGCTTTACAATAGCCTTTATAAGGAAGATATAATTTATTTTAAATATATATATATATATATTTTACAGCAAAAGCCAGCTAACATTGACTGATGGAATATAACTTACGTATAACGTAGGAGGCAACACACCGTAGTATCTTAACTTGCTGAGTTACCACACATATCTGAATACATTAAACACATGGGTTTTCATTCATCAGAATTATATAGCGAGAAAGACTAGAGAACCCTGTTAGGTACAAGGCTAGATTACAGACCTACAGAGGTCCCTTCCAATCTGAATTACTCTATGATTGTACAATTCCTGTATAATAACCGCTGAACTTGGAAGTTAACAGCAACACAATAACTATTCATTTTAACTGCATCAAGCACTTTCAAATGAATGGAATAGCTTTCCCAAACAGGTGAGCACAATAAAAGATCAACTGCAAGAGAACAGGCATGAGTCTTTAAATCTTAGAATCTTAACTAATTAAAAAAAAAAAAGAAAAAGGTAAAAAATGCATTACTCTGATGCAAAATAAAGTGACCCAGGTACAAGTAGCAAGTCATATACATATATTTATGTGCACACACACACCTATGTAAGGGAAGAGGCCACTAAATCTAGTGCATGGACATTAAACCCCACAAGCCTCACTAGTCTGTGGTAGGTGGAGTGGCTGTAGCCTACTCGAGGTTTTCCTAGTAACCACTCCCTTCAGTTTCTCCCACAGCAAGATACCAGCCTCAGTCTTTCCCCGTCTCTCATCCTTTTTCCAAGCAGTATTGAGAACCTTTCATCCCACTGAGGTTCTTAGCAAGACCCACCTGGGCACTGAGAATCTGTTATAAGCCCAGAGGATCTCCAAGAAAACACCTTAAGGTGTATTTCAGCTAATGAAGACAGTGAGGCCAGCTATAACTTCACTGATTTCAGCTGATACCCAGGCATAGCTTAGATCACTAAACTTACAAAAGTTGAAAAGTGTTTGACTATAGCCTGTGGCCGCATTCATTTCTGTAATATTCTTAACAGAAAAAGCTTTGGAAAACACCATCAAGAATTTGCTGTGGAATGGTAACAGCGTAATCTCTTATTTGGTCACAAGTGCCATTCTTCTGTGGGTAAATATAGATTTAGCAAGCTAAGATACAACTACTTTCTGCAGGAAGTTACTCCAAGGCAGTTCAGAGATTGCCAGAGCACTGTCAGATGGAGGCAGAAGGTACTAAATGGGGGAAAAAAAATTACAAAGAGAAAACAAACACTTAGGAGAAGCACCAAAAAAAGTGAACAAAGAGATTCACAAAGATTAAAGATAGACAGTGATCAAACAGAGCTCATGAAAAAGAAAAGAAAAAAAAAAAAGCCCAATGTAATCCTCATGGCTTGAGAAAAAAAGTCCTTTTTTTGCAATAGTGTATCAAGAATAAAACAAACCTCAAAAGGGGCTCAGAATTATTTGAAACCCCCATAACACTGTGAATTAATAACTCTGGCACTCTCTCCCACCCCTACCTAATACCCTAAAACATCTAATGATAGCCACCATGGCATATACAAAAGAAAAGTGCTGAAAAGGGTCTTACACAAGTACATCCTCCACTAGGGTATGAAGGGTGCTTGGATTGCGGATCAGTTTGTCTAGGAAGCTGACGATATCACTAAATTTTGGACGATGGTTCCTCTCCTTTTGCCAGCAGTGAAGCATTAGTTGGTGAAGAGAAGCTGGGCAGCCCATGGGAGCTGGAAGCCTGTAACCTTCTTCAATAGATAGTATAACCTGAAGAAATACAAGTATATGATTACTAGGCATTAGAGTTAAATGCTGAAATGACCATGTAAGGTTCAAAATTAAAAACCAGTGATAACCCTTAGTGGTACAGACAGCCTTGCTTTATGCATTGCTGGAGCTTCATTCAGAGAATCTGGACTAGCAGGAGCGTGACTGATGCTCTCTGTACGTGGGCCCAAGCAGAGCATCAACCACAAAAGTGTGCCCCATGATGTATGGTGCATGTGAAGTATTTTTTTGGCATATGAAACAGTGGACTCTTTTTTAGGCTCTCTGACCATCCAAGAAAGGAGGAGGAAAGAACTAGTATCACTGCCTTTTTCTTCCACCTGCAGGTTGATGTTGTACTGAATGGAGTCACAGGGCCACAGACTAACTTCATACGACCACTGCATACTGGGATGCTCTAATATTTGCATCCTGACAAGATGTTAATGTGTGGCAACGTCACGATACGATCAAGCACCACAAATGCGCATTGGAGAATCTGGCAAATTTACTTGCTGATCGTATGCTTCTGCTGATATTTAGAGTATAACTAATTCAGTCAATGTCTCACACAGAATTACAGCAAAGCACAACATTATTTTGCACAGCCTTTCTTGAAAAAACTGAAAATGTTTATGATAAAATAAAATGATAAACTGTTTATGATAAAAGTATACTGTATACCCTAAAGTGAGTAAAACTCGTATTCAGCAGATGTGGAAAAACACATCTTTGGGCAGGATTTAGAAAGAAACTGATTTGATGTCATAGACAAAAGACATGCATGAAAAAATACATTTGATTGTTTTTAGTAACACTGCTAATAAATAATATTGTCTGAAAGGACACTAGCAGCATGATAGGAAGTAGCAAAACTAGGTAAGATCCATGAAAAGTTGGCAGGCTTCATTCCTTGTAAGTTTAAAAACCAAGAGGAAAGCTTAGTAGATTCTGAAATGAATGATGGTAGTAGCAATGGGGATGTTGATAGAAATGACAGTTATGCTTTCTTGCATGTAAAATAATGGAAAGATAATATGCAGCTGATCACAACCAAAGCTAGGAAAAAAGCCAACCCTACCACATACACATAATCCTTCCACATAAAAATCCAACTAATGCTAAATGTTCTTTAAAGTACAAATGATTGTACACAATATTTATAATAATACAGTGCACTTATGAGAAACATACCTACTGCATTTATACCCCCTCTGCTTTAAGGAGACATTTATCATTTTCACACAGATGTATGTACATGCTGCAGACATATTAATGCAGCTGGAAGGGGGTACATTAAGCTATTTACAGCAAATCAGTGTTTTATAGCACTAGCTGTAACTTCAATATATTCAGTCTCATTATCCTGGAATATATCCTAATTTTTTTTTTGAATTCTGAATTAATGTTGTTGGCTCTGCTTAGCAATGCCTAATGCTTATGCTGCAAGCGTTATGCAAATAAATAACAGTAATGAAGCTACATTAGGACCTCAGCTCCCCTTTATGGCATGGCAGAGAATGGAACAAGAATCTCGTTATTGTACACAGCGGGGTGCCTGAGTTTTGTAAAATGAGGTGACTTGATCCTACAATATACAGCCCCCTTGTACCCTGGCAGAAACATGTACGCATGAAAAACGTGTTTTAACACCACAGGGAATTGGATTTCTACGGGTAAGTTTCAAAGCCATCATTAGCAGCACTCAGGAGGACAGGCTACTCAAAAGGCAGAATAATTCGCCACAGAGATCTCTGCGTTCTGTGCACCTGTGAGCACTGACAGATCACACACATACAGATGGGACTAGCCACGCACATACGGACGTGATATCTAGCGGTAAATTAAAGGTCAATATGATAATGCTTCCACCTGCCTTCCTGGCTACTTATTTATCAAACTGGGATTTACCTCAATGCCCCAAAGTCTGTGTTGCCAAAATGGCTGTTCTTGTAAAAAATACCATCAGGCTGCCAGAGAAATATTTCCTCCAAGCCCTTGCCTCCTACCATGGAATATGCTCTCAGACGCTCCTGTTACACACTCAGGATGGGTGAAATTCAATCGCCCATGCACGAAATGTTATTCACTAAACTATCAAAAATCTAGTATCTCAAGCACTCCATCACATGTGGCTTCATAAAACCTCGGTGCTTATTATACTATGGGGTATAGCTTAGGTGTTACTTGTCATTGAAGCTGCAATCTTCCGCAGCCCAGAAATGCAGATATCATAGTCTTTACATTTAACTCTACCCATTGCAAATGATGAATTTCTGAAATGTTTTCTGTTTTTAAGGCAGAGGAAAAGCTTCTCTACTTTTATTGGATATATAGCATTTGCTTGACACAACAATAGAGAGCTGAAGAGGTTTTTCTGAAATAAATTATTCAGGAAAAAAGTGAAAGCAACCACAATTTTACAGACATTATTTTTTGTCTGACACACTCCATTTCATGATATCTTTGAAAAAGAAGTTACAGTCCATTTTGTTTCCTCTCTTGTTCAAAAAGAACATTTCAGTATAAAGGGAAATGCCAGCTGTTACTGAGATAATTATAATTTCTCATTGATACAAGAATGTTTTAAAAATAAACTGCAAATATTGCTCATTAGTATCCCTGTGAGGCATGCCTTATTTTTAGAGTTGAAGAAGTAGAGTAGATGTGATGAGAGGTGGCGAATATTGCAGTGGGATTCAAGTGTTGAAGGAAGAACTGGAGCTTTTTAATTCAGTATTCTCTACTCACTTTGCTACTTGCATAGCACCTATTTCTGAACAGAGGAATTAGATGTCCATACACCTAAGAGGAGGAGAAGCTTTACACTTTCCTGGGTAATATATAATTATACATTATGTAATATGTAACGATGATATATTTTAATAACTTTTAAATGCATTTTTCCTCAACAGCTTGAAGGTTGAAGCAGCACCACATTAATCATGAAAAGGGACTAAATGTCTGTATCTACAAGAAGGATATAGCAAAAGCTCTAGCAATCAGTGTAAATCTTTCCACATTAGCAAGTCAATGTGCCATCAATTTTGGCCTGAAAGAATACGAACATGAGCTTAGTTTCTGTACATACCAAGCCCTAAGCCTGCTAACAAAAAGGTTGATTACTGCTCTCTTGTTCTGGTTTTGTGACGAATGCTTGATGGATAGGAAAAGGAATAAAACATTCAAATATTCCACATTACAATCAAACACTGAGAAAAAGGCTTTAGATTTCTTTTCAGTGATGAGCATGTTTAAAACTCACTAGAATGTCTTGTGGGTCAGCTTTAAGGCGAGTAAAATGGGCAGAGTGTGTTTTTACAAGTAAATCTTTTTCTCAGGTGAGAATATAAACTATAAAGGAAAAGAAGTATTTTTTGAAGTTAACATAACTAATTATTTCTGTGCTCTTTAATGCATTGGCTTTTATATTTATAAAGGGAAACCTTTTTATATATATTTGTACACAGATGTTATTAATCACTGGAGTTTGTTAAATACATTTTATCATTTTTGTCTGATGTTAGAGGCAGCTGTAAATGTTGAAGACTGAGTTAATATTAAATATTAATTACACAAAAATATCTGAAAATGTTTATGGACGTCTATATAAAATTTATATATTCTTTAGTTTCAAAATCATTTCAAATTGGCAAAAACCAGTATCTGAAACTAAAGCTATAATCTTTCTGATAACTTCATTATTAACAGTAATATAGACTTCGCTTTTGAAAGTTAACTGACAGTTTTTTTAATGAGACAGAGGCAGAACAAAGCCCAGAGGGACATTGTCCCTGTGTCCTGCTGACATCTGAAAAATCTACCAGTACAGAGATGCAGCTGCTCATGCCTCCATGGTACAGAGCCAGTCCCAGGTGCCTGCCAAGTGTTTTGATATCTATGGATTCAAAGAAGTGTTTTAGGGTTATTATTACTATTAAAAGAAATTGTCATAAGTGTAAGGACTTTTTTTCTGTTTGCTTCAGTAGTCTTCTTGCCTATTGATTACAATCCATTAAATATTCTTTTTCTTTTAGAATACCATAGTTCCACAACATGCAATAATTTATACAATGGCCTCTAACAGGTGTCCCAGTAGACTTCACTCACAGCTGTTCTACAAACCAAATGCATGGAATATAAATCTTCCTTTCCTCACTTGAGCATTAGCAAGCCAGGCTCTTAGCACAATCTGTTCATCAGTACACTAGTTTCCTTGGAAAGTTCAATATCTTAGCTAATGTTTATTAATTAAGCAATAAGACATGACAGACTGTGCAGCAGCCCTAATTAATGGACACCTCTGGTGCCTGCCACACATCTAAGAAGTGCATTAATCAGCACCAACACAGGTCTGAAGTGACTTTCCACAATAATAAAATGGTTATTTACTTAAACAAGAACATTTCTCAAAGCTAATAACATTTCAAGCCTCTACATTATACTGTGTACAGTATTAAAAATTTATGAGAGACATTTTCAAACTCAGTTGCCTAAAGTTCAGCTTCCAAATCCCTGCTTAGGAATATAAATAGAGGAAGCCAGATCTGCAAAGGTGTCGAGTATCTCTGGCTTGCACTGACCTGCTGGGTACTTACGAACAGTTGCAGTCTCTGAAAATCAGATCGGGCTTATTTAGGCGACAGGTATCAGTTTTACACTTCTCTTCGCATCAGCTTGGACTCTATGCTACCTGTGCTGGTTCCTCGTGCTGTCATTTCTGTGACCGAGGGGTTGCACAGGAGACCCTTGGTAGAAGCAGTTCAGCCCTACTGCTCATCTGACTGAAGGTGTGTTCATGTGACAAGGAGGCACAGCATCAGACAATGCTGAACTGTCTTCTCCTACCATTTCCTCCTGTTGGGTAGGGATGGGTGTATTGTTTGCTACCACGTTACGCATGTAAGAAGTGAATGTTTAACTGGCAGCTGCTGCCACTCAAAACACCACTTAGCCTTGCTCCAAAAAGTGAACTAATTTCCCAAAGTTGCTTAATGAGAAAAGCAATTCACAGGATGGTGTGAAAAAATACCCCTGACCTGTAGAGTTTATACGTGGAAAACTCTTGGTGCTCTACAAAAACCTACCCAGTTCTGTAAGTATTTTATCACTAACTAGAGCAGAGTTTTACTATGATCAAAACACAATTTCCAGAAAATAAAGTCTTTTAATGTTAATGATGCCAGATATTTTGCTGGTGCAGAACCTATGATGCCAGATATTTTGCTGGTGCAGAACCTATGACTATACATATGACTTACCGACAACTGTTTGCACAACATGTCTTTTAAGATTCTGTTTAGTGCATACCCCTCTCTGTTACTTTCCCTGACATATGTACAGGATCACTGACCTTTGGGGAAATCCTATTATTCTGCAAAATAAGCTCGTGTGAATTCAGGGTGACATACTGTACTAAAACTTATGTCCCCAAATCCAGCAAAGTAAACTTTACAATATGTCTAATAACTTGAAAATTCCCAATGACATTTAGAGTCACTAAACATACTTAGAAGGTCACAGGTACTCACTGGTAACATTTCAGCAGTGAAAGCCTGTGGGCAGGGCTCTGAAGAAAAAGAGTCCTTTGTGCTGTGCATTGGTGAACTGCAGGTAGAGCTCTCAGGGGTCTGCATCATTAGCATTAGCAGCATCCGTAAGGCTCACATCATTATTCTGTGCTAACAGATACTTATATTTTGGATGTACAAGTGATTAAATGTTGTTATCCTCCTGCTGTAGCAGAATATTTAATATGCCCTAAATGGAGGGGGTCACTAATGAATTGTTGCTGCTGGCATAGTCTTGAATAAATACTTTGTAGGTTCTGATAGAGGGAAAGAGGATAGGCTTGAAGCCTGCTTCAAAGAAAGGGAGAGACAGGTAGAATGAATTTCTGCATTCTGTATGACTCTAGCCTGGCCACTTGGGCTCTATGTAAGGGTCCTACGAGTCTTTCAAACCCTTCTCCCAGGAGGTGAATAGTGGGGCCAGACAGACTTGACAAAGTCTCCCTCTCTGTCCCCCGCCATTCCCAGTTGGCAGAAACAGCAGTGAAAGAGTCAAGGGCTCCCCATGTGGTAGCACAAGATTGCCTGACAGTGAGACACAAAGATGCAGCAGAAAAGTATTCTCTTCCTCACACCTCCTCAAGCTGCAGTCACCCACAGCCGCCCATTGCCTGGAGCTAGATGAGTGGAGTGGCAAGATGAGGGGCAGATACACAGTTATGGGGAGGTGACACTGCAGCTGGAAGCACTGGCAGCAAGGCACTGCACAGAAGCCAGGCACCACGGCAGGACTGACTTCGTGCAGAAGTACTTCAGGCTTCATGGGCTTCATTAATATCTAAAAAAAACGGAACAGGGTGCTGCAGAGGGAAGTGGGAAGTGAAATACCAATTACATGGTGAAGAAATCTAGGCAAAAGTCTACTGCCCATGATACGCTCAGAGTGTGCACCAGTGGCAACTGATAGGGGCAAGAGCAGAAAGGACGGTGAGCCACTGCTGCATTTATGGTTAGCACAGTCCCTCAGCCAGGCAGGGTTAATTGGGGTGGAAAGGAGAATGTAACTGCCCAGTGAGCCTCGCTTGTAAAGCCACACATGGACATTTTACTTACTGCTCAGAGACTGCTGAGTGGACAAGAGGCAGTGGGCACAAAGTGAAAAACATGAAATTCCACCAAAATGTGAGAAAATACTTTTCTTCTGCGAGGGTGACCGAGAACTGGCACAGGCTGCCCTGAGAGGTTGTAGAGTCTCCCTCCTTGGGGATGTTCCAGGAGGGAGATGGCCCTGAGCAAACGGCTTTAGCTGATGCTGCTTGAGCAAGGGGTGTTGGACAAGACAATCTTGAAAGGCCCCTCAACCTTTGCTGTTCATGATATGGTAACGCCTTTTTCTCGGTTTCATATTCTGTTCCATCTCACCTTAACAGAAGGCTCACAGTGAAACCAACCATTGCATCTGTGTTTGGGAAGGCAGAAAATGTGAGGATATACATGCATTTGGATACAAAGTGCATTCAATGCAATGCAGAGTAATCAGGCTTTGCAGCAACGTATGTGTGGTGAAGAAGCTAATATTGCTTTGGCTGTGTTCAGCTTTGCTTCTGAATGGAAGATTAGCTCAAGAATAGCACCCTCTGCTATTGCAAGACTGCAAGAGACATCCTAACTCCTTAGCAATGAGCTCCTAAAACACCACATCTTACAATGTGGCATTTTAAGGAAAACAATGATAGTTTGCCATAAATTAGTGTTTGTATGCTGTGGCAGATCTGGAGCTGATAAGTGGTTCTCAATTCAGACAAGGAAACAGCTGGTTGTTAGCCTGTGTCTGCCCATTCATCCTCTTTTATTAACTTTGAACCTACTGGCACGCTTCACTCAAATTAAACAAGTTGTGGTAAAATCAGCAGCTGGGCAGAATATAAAGTTTGCTGTTGATATATTTGGTTGTGCAAAACAGAGACTTAAATATGTGAGAAACGTATACATGGAGGATTGCACACTGCACCCCAGGGGAAAAGCGGGCTTAATTCAGTTGTCTAAGCATAAATGTTTAATTTTAGACTTCCTAAAGTGTCCTGCCTGGTCTTCAGCTGTTGTTCCTGAAGGACTCGAGTCTCCTGCATGTCCTGCATCAGCCGCATGTGGAGATCTTAGTCACCCTAGGGCATCTCAAACGCTAACGGATTGCTAGCTGTGGAAAAGAGAATTGAGCCTACTGAGCTTATCTGCTTATTTCACAATAGAGCTGTGATGTGCTTATAGTTCAGACAGTATGAAAACAATGTCTCTGTTGAAGAAAAAGGTCTATCTCAGCTCGGTGGTTGCTTGTGCTCTTCAGATGGACAACCAGCTGCCACTGCCTGGTCTATCAACAGATGCGTAGCTCAAAACCAGGCACAGCATGTGTCATCCCGTACCCATGTTAATTGAGGAGCAGAGCAGGGAGCTGGGCTGCTGTCTGGTAGACGCGCGGAGAGGGGATGGAGGCTGTAGGTGTCATTAGGGGAGAGTGAAATACAGGAGAGATGATCTTATTCCAAAGGGTAAACTCACATGAGAAATGCGGGAGAAAAGTAGGATATGTATGAGTGAGTACAAATCTAAAGGAAATAAGGCTTTATTAGTTCTTTAGCTCTCTCTTTTTTTTTTTGAACACTCTGAAATGATTTTTTTTTTTAATGAAAATTTCTCTCAGATCCTTATCCCCAAATGACTGATCAGCTTTAACAAGCAACCAGACTTGAACAGCTGAATATATTAGCAACAATATAAAAACAGCCGTTTGGGAAAAGTCTTGTCAACTCTTCAGAACCAGTGCAGAGGTATTCTAGGCACATAGGGAGGTTAAGATGGGTTGGCTGATATTCTGCATTTTGACACAGAAGTTGATGGCTGGTGGGAAGACTGACTGTGCCAGTCTGAGCTGTAGTGGGGGTGCATCAAATAACAGAGTTAGTGAAAATTTAGCTGTGGTGGATAAAAAGGCGTTCCTCCTTTTCTGTGCTACTTTTGCTAGGACAAGCCTTCAGCGTTCCTATAAGTGAATGTGTGTTTTAATTGGGAAGGCTTATTTGGCCACAAGTTTTGCAAAAATATGTCAGAGAAAAGCATTGCTTTGTTAAGAGGGAGGACTGTTGTCCTGCACTATGGTTAAGCCTATAGGTAGTCTTTAAGGAAAAATAATATGTTTAATTCTTAAAAAGGAGAATTTGCAAATACATTTCTCATGGCAGCTTAACCTTTCCTCTTTTAGCATTTATCCATGTATGCCCATTGAAGGGTACTGTCAGACTGTAATGGAGATAATGGGCCAAATTTATCATCAGAATAGTTCTAGTCTTCTCTCAAGTTTTGATTTATAGCTTAGCTGAGAACTGCATCAAATTGCATATCTGATGCAGATTCCCAGGGATTTGGATGAAAGCCACATATATCCAGCATCAGAACCTGGCAAGCTGCCTATGACTCAGTAATGTGTCTTTAATCCTTGGACGAAGCTAGTCAAGGTATTGGTAATAGAGGGCCAAGTCTCCTTGCATAAGTTGACTATTCCATTGAAGTTGATAAGAGTTATGCTGATTTAAATAAGTTGAGGTTGCAGCCTAGAAAGTGAATGAGAAAGCAAAGCAGTGCAGGGAGAGACAATCATTTTCAAGAAACGTTTCAACAGCTTGCAGATTAGTCTATGCAGTACTTACATCCTGGTTGGACATCTCCCAGTATGGTCTCTCACCATAGGACATCACTTCCCACATTACAATCCCATAGCTCCATGCGTCGCTTGCTGAAGAGAACTTACGGTAAGCTATAGCTTCAGGAGCAGTCCACCGTATGGGGATTTTTCCACCCTGGAAAATACGTTGACAACGTATCAATATGACTGGAATACAGACTAGCACATGTTTAAAAGAAAAAAAAAAGTATCCTAGATGATGAGTTCTGCCTTCTGTCAATTTGCCTTGTCAATTTGCTGCAAGTGGAAAGGAAGAAATAAACCTTTTTCAGAATCTGATAGAAATTTGGTTTCATCTGGAGTCTAATTCATCCAAACCAGCACTTCTTGAAAAAAATCTCAGTTCAGAGAACAGAAAGCATTTTAGATGATTCATGTTCATTCAAGGCCATATAGTTAGTCAGAACACGCCTTTTGATTGGAAAAACAAACAAACAAACTTGAGATTCCTAATACATTGACATTTAATCTCTTTCCTCAGATGAAATAGAAACATTTATTGCAAAATGGAATGCCTAAAGCACTTAATAAAATTATATAAGCAGAAAGGAAACTATAGCCTTTCTATTATTCTTTACTTTTGATAATGTATTTTAATTTTTGTTTGTGCCTTTTAAATGTCTAGGTAAATAGCAAACCAAGTGTGTTTCTAGTAGGCATTTCCTTAGGGTATTGAATAATTTTGTTTTGCAGCTTTCAACTTAAAAAAACAAGTGTTACCACAAAAATGGGGGGTACGAATTCAATCAACAAACCTGACTTACTCTTTTGGAGACCACAGTATGCAGAATTTTTATCTGACATTACTAATTTACATCACTGCATCTGTTCTATACTCCCATAAATAGTTTATGTACAAAAACTATTTTTCCTTTTCACAACAAAGTGTTTCTTCTCCATTTCTCCCTTCGAAACTAGGTATTTATTATCATTCTCTGTATAACTCTTCAAATGAGTAGTTTCGAGTGAGCAGTATGCTTAAGGTGCCACTAGATGGTAGGAGGAGGCAGCCAGTGGAGATAGCAGCAGTTGCTTTCAACCAGCAGTAATAGACTACTCAGTGTTATGATTATATTTCTGACAGAAACAAAAGAAGAAATGAACTAGAACATTGGTTTGGCAGTTGAAGAGAAGCCACAGTTAAAAACAAGTATGCAAATCTCTGTTAATTTGCTTTGAATATACAAAAAATTACTTGTCTGTGAGCTGTTGAGGCCTGATTCAAAATTGACTCAGAGTCTGCTTGTTCTAGCAGGAAGTGTTCAAAAGCAAAGCTTGGTGTCTGTGGTGACGTGCCTGTAAGCTAACCTCTCTTCACTGACCGCCACCTTCAGATGAAAACTGTAGGGTTAACATTTATGTTGTAGGATAGTTATGAGAGTGGCCAAGATGTCCTCTGCACGAATTTACATTTTTTGCAGCTGTTTGCTTAAAGCTTTTTTGCCTGCTCAGTTTTGGCCTCACTCAGTTCTGGCTGACATCAGTGGCAAACCACCTACTGATTTTAACAGTAGTAAGATAAAGGTAATACTTCATTTTGTATTTTTGCCCAAGATCCACTTCTCCCTCTGCACCACTTTTCACTTTCCTTAATCCAATAGCCTGGTGACCAGATCACTCACCTGGGACGCACCGAGATGCAAAGACCTTTATGCCACCCCTGCTGCCATCCCTGAGAGGGCCCTACCCAGCATGTGTTGTGGCTGCAGGTGTGATGGTGCTCCTCATCCCTCCCTGGTACAGCTGTTCCGCTTGGGAAGCAATTACAAATGCATTTGGGTATGAGAATGGAAAAACAGGATGCTGCAGGAGATTTATGATAGGATGTTCTCCAAGGAAAGACAAGCCTAATTTCTAAATAAATTAGCTGAGAGCATTTGGCATTTGATGACTCACAGTCTAATTGCAATGGTATTGTTGTGGGATGTGTAAGTCCAGGCCCCCTTAGGCAGTGGAAGATTTAAATATTTAAATATTGTGTGTCCCAGCTGAACACAATGCATGGGGCTGCCCGACCAGAAGGATGTGTTCCCTGAGAAACAGTTGATTTTAGAGTTGAACTGCGGAGAACAGTTCAGCACAGAGTGAGGACTGAGGAAAAATATCTCCTCACACCACAATCAGGGGTCTTATATTTTTTACTGGATCAAGTTTAGTCCTTCATTTTTAAACAATTTATTGTCAATTTTATGTATTCCATTCTCAGATCCCTGGCTTCTGCAGGTTTTGAGGGGCAATAAATATTTTCCTGGCCTAAGTCACAGAGCTGTGGTAAGCATTTACCTCCTTATTTTGGACCTGGACACGTGTTTTTAATAAGGTACACAACATTCATGCTGACCCATATTACAAGAGACACTGCCCTGAAAACCCTAAATGCTCTTCCTCATCACAGCATATTAATCCTGGCTGCCAAATGATATAGGACAGCAGCGAGAGTTCACTCTCTGAACCTAGTCTCAGCAAGCAATCCTTCTTGCTGCCTTTTGCTTTATGTGCAGCCAAGATACTTTCCGGAGTGCTACAACAGCATTTGAGGGAGGATGCAAAAGAAAAATTCCATATTTTCTTTCCTCATCACAGTCTCAGGAGATAATAGGGAAAAAAAAATCTACCAGTTTAAATGATCGTGCTACTGTCAGACTTACACGTTGTTTATCATGACAAACTGGCAAATCTACAAATTTAGAATGAGCCTACGTTTCTACTTTGTAGAGTTTTATTAATCATTTATCAATATTTGAATTTTAATAAAAGTCTACTTTTTAATCTACTTTTAGGGAAAACACAAATCTATGCATGCAAATAAAAAGCATTTGGATATTTACAAAATTTAACATTTATAAAATCATATGGATAACATAACATGCATAATTATTTTTTTAAGGTTCTTTTTTGATGAATCTGGTTACGTATTCCCAAATTATACTCAAAAAAGCTGTCACTGCTGTCATCTTGAGCAGCATTTGCAGCTAAACCTGTGACTGTTGGCTAAATATAAATGAGTTTTAAAAAATCTGACCAGACTCTGCAACTAGTTTCATCATGCAGCTTTACTGACTGATCCCTTTTGGACTGAAACAGTAGTGGTTCATTGAGTGTGAAAATGAGAATGGAGAACAGAATCTTAACAAAATTCAAGGCAGTTCACGTTCAATGGCATAAGATGTGCTCAGTCTTGTAATGTAAAAGAAAACCTTTTGTGCTAGTCTAATGACAAAATGAAGCAAAACCTCTAAAATTTTTAAAGTGGATTCATCTTGTGTATGAAGACATATTCATAAAAATGTAAATTTCAACACTTCATTATGTTTGCAGAATATCTTTATGCAAAAAAAGAAAGTTTTTATTTATTTGAAAACAATTCAAAAGGTGGAGATTGCAATATGACTACCTTCAGACACATATATAACTGAACAGTAGTAATAGCTGCTCATGCATAATAGAAGACACAAAGTTTAGAATAGCTGAAAATATAATTCCTGTATCTGGTTAAAGTAATAAACAGTGGTACTGATATCGGACATTTCTTTTTATATTTTGATCGAACTGGAAAAATAATAAATACTTACTGTTTACACAATGCCCCACCTTCAAGTTAAGATAACTTATAAATCATCTATATTTTACTACTGGAGCAATGCAATATGTCACAGCTCCCTGTATCAGAAAGCCCTTATGCAAGCTCTTTATGCTTTTTGGTTATTCTCTCTTTTTCTGGGGGAGAAGAAGAAGGGGCAGAAGTGGTCTTAGAAACCATGCTGTATTTCTGCCTCATCTCCTGCATTAATAATGACATCAGTGACAAGCTAATTTTAGTTTCATATAGTCAAAGAACACTAACACTGCAATTCAAATTATTAGAATTCAGCCTTTTTTCCTGCATATGCTGCCTGCTGAATACTGTCTTGCTCCTGATTTTTTTCTTGATTGTACTTTAATACATAATCTTATTATGCAATGTCAAGAATCCACTTGGTATTAGAGTATTAGGCTGACATTGCTCCATGTCTAGAACTGTTTAGAGATCGGCTCTTGAAATGAAATTTGCCCACTTGCCCATCCACGCCTACACATGCGCTCGCTTTCCCTGTAGAGCTGGCAATAGCACAGTTTGCCATACGTTTAATGACAGAATTGGAATTATGCGCTACAGAAAGCTTTTCTTTGCCTAAAGCCATGCATGAGAGAGGCAGTCTTCCCAAAATGCTGTCTCTTCTTTGAGCTTACAACAAAAAAGTGCTTATGATCTGCTATGTGAAAAGACACTGGCGAGCAACTGACACTGACATTACATATTGTCCAACAGACAGCAAAGTCTATTCCTTATTCTGTGTTTTTGCCATCTCCAATTTGATTTTTTTATTTTACATAGTCGACATCTTTTTTTTTTTTTTTTTAAAAAGAGGCATGAACAGTCTCTTTAATTAAATATTTAAACATGTTTTAACACTGGAGCAGAACAATATAACTGGCAGCTACAGCCTATTATTCCACTAAGATGAAGGTCAGGATATATCAGCTCAAAATCCTTGATGTGAAAAACGACACAGAGGGCAAAGAAGCAAAGAAGGAAGTCTGTTAGATGCCCAGAACTTTTGGCATGCCCTGCTAGCTAATTAAAGTGAGGAGTGACTCCACTGAAAACCTTAGATATAAAACTGGAGGTAAGATTTATGAGCTCTTAACGGATGTGCAAAGACAGTGATATATGTAAGCTGCCAGAACCCAACACCGCGCATTAGAACCAGGATGTCCTCAGAACTAACGGTGATGTGAAACAATACCCATTTCTGTTGAAAAGTCTGTTCCTTATTTTCCTTGAATGACAGACCATGCAGAGGGACTGTCACAGAAGTGATTGAGGCTTTAGGAAATGCTGAGGCACAAACCCATCAGTTCCAGATCCACAGACACCTAGAACTGTCTCTTTCTAGGACAAGAGGCACTGAACTGCGTGCACCATTAGTCTAATCTGGCAGAGCAGTTCCTATGTATCTGTCACTTACTATTCTTTTACGCATGGTGTTACTGAAATAGGCAATAATTTTCCATGACACAAGTGTAGTATCTGTCTTTTTCTCCACTCTGTGTGACAAAGATGGGAAGAAAGAACTTCTGTTTTTTCAGTTTTTTTTTCCAGTTCTTCAGAGTGAAGAGAGACAAAAGTAATGAGAGATTAGTTCTAAATATTGGACATAATTCATCATTCTGTACAAAAGCTTTAGCCCACTTTACTGGAGTGATGCTTTTATTTGAGCATATGAATCAAGTTTTTCATGCACAAAGTTATGAATACCCAGAATTTAGCATTCTCAAATCATAATTTAGAACTATTCGGTATTATCAACATTCTTCTCTAGAGGCTATTGGAACATCAGAGAAACTTCATGTCAGGATAGCAAAATGGTCCTGAAAAGGCATTTCAGAATTTACCTTCATTATTGCCTGACTGTAGCCAGTTCTGCCAGTCTTTCATTTCCCTCTGAACTAAAACAAACAAAAACCCCTGATTTTCAAAAAGACAGGATTTCCTTTTAATCTCTGGGGAAAAAAAAAAACAATTAATTTTCTTTTAAATATGCCGAATAAAAATGTTAAAGTAAAATATGTGGAACTCGATTTATTTCCCCTAAAGTTAGCTATCCATTTTTTTCACAAGTTATTTATGATTTTGACAATATGCCATTTTAGTGAATATTAACCCATATAGCACACGTATATTTGTGTCAAAATGTGGGAAAGCTGTTGGCGGATGCAAAAAATCAGCGCTTAAGATATTGCCAGAACTAAACCAGCCAAGATGAAAAGTTTGTCCACAGGTCATCAGAAACACTTCATGTTAACTAGCATTAAGATTAGAGGTATAGCAGGATGCTTCTCCAAAACGTTGCACCCAACCCGTCATTTAGCCTTCCTAAAGGTCATCAGCAAGTTTGAATTGGTTACTTGGTTGAATTTGTTACACATACATGCAAAAACTCCAGAAAAACAGAAATATCCTATCCTATTGACTTTCTATGTAAAATACTATTGCTAAGTTAATTTCAAGAACTAAAGAATTAAAATATAGTACTCTTCTAAATATTGAAGAATTCTGAAATTAGAAACGTTCTATAAAACAACAGGAATTCTCATCAGTAGCCATGGTAGCATTTCCTTTGAAACAAAACAGTTCAACATGCAATCCCTTGCCTGTTCTGAGGCATTGATCTTCACTTGAGTTGAAAGATAAGAAGTCTGATAAAAATGCATAGCTTTGACCCTCAAAATCCACATAAGTGAAATGGTAGTGAATATTTCTGACCACTTACATCTGTCCTGCAATCATGTTTTCTTGACAGTGAAATTCAAAGAATTTTATACAAGGACAAAGATACGGCAGGTGACCAAATGCAAGTGGTTGACACTGCTGTATCTTGTCTGTGTGAATAACTGGACTACAGATACCTTTCCTTGCTAGCCATAATGCCTTCATCTACAAGGTGCTCATTAAAAGACCAAAGGCTTTTACCCGTTAATTTTAAGTATGCATATTCTTTAGTTTTCAAATGAATAAAGTAGTTCATTCCAGATATCGAGCAAAAGCAGTCTGCGGTTGAAAATGGGAGCTGTTCCAGTCCTCCAGAGTGAAAAGTTCAGTGTATTTTTTTTTTTCCCAGAAGAGGAAGGGAGAAGAAAGTGAAGAGGAAGAAGGGAAAGACAAAGAGAAAAAAAAAAAAAAGATTTAATTTTCAGATGTTGACAGCTCTACAGCTAGAGCTGTCAGAGAGCAGCAAGAGCTGGGCTGCTCCCCAAGGGAAAGGGAACTGGGAGCGGCTGTGATGAAGGTTGGGAATACCCTCATGGACAGGGTGCACCCCATGGTGCCTCGGAGCATGAGCAGAGCAGGGTGGGGATGGCAACGGGCACTATCGACAGTCCCGTGAGCACCAGGCGAAGGCAAGGTAGCAAGCCAAGGTCAATCCAGCAAATCTGAACATCTCCAATCCAACAGGCCTGGGGCTGGCCAGCTGCAGTGCTGCTGGGGCGGGAATTGAGCTGAAACAGGGTCCTGGGCCCATAGGCAATGGTGGGGAGAANGGCAACGGTGGGGAGAAGCCCCAGGGGAGGCCTGATGGTGTCCTCAGAGCCCTGGTAAGAACCAGACACTTGCACAAAGACAGGTAAACACAAGAATTCTGCAAAACCTCTTTGAGAGTGGTTTTTTGAAAGGTAATGTTGAGACTGGTGGGGCCAGGGAACCTCCGAACGTTGTAGAGGGTGGACCTTGGCATTTCCCTAGCACTAAGAATACACCAGTGAATTTTACAATATTAGGTGCTTGGCCATCAATAACAGAGAAATTCTTTTTTTTTTCTGAAATTAATATCAGAGTCATGCATCTCTACAAATCCAGTTTAGGAACTATAGCGCTACTTGACAGTAAAGATAGAAAAAAAGGTCATTTTTCTTGAAACTAATATTTCTGGCAAAGATCTATCTCTTCTTGAGAGCATCAATTTCAAGCTATCTGCCAGCTGTGTCAGCACAGCTCACATTACAGCCGTAACCAATTTCTTGAAAGTTACTCCTACAGAGTCCTTCAATCTGCACGCCCAAAGCCTATTCACTTTGCTTACACGAGTAGTCCTACTGAAGTCAATGGAAAAGGTGAAGAGGATTTGTTCTGAGATGGTTATTTGAAGGATACCTTACATTGCACAACTCCGTAACAAAGAAATTTGCCACTAGGTCCATTCTTACTGCAGAACTGAGTTACTGGATACAAATATTTCTCAAGAAACAAGCAAGTTGAATTGAAAAAAAAAAAAAATGTTCATAGGCACTCTGCTTTCTTAAAAGCATCAGTCAAGACTTGCCTCTGAAATGATGCCCCTGACTTCCCCAGGGCTCCATGAAGTGTTTATTATTGGATCAAAAGTAAACTGTTACCATGTGCTGCCTGAACACTTCATGTCATTAACTATCATTAACGATTTCACAGCTAGTGATTTCAACACGAATATCTAGTTGACATGCACAACAAACAGTTCCCATGTTTAAATAATCAAGTGGCCTCTCCCTGTGCTGCCATAACGCCCAGATCATTCAGACTCAACTGCCTTGTCCCCGAACCCCTGCCATAATGCCTCCCACACTATGCAATTAGAAGTGGCCAATAAGAACTCAGAAGCATATGGAAGCTTGAAAATTGAGGACAAAGTAAAATGGATTTTAATGCAATATTAACACCATATAGACTGCAGTACTGTCTCCAGTATACATTTTCATATTCCATTAACAAAAACCTTGCATGTTTTCTTCAAAATGAGGCTGCAACAGAATATTTGGGATGCTGTACTAGAGAGAACATAGGGACCAAGATACTGAATTCATATACAGCTTCCTGTGGGTTACACTAGATTTTATTTATCTAAGGCTTCTTAAAAACTTTGTTCTAGAAATGCGTCAGAAACATCACAAAAGATAGGCTTTTCTTTTGAGAGTTAAAGTGTCATACACAGATGATGATGATCAGAATTATTATGAGGCTAAGCTACTCTGCAAGCATCATTGCTTTACTTTTCATCCCAGCTGGGTCAGGAAGTGCAGAGGAGAATTAATATCTTAGTAACTGATGAATTAAATCTTCTGCTCACATTTTTGTGAGGTCATTTCTCATTTTATCCTGAAGGAGTTTGCTGGTTCTTTAAGTTTCAGTCAGTTCATGGTTTAGTAACTGGTTTAAAGACAGGAAACAAACAGTCAGAAGGAAAAGGTCAGTTTTTAGAGTGGCAAGCCCCAGGGACCAATGCTAACGTCCTGCTGGCAGCGTACATAGAAGGAATCTACAATACAGACCAGACAGTGAACAGGTAAAACTACGCTAACAATGCAAAAGTATTCATGGTAGCAAAGGTGAGGACAGGTGATTACGCTCCTCGTAAGACTTGTTCTCCAGACCCCTCACCAGCTTCGTTGCCCTTCTCTGGACACGCTCCAGCACCTCCATGTCCTTCCTGTAGTGAGGGGCCCAAAACTGAACACAGGACTCGAGGTGCGGCCTCACCAGAGCCGAGTACAAGGGGACAATCACTTCCCTGCTCCTGCTGGCCATGCTCTCTTTCTATAATCCTTGGAATTTGCTACTGATTGCATTTTGGAGATGTGCTAGTGAGCTAAAAAGACTGGGGCTGGCTGAGTTTGATTAATATTCCCTTCCTGTGATCTCAGTTAACTTTCAGGTAAAATACAAACACATGGTGTAAAAGTGTAACTGCAAAAGAGTGGATGGTGAACATGCTATTAACATTTTTGGGGTAAAGAAAGTTAAAATTTAAAAACTAAAGAAATTTAAAGAAAGACATCTGAAGCGAGGTGTTCTTTATGGGAGACAGTATAATCGTAGACAGCTATCTGAAGGATCACAATATGTTGTTGATTCTATGACTACATTTATACATCTTTGTACTAGACCCCAATGCTTATATATATATCCTTGATGACTAAACTCATTGACAAAAGGAACTAAATAGTTCAGCTGTTGGTAAGTTTTAGAAACAGAATAAGGACTGAGTACTAAGGAGATAAACTGGCAGACTGTTATCTGTAAAAATACTGCCCTGTGACAGTGCGGTCTGGCTACTCGGTGTGTGCAGAGGTCTTATGTTTGTTCCATGGAGGGATGACACTATCTTGTAAAGATTACAACCTCATATCTTTCTTCAGCAATAAATAACTTCACTTAGGGGGAAAAAAAAAAGGAATAAAATTATGTCCAGACTGTTGGGAAGCATGCAAGTTTCATGTTTCTAAATGAACCCACATACTGCATAAAAATATTGTTCATATATTGTCAGGGAGAGGGGAGAACAGATGCTGACAAAGGAAAATCAGCTGAGTCCAGGGCCATTGGTTGAGAAGCATGACAGGGGCCAGGGAACGACCAAATAGTGGGCACCATCTCCCACTTTCCCATCTGGGGACACAGAGGACAAAGATGAGGAACTGCTTGCCAAGGCCAGGGCGCGCAGTGAGGCTCGGAAGAGAAGAGGACCAGAACAGCCATTTCTCCCGTGCTGCACCAAAGCACTCCCAGTGCTGCCCTACTGGTTTTCCAAAGAAACAAAGTGCATGAGCTGCAGCTGCATGCCTGTCCGTCAGCCCCCATGCTTTGAACCACCAGCAATTTCAAGAAGCATGTATGACAGAAAGGCAGAGACAGGAAAGACATCAAAGGCTTGATTAAGTTGCCTTAACATGGTGTCTAGTGTCCCTTTAGGCACTGACTCTTGCTCATTAGCTGTTATTTTAGGAAAATGCAGGTCTCCCACTGCGTCACATCTGCAGTCCTCTGCAGATATCTCAGGTACCCCTTGATGTCCCGGAGGGCACTAGACCTCTACATTTAAGCAGCTGATTCCTGCCTGATTTCACCTGTATTTAATGAAAAACAGTACCTGAACAGTAAAGGAGAGAAATCACAGTATTTCTCCTGAAGGAAATGCAGAAGAGCTCAGTTCACTGCTGTTCTTCTGAGAGCAGAAGGCAGTGGTTGGGTGGCAGATCAGGCTGCACACTAGCTGGTCTGCTGGGCACACCACTTCCTTCCCAGCTAGGGAAACTAGGCAAAAGCTGGGTCTACTGGGGAGATAGTACAGGGACATGGAAGGGGCTTACGAGTAGTTTGGTGTTGTATAAGGCCATGGGGACATGGGAGGGATCTAAGCTTTACCAGGGAAGTGGAACTGTTGGAGCACACCAAGAAAGTGGACGTACTGTGATGGTGCCATTTGAAGACTCTGAGAAGATCAGAAATTATACTACTGAGGTTGCAGAAGATAGCCTGAGAACTGGGATAACCGTAGCATGAAAATGCAGTTGATCACAAAATGGTTTGGTTGTAAGGGATCTTTAAAGACCACCTAGTCCACCCCCCCGCCATGGGCAGCTCTAGGACATAGGGCTCCATTGATTTGCTGCTCATGAAATATTTTTTTCCCCTATCCTATGACCAAGGAATCTTATTACAGCAGAAGCTACAACACAGTGTTATCGTACCATAACTACAAAAATATAGATGAAACATATCACCAAAAAATTACAAAGAAATGAACATGAGAGAGTAGTTTTCAGTCTAAAAGGCTGCTTCACAACAAAGTTTCTCTGATATTTCTATTTGGTTTAGTGACATACTGGTATCATCCATAGAACACTGCAGCATGTCAGCATGCAAATTGTTGAATAATAGGATAACCATCTGTTTGATGATGAATAGTTTGGCACAGAAATGTGGTTGAGCCTTCTTGCAGATATCCATGTTGAACTAAATCTCTGTCAAATGAGTAAAGGGCACTGAACGTCAAGTTAGTTTCTATTTCACTATCATCACTAGCTTACAAGGACAAAGCATTGACTGACGCTTACATGGAAGCTCCAGTCATACTAATGGTGATGCTAATATTATATAACAGCTAATAGTAGTGTAACGTTGGTTTACAGGCACTGAGAATCTGCTTCTGACCTCTATAATAGCAATATTTCTTAGTATTGCACTTCCTAGACTTATCTTTTGCACTTCTTTTCTCTATCTTGATGTATTTTAATTTAGGCTGTACATGAATTGTGGGACTAGGATATCTTGTCCTATATTCAACTTCTGTCAGTTGAATTTAATCCTTGTATTCCCCAGATGGCATAAAGTTTTGAGTAATATACTATTAGATTATCTTTTTCTGATGATACATCATACTAAATCATCATCTGACTGATGATAATATAATGGGAATAACATATTAACATAATTTATCATCTCTGTACCTTGCTCAGGGGATATTTTACTTTATCATATAATGTATTAGTTGTCACTTCCATGATATATTACAGTAAGACATCATCAGAAAGAAACATTTTGATGAAGTAGTACTTAACAGTAGAGACTATTATCTAGGGATAAACAGCCCTCAGGGGTACTTTGTTTAACAGACTATTGGAATACAAAGGTAAGAAGATACATGGCATAATGAGAGATGTGATTATTCTCTGACATCAGAGTTGCCACTGGTGCTAAACCAGCTGTGGTTTATCTTGGAATAGTAATTTATATAAATTGCTATACACCCTCTAAGCAATGGTGACTTTTGCTTTACTTTCATGAAATCACTTAAAAGCTTCACCAAAGTAGCTGAAACTTGTTTCACACAAAATGAAATGACCCACCCCCCGCCGACCACGATTAAG
>VXAA01005170.1:81460-103583 GCA_013399115.1 Anseranas semipalmata
TTCCAACCTAAAGGATTCTGCGATTCATTGTTGTGTTCTGAGCATTTTTCTTAACCATTGGTGAAGGAGCAATAAGATCTTTTTAGAAGATGATACAGGAAAAGAGCAAACCCATATGACTTTATTTTTTTTTTTAATTACTTTTGTTTACAATTCTCTCTTTTGGAAAAGCAGGATGAAAGCCTTGGGAGAGGGGCTATGTTACCTACAGTTTTACTTCTGATAGAAGCTGCTTTGCTTGTGGTGCTACAGACTCTGCCCAGGGAAAGATGTGTTGGGAGAAGGTAAGATGTGGCAGGCAAGAGGCAGCCTGAAGTTTGTGCTGCGCTGGAAAGACATGTACCGAGGAGCAAGCAGCCAAACCTGAGAGATGGAAGGAAGAACTTCCTAGAGATGAGATTCTTGAAGTCATTGAGTGACAAAGCCTAGCCTGCAAGCAAGAGCTAAACATTTGCCTAAAGCTGCAGCTATGGATCCCAGTACTTTTCTTTCAAGAAGAGCGAGGCAGACCTGCTAAATAATTTATGAGCATGACAGTTTCACGAACCTTTGCAGCTCCCATTTAGAAAAGACTTTGAAAAGAAAGTCTGCACACACAGCATGCATTACTTTCGTTGAATAATTTACAGTGCATTGTGGTGTAAGGTTTTTTCCTTTTTATTCTATGAACTAAGCAAATTTCAGAAGCAATATTATATGATGAAATATATTCCTTTTGTTAGTCACAGCTGTTAGGTGTATCTTTATTTGCTCTCTTCCCTTATACCTTCCCTTATTGTAATGTTGCTGTGCTATGAACAAAGGCAATATGATCAAGAGACTAAAGGGATCACAGAAGGATTTTCATTTCCTGGTTTATCAGGAAAATTGTATTGCTTATAAAAAATAATCCATTTATGCTGTATTAAATGTGCCTTCCTGTTTCAGCCGGCAATACTGAGCACCAGCATGTCTGCAATCCAAAGTAATGGGGTGCAGAGACTAGATCTTGAGAGCATACTCTACGTGGCATGCCTTACTGGTGGAACAGTACTACAGAAGCATGAGCAGAAATGCTGCCAACTTACACCCTAGTGCAAGCTACAAGCAAAGGCCAAGAGCTTTTCAGATTAGTGCATGCAATAAGGTCCCAGTTTAACAAGGAAATTCAGCACCTATCTATCTAAGCCTAAAGCCAAGGGGAAACTACCTTAGTTCTCCTTCCATTCTTCTCCAAAAGTTTGCTGAAACATTTTTTTTTATTATTATTACATTACACAGCACACTGAAAATTCTGTAAAACAAAATTTAAAGCTGCACGGTCAGGCACTCAAAAATTATCAAAAGAATGAAATAGGTAGTTATATGATGCTAATAAGAAATGGTTTAATAGGCTTCCTTGACAAACCTAGACTAAATGAAGGATTGCCTGTTGACTTCCTTCACATTTTACAACTGCAAATGTTCATAAAAAAACTAAATAACTTAGTAAAATGTAGACCAGTATGATATATTCTTTTTATTTAGAACAATAAGAGTGAAGTAATTGTTACTCAAGATAAAGTTCAGCCCCAGCAAAAGAGCTGTTTACTTTTAAAACACAGTTGAATTATTTGAACTACTGCAATGAACTACTAAACTTATAAGAGAAAAATTAGAGAGCTATGCCTGAGAAAGTTATACTGAAAATCGGACCAAAGCTAACAAAGACCAAACTTCATATCAAGTACATTTACTAAAATATATACTTGCATTTATTATTTAGCAGCTTAAATTATTTTAGTTTATTATGGAAAAGGCTGAAAGGAGTCTTGTCAGGTTTCATGAAGTTAATGATATCTTTAATAATTTGCTGAGAAATTAGATGATCAATTCAGAGAAATGTGCCTCAAGTACATTAAGCATAAAATACAAATGCAGTAACAATGATTGGGTGATGTTTATTCACTGATACACAACTAAACCAGGACCAGGCTGCTTGATGTCACACTTCTGTGGGAGAAAATGAACACAAATGGAAAATGTCTGCCTAAGGGTTTAATTGATAGCACTGCTTCTGTAAGTTCGGGAGTACATCCTACAATGAAAAGCCTCTGTTTTAAAATAAAATAAATTAAGCATAACCATGACATTGCTAAAGAGGCTGAAATAAGAGGAATGGTGACTGAGTTACAGGGTTTGGGCATAAAAAAAACACACAAAAAAAAACACATTGTTCAGTGCATGTGTGGTTACAGATAAATTTAAAGCAAAGAGAGAGGTAAATATTTCTTAATTGTCACAATATTGTTACCAGCTTCCTCATTTCAGAGAAATGGATGTAGTATGTTTTCCTCAGGCTACATCTGACTGCTTACCAAATATACCTCTGTATTGGCAGTGAGTGCTACAGTGGGAGAAAGAGCCTAGATGCTCCAGCTAATTGCTCACATTGAATAATAGCTTACCCATGACTAGAACTATTTATTTCAGCAGAAGCACTGAAGATTTGGGAGCTATTCAGCCTGGGTAAGGATAAGAAGGGTCCTAAAGAGACGAGCAACACATTTATTGAGATTTTTCCTTAGAGATTTTTTTAAAGTAAAGAGTAAGGTGACTGCATTTTTATTCAAAAAGGTTTGTATTAAAACCTCAGATGTGGATCTTCAAGAGGGAATTTAAATGAAAAGCAGAGTGCCTGATGGAAAAAAAGTGATAGTTCCAGTCAGGGGTCTGATATAAAATAAGATACAATGAAAATAGAGGGAGAAATTACAGGTAATGCACTGAGAGTGAAGACAGAGGCAGTTAGAAATTACAGTAAAAATATAATCACAGTTTGTGGTGTGCTGTTATGGGAGAGGATTACAAGTCTGATCTCAAAGTGCACTTCAGCTCAGTTAATTTAGAAAAATAATGCAAAATCAGGGCAGTAAGCATGGCCATATTCATAGAATCATACAATGGTTTGGGTTGGAAGGGACATTTAAAGATCACCTAGTCCAACCCCCATTTCATTAAGAAAACCCATTCTTCCCTGTGGATTCATGTCTTCATATGCCCTTCTTTATTTCCAAATAGTGTACATTTCTTGAACATCTTTAGTGGACCTCACCATCTAATGCCTGGTTTAAAAAGAAAAATTATTTTAAGTGAAGTTTCTGAGTTTCTTCACTTAGATGTTAGTAAGTGAAATTTCTGAGTTTATTAAAGACAATTTACCTCATCTCTTAATTCATAAAGCTTTCTTTGCTGGCCTTAGCCCTCATGGAATGGATTTCTATATTTGAACTGTGAACCAAAAGCCTCATATAGAATAGGTAGTGATATGAATCCATGAAGCATTCTGTAGGAAAAAAAAAGCTAGAAGATTTTTTTAAGAGAAAACCTTCCCCCCCCTTCCCCTAGCCCCCCCCCCCCAAAAAAAAAAAAAAAAAAAAAAAAAAGAAAATAAAGAAGCTAGAGCTCTAGAGTAGAAGGAGTGGGATCAAGGAATCTAAAACAAAAATCATTTTTATGCACCAATATATAGTATTAATGCACATAGATTTCAGAATTACTTTAAATAACAAATATGCAGAACTCTTTTTTTTTTTCCTCTCTCTCCAAACTGTCACAGTGAAGATATGCTTAATGTGAGAAGACAGAAGATTCTGCCACCTTTTAAAACAAAGATGATATAGCCACAGTGGGGCAGTCAAGGACAACACATGTGATGTGCTTCTAGAATGCTTCCAAAAGTGCAAAGAACAGATCAAATATTTTAGATACCAACGGCAAAATCCCACAGTGCTTTGTCAGGCAAAACTCCTGTTGAAGTCAATGGGAGTTTTGCCTGAATAAGTACTGAGCAAAGACTATGCTGTTTGACCTAGATTTATCAGTCATACAAATCTAGGTCTAACATCTTTTTACAACAGACAACTACTGTGCCACAATATTCTTGCTCAAAGGACAACACTGCAACAATAAACTATGAATCAACCCCCATGTATCTAATGAAGGGAAGAATTCACAGGCAGGCAAGGAGCTGATGTCTTGAAAACCTGCCAAAGAGCAGGATTAAAAGAATAAGTTTACTATTTCAAATTTCTGGAAGTCTGATAAGTATAGGAAAAAGTAACAGTAAGGTTCCCAAGGGCCTTTGTGTAACTGAAAATAATTTGGCTTTCCTATTTGTAAGCAAACCAATTCATAAGCAAACAGGCAACAATGAATAATTTCTTTCTCTAGTTATTCTTCTGATTTAGGGCAGACTGCAATTTCTATGTGGTCAGCAGAAATTCCTCTAGTTGATTTCACTGGGGATTAATTTAGGTGAATAACTAGGTCATTCTTGTTCCTATGTTAACATTTCTATTACAGAAATATATAAGTAGATTAAGTTTAACATATGCATATATCTTGCCTCAAACTTCTTTCTGTTACTGCAGAATCCCGTTTACGTCAAGTTTGACATCATTTACAGGAGACTATATAGGTCTGCATGAAGCATTAGAAGTAGTACTGTGTTCCTCGAGTACTGTGTTCAGTTTTGGGCCCCTCACTACAGGAAGGACATCGAGGTGCTGGAGCGTGTCCAGAGAAGTGCAACAAAGCTGGTGAGGGGTCTGGAGATCAAGTCCTACGAGGAGCGGCTGAGGGAGCTGGGGTTGTTTAGCCTGGAGAAGACGAGGCTCAGGGGCGACCTGATCGCTCTCTACAGGTACCTGAAAGGAGGCTGTAGCGAGGTGGGGATTGCTCTCTTCTCCTATGTGTCAAGTGATAGGACGAGGGGGAATGGGCTGAAGTTGCGCCAGGGGAGGTTTAGGTTGGATATTAGGAAAGACTTCTTTACTGAAAGGGTTGTGAGGCATTGGAACAGGCTGCCCAGGGAAGTGGTCAAGTCACCATCCCTGGAGGTATTTAAAAGACGTTTGGATGGAGAGCTTGGAGACATGGTCTAGTGGAGGGCTTGTTAGTGTTAGGTCATAGGTTGGACTAGGTGATCTTGAAGGTCTCTTCCAACCAAAAGATTCTGTGATAGTACCAATGTGAGCAGAAAAATTTAGAAGCATACGAGATGTATGATTTTGCCTTGCTTGTTCTAGCTGAAGTGAATATCAAAACCCTGACACTAATGACATTAGAATCAGAGATTTTACTTGAAGGGAGGGGGGATGACAGTGAAACACAAGTACTGCACATCACCACACAAAAGCCAAAATCATACCAAGCTAAAACTCCACAGTTCCATATTTAGCTGGATCTATGCCTTGCAAGATTCTTTTAAGAGCAGTAGTTAAACAATGTGAAGACATTTCTTTTTTATTTGAGAGCTCTTTCATCATTAATGTATCCGAAACCCTCTGAACTGTGCAATATTACCCAGAGAAGCGAACAGCTGTAGTATTCAGCCAGATAATAGCTTGATACCATCTTCGTGAAATTAAACTTAAGATTTTTAAAGGGCAGGTCCTTGAAAGTGAAAAGCCTACAACCCCTATCAAGTGTCAGTATAAGACCTTGTAATTTTACAAAGTAAATGCTAAAACCCACAGTCCAAATTCAGCCAGCTCCAGGTTTCACCATCAGTATCATACATTTTGCTCCCTTTTGCAAGGATCTGTTAAATTTTCACATGAGAAACGAGGTGCTATAGGAAAAAGAACATACAACTGATCCTCTTTGATGAATACAGCCACAGAGAAGGTAACTCTTACTCCAGAAGGCCACAGCTCAGAAAGCAACTACGCTTTCTGTTTTCCTCAGATTGTTCTGCATCTGAACCTATTCTCCATATCCATTTTCATAAAGTTGTATAAATTAGACTTCAGCATCTCCATGACACTGATGCTTTTTTCCAGAAAAGCCTCTGCTACATCCTTTCTTTGTGGATGATTGTGTCTTAAGTAAATGTTAATTTATAACAATCAAAACATAAATAATACTCTCTTTTGCTTTCAGAAATATTAGCCTTCCTTTCCTCCTTTGTATCCCTGCAAGACCATTGCATCCTTCCCTCCATTTCTTGACTGGCTCCCTTTGGTGACATTGTTAACACTAATTCTCATTCAAATGAAACAAACAAAAAAAACCATAACCTACAACAACAAAAAACCAGAACACAACAAAACAAGCAATTTCCTCTTCCACACCCAAAATCCTTCCATAAGCAAAGGAAGAAAAGAACTCTGTTTTCCCCAGATCTGTCTTCGAGATTGGATGTCAATATTCCATGCTAAAAATCAATTAGGGCTAAGTCCTTGCAAAATTAACAGAAACTATTTTCTACGTTACCATTTCATTGCTCATGAAATAAGAACATAATCAGTGTCTCTGAAATTTTATTGCCTCTTTCTAATTTGTTATAAATTGATAATCAAAAGTAACTAAAACACTCAGGAATAGCCAGTCACATACAAATACAGTGCGGGATAATTTCTCAGGAACTAGACTTAAAAACAGGAAAGACAGATGTGTTTGTCTTTTGGGTCTTTAGCATACAGGAATTCCCAGTTAAAAAAAAAGTCTACACCATGGTCTAGCAGTGCTGCCTACTATTTTTGGTCTCTTATAGTGTCATAATTATTGCTCTCCAGTTGACCCAGTATGCCCATTGCAGAACAATGCAAGCAGAGGAAAATAAGGGATTGAGACAAAAACATAAGTGATCTCTTATAGCATCTTTGCCCAGAGAGGTTGTGGGTGCCCCATCCCTGGAGGCATTCAAGGCCAGGCTGGATGTGGCGCTGGGCAGCCTGCTCTAGTAGTTGGCAACCCTGCCCAGAGCAGGGGGGTTGAAACTAGATGATCTTTAAGGTCCTTTTCAACCCAGGCCATTCTATGATAGCATCTGAAGTCACAGTGTGAGACTCTGCTCAAGCTTCCTTCTCTGTGAACTCTGAAACATGCAATTGACTGTGCCTGAAAAACTGTTTTCAAGTAGCCAAGAATAACAGGGTCCCCCCCATTCCCCAATTAGTGTTATACGGGACTAGAGTAAGGAATTCATTTATTCATTTGATATACTCAAGGACATAATACAAAGGAATTACATCCTAGTGCAGAATATATCAAGATTTAATTATGAAGCTTCACAAAAACCCAGTGAAGCCAACTACGTCAAGTTTTCAACCTGTTTCAAATTTTCCAACCCAAAAGTGTTATATGGCTATATGGAGAGAAATTACTTATCACAGTTAATGTGGGTCATAAATTCACGTGAGGAACATTGCCACAAATGAAAACAAAAGTCATCCAGGTCTTGCTTCTTTCCACCTAACAACAGCTAAATTATGGAGTTGTAGATGAGCTGTTTGGCTCACTGGAGATGAATGATATTCTTTTACCATAAATTCCTTACCTGTTTTGGTACCTAAAGCACACAGTAAACAAATTTGGCTTCTTAACCTGTCTTTAAAAGGTACCAATAATTTTGAATGCAAAAAAGCCATATAACTAAGCTACATTATTTTTCAAAGCTTCTGGGAGGTTGTCCCGCTTGTTCTATGTATCAGAATGCTACTACCTCAGAGTAATTAGTGTCAGCTCACACACTACTGAAAGCAACAGTTCTGACCTTAAGGAACCAAATTTAAACTAATTTAACAGGATATCAGGAGCTGTGCATGCCACTGTTAGATACTTTCCAATATAACACATTTAACACAGTAAAGGTATTTTGTGATACACTACATTATGGTCAATATTCTGAATATTAAAATACAAAGTAAATTGGTGCACTAGTAGCAATAGTCTAAGAAAACTGTTGTTCAGGTTTATATTCATTCACATAATTAGCAACAAAGCAAGAACTTTGGTTTTATGTTAGTATGCCTACATTTTTAGTCTTATGTGTCAATGATATAGTTCTAAGTGAATAAGGGTACTGCTGAAAATGTATAAACATGAAGAACATACTTACAATAGCTCCTTCAATTACAGTTTGAAAATGGCAATTCTGATTAATAAATTAAAATTAAATATTTTAAAAGCATGCAATCAAGCTTCATATGCATGCTAGAACAGCTGTGTTTGAAGTTAGATTAATAGTCTGATAATTGTTAGTTATTAAAAATATCTGTCAGCAGTACAGGGAATTAACAGTAGAATACTATGACTGCACATAGCATAGGTAGATAGCGCATGTAGCATATTATATACTAGTATCCTACTTTATGGGACTTTTTCGCCAGAAGACCAGCTAGAAACGAGAAGAGTATTGCAAATGGACAGAGTTTTCCATGGTTCACAGATACAACTGAAGAGATCAATAGCTTAGGAGCCTTTGTCAATTCTTTCTGAAAAGATTACCTGTAGCTTTTTGAGATTCATAGTCTTCATTTAACTGTTACTTTAGAAATTATTTCCAAATGCATTAGCTTTCCTCCACAACCTCCATCCTTGCACAGATATTTAAGATTTGCTTGGAGAAGTAGCATTGCCTATTAGCATGGGTTTAACATCACTAAGATTTGCATCTTACACAGAAGACAGTCTTTACTTTCATGATTGTGAGATAACGCTGGAAAAAATTAACCTTGTTTTGACTAGTGATATAACCACATGTAAGAATGCTAATTTTCCCCAAACTAGCTTTCTAAACATTCTGCCAGTTAACTATACAATACCAACCATGGTGATGTTAAAACTAGCCAGTGCTTTGACACAGCTGATTAATAATTCTGCGTTCTAGGCTAGAGCAGAAATAAAACATTATTTTCTTCTTCAGCAATGGAAGGTATTATTTAAGCGCTGCAGGGAAACTGACACCATCTCTGCCTTCCCCAAAGTACTAATCAGGTCATTAGGTCACCAGAGGCAATGGCAATTATATTTCTGAGAATATTTGTTACATTTAAACATTTCAAAGTAAAAGCTGTCTGGAGAAAAAGAACACTTCGCAGTTTTTCGCAGATATTTAATGACAACTATTTAGAGATAAAACAGGCAATCAGCAGGCTATTAAACACCCCAAAGATCACTGTACCGTCACAAATTGCCATCTTTTGAAGAATGGCAGCTCCAGAGGCTCCCCAACTTATCCTTGTTTCCTTTTGAATCAAGAACCTTTTTCTATTCTCACTTCTTTTTTCAATCCATACCAGGATTGGCTGAGCTGTGCTGTGACCAGTGATGCAGAAGGAACATTTACAGCATAATGGGTCTGTTAAAGGAGTCTCTTCCTTTTGCATAGGTAGTATACTATAGAGCTGCTTCCTGGCTTTGGCTGGTTACATACTCTGAGAAACAGGTACATTCCAAAACCATTACGCAAGACAGTATCTCCTGGTAATGAAGTCTGAATTTCACAAAGAAAAGACAATTATATATTATGCAGTTAACCTTCAATGTAGAAAGTAGATTTATCTTTTTTTTTTTTTTTTTAAACATATACAGGACCCACGAGATCATATCAATCGTCCTCTAAAATTCTGTCATGAACCTGAGAATGAAATAAAAACTATAGTCCCCCCAAATCAGACCTATCCTTTGTCATCATGTGTTTCATTCAGTGCTTTCATGCTATCTGAATTAAAAAATAAAGCCAGATATCATTCCTCTAATGGTGTGTGAGAATTACAAAGCAAAATCAGGAACCCAACACTGCACGAAAAATATAACAAGGAAAAAAAAAGTCTTTTTTGCTTTTAAAGATAAACTAGAGATAAATTTTATTTGGAAAGCTCAATTGTATCACTGCACTCTGAAGTCAGCTAACAAAACCTGAAGTAATTGAATTAAGACCCATTTTCAAATCAGCATCCTAAAACTCAAAGTCTAGCTGAAGAACCTAATTTAATCTTACCTATGTTGGCTTAGAAAATAACAGGCAAAAAGTTTTTCTATTTGCTTTTACTATTGTTTGCTTTTGATTATGGCCAAACTATAGTAAAATTTCAGATGCATTTTTATAGGCTACTTTTTGACTAGCTCCATTCCGTGACCTTTTGTTGTATTAGCTGCTATTTAAGCCAATCATTAAGATCCACTCCAGTGCCTTTTCTTCCCTTTTTTTTTTTTTTTTGAAAAAGAGTTTTTGCATCAGTCATTTTATCTACAAAAGTTACTTTGGCTAATTTTTATCACTATTTGCATTACTAAAATATTAAGCGATACTGCCTGCCTGCTTACCTTCTCTTACCCTTTTTGATCTCTGCAATGTTTTCCCCATAACAGTGGTTTCAGTTGCATTCAATATTCTGTATTAAGCCTCAGTAGTGCTACATAAGATGTTGGTAGTTCCTGCAGATTTATATGCTTGCCCTGGTTTGCCTGTTTTTACTGCTGTACACCCTTTCTTAAAATTATTCCTAGAGTCTTTCTGTCAGATTGTACTTCACTACTGCTTCTTTTTGGGTTGCGATTCCCACAGCCACATTTTCTTTTCTCTTTCAGTAACAAATGTATTTTGTAGAATTAAATTACTTAAAAGCAGTGATTTACTGAAAAATCTTGAGGCCAGGATGATTTATTTTGCATTGTTGCAGCATGTGGCACAGAATTTCACTGTGAACCCTCCATAGTCCCTTCTGTACAAGCTAGGCCACACCTTTCAGAAAAAAGCAGTCCTGATTCGAGGACTTCTACAAAGATATCCTCCACATCCATGAACATGTTTTATCGGTTAGAGTTACTCTTGCTGTTTGAAACAAGAATTGCCATAGTGAATCAAACACAAGATGCTCTAATCCTGTAGCCTGTGACAGTGGCCAATATCAGATGCTTCAGAGAAAGTAATGGAAGCTTGAAAATAATGCACACTCTGCTACTTTGCACTTTCATACTTGTTTTCTTCCTGTCCTCTAATAGTCCTAGCCTGAAATACAAGGTTTCATATCCCTTTAAAACTGTTACTGAGTACAGTAACTGGATATTCTTTCCTATTCTTATTTTAAATCTTGTTGAAATCTTTGCCACAGAAAACCATTCAGGCCATCAACTCCATAGTTTAATCACACAGTGCATAGTTATTTCCCATCTTTAAAATCCTTTGGAATTTCCCATCTTTTAACTTGACTGTACCTTTATATTTGTACTTTATGAAAAGTGAGTGTCCATTTCGGACCTAGACCATTCATTTTTCAACATGGTGTCGTTCCAGTGATCATCTGAGCCAAATTTTTAGGCTAGATGTAAGGCTCACTGATGTGGATTCCTTTGATAACTCTGCAGTAGGCAATTAAACTTTCCTGTTAATCCTCTGTAATAGTGGCTGTTTCCAATAGGATTCTGTATTGGGTTTATGGGGCAAGGGTTTGGTAGCAGGGGGGCTGCAGGGGTGGCCTCTGTGAGCAGAGCCCAGCAGCTGCTCCTTGTCAGATCAGAGCCAGCTCCAGCCGGCTCCAAAAGGGACCCGCCGCTGACCAGAACTGAGGCCATGAGCAACATTGGTTGCACCTCTGTGAAAGCATAGTTAAGAAAGGGATATTCCATACCATATGACATCACATTTGGCAATAAAAGCTGGGGAAGAAGAGGGGGCTCTTGTTATGAAAACATCTGCCCTCCTGAACAACCGCTACACATATTGAGGCCCTGCTTCCCAAGTTGTGGCCAAACATCACTTACTGATGGGAAGTAGAGAATAATTGTTTTCTCTCTTTGCTTCCACATGGCCTTTGCTTGTTTTCTCTTCTCTTTAATTAAAATATCCCTACTTTAACCCATGAGATATTTTTTCCTCCCCTTCCACCTTTTCTCCCACTCCCTCTTCCTTTGAGGAGTAGATGCAAGACAGCATTGTGGTGGAGTTTAGCTGCCCATCAGTGTGAAGCCACCACAGATTCACATTCAGAGCCAAACGGAGCTTTTCTGAGCACTGGGGTACCTCTCGTAATCCTAATCCCTATGTCTTTCTTTGCTATAGCAGCTATCATGAATTCAATAAAAATGTATTCAGTGATTGAACAGAAGATATTCCAAGTGCAGCGGGTTTTCAACTCCAGGTATATCGACCGCTGAGAGTCTGTGGAATACTTTTAAGAGATCTGCGAAAGATACTAACTTGCTATACAAAAATTCAGAAACGGGAGATTTCTAACCAAGTCCGTATCTCCATTAGATAAATTACAGGAATCCATGCCCTGAGAAAGGTTGACAATCACTGCACCAAAATATGCTTTACTGATACCAGACTATATTATACCAAAAATAATCAATGCAATCACTATCAGTATCAAATATAAACATTAATCATTTGTCTCCTAGATGTAACTGTCTCTAATGGCACAGACACTTATCATAAGTTCATTCTCAATCCTACTGTACAAGCCATTTGTAAATGTATGCCTCAATTCTTCATGAACACTTACGGATGACCCAATCTGAGAGACAGCAAGGCACGTATATGTAGAGTTTAATACTCCTATTTGTTAATATGAAATTTGTAGAAGTCAAAGAAACAAGAAGTTTAAATTCAAGCTAATAGTAAGGCAGAGCTTTCAAGTCCCTAAGAGGCAGACATTTCTAGATTGATTATAGTACAATTTCTTCTTTTCACTGGAAATTAAATCAGGTTATTATGAATGAAAGGATGATACTTTGAAAGAATCACATTAAGAATGTAATACAAAATAACCCCCTTTTTACTACCAAGATGTTAGGACATTTGTGTTGTGTTCATGGACATAATGGTTTTGAGCATGAAAAACAGCAGGAGCTGTTATATTAAGTTTTACAATTAAATTCAACCACACAATTTAGAAATCTGACTTAAGCTCCTTTGAACTCTCTGCACATCTAAATACAAATTTTTGTGCTCATCCCTCTGCCCCCTCCTCCCCCATACATTTCGGGAGGAAGTGACAACTGTTACAGTGAGGGATAGAATACTCACAGAAGTAGCAAATTAGACAAAACACTTGGAGAGAGAATGTATTTTTATATTTATTTCAGTCTTGTCCTTAGACCTTCCTCCTAAGGGTCTGCTTTTGTTGTGATCTGTGTTATATTCTGTTGGCATTTCTGTTTTTACTAACTTTCAGGAGGAATAAAAAACCTGAAAACCTCTTAAATGAACCTGGGATCACAGCTGGAAAAAAGCTGAATGCAGAACCTAAGAGAGTGCATGTATTAAAACACTTACATTTTGAGAAAGACTCATAACCTCATCTTCAGATGCTTCTGTAAATAACAAGTCAACAAAACAACAAGCACTACCCCCTCCACTGAAAGGGTGTATTTGGGACTTTGTTCCTTTGAAACATAGAACTACTCATCAAAAGCAGTCACACCTTACACTGTGACAAGTCAAAGGGCACTAAGTTGCCTCACACAAGACACTCATTCTTTAGGCTACTTCTTTACCCTTTGGCTATTTGTCCTCGAGCATAACTTGAGCATGTTTCATCTTTGACCAGCCCAACACAACAGAAGACAGCATCTTGAAGTGTGCACATGCAGGCCTCCATCCCCACATATCTTCTGAATGGGGAATGGCTCCATCTTAGGCTGGCAGCTCATGGGAAGGCTATTTATCTGATCACCACTTGACTCAAGTCCCATCACACACTTGAAAACTAGTTACTGCATCTCCCATACCCTGGAGCAGGCTGAGCACATTAGCATAGCTCTTATTAACTTGCTTCTTGACCTCTTGCACATGCTCTGAAAATGTTTGTGTTAGCACCAGAGTCACACCAAAGTCCTTCCTACTCCTTTTAAAAGTTAAAGGCAACCCACTGCACTCAGCAGGCTGGTGCCCAGCTACAAACCAGGATGGGTGGTGTCTGGAGATGCATAGCAGCTACCAGCAGCTGTATTCTAGCACAGGAGCCCAACAACCCTGATAAGGTGATTGGTATCATCTTGCCTCATCAAAAGAGGACCCCTTCAGGATCCAATTGAGTTCTGTACCTCTAATTTGGCAAATATAATCTTACAGAGTACTCCTGGAAGGGTACAACCTTTAAAGGTTTCTGCAAACTTCAGCATTTGTCCCACAAAGTAGAAGTTGGGCTGTTTTCCTCCATGGCCACAAGTGTTTATCTCTTAATTTAGATGTAGATAGTACAGAGTAATGAAAATAACCATTTTCTTTTCCTTTCCTCTCATTTCCAGTTAATCTGCCATCTTACGAAATGTTGTCTGTGCACACTCAGCAAATACCCTGTGTCTAATGCTTGGCTGTAGAGCTGATGTGGTAGGAAAGAGAGGCAAGAAAGGGATTTTCAGATTGAATGGAAGACGGTGCTGTGCATGAGGTGGGTACCACAAAAAGAAGGGTCTGTCCTACTCATCCTACTAAGATTAGAGATTTATTTTCTGCTTGGAGGTGTCAGGCTGTAGGACTGCCCTACAAGATGCTAGGAAGACTCAGACTTGTGAGTGTACATGTCCTTCTTTTAGATGCTGATGAGAATAGATGTAGTGAGGAAGGCAGGGCTACTGCAAAGAGCTTGCTTGCCTATGGAAAGCTGGAGAAAGGTAGGCTTCATAAACAGGCCCAGGCCAGGCTGTTTCAGTTAGGCATTCACCTTAGAAGATAACAGAATATTCAGGCAAGGTACCCATACAGGGCTCCATCCCAGCAAGATAGAGTTACAAAGCCCGGGGGAACAAATATTCTTCTCACAGGGAATCAGCCCACTCATTTTTCAACCAGTCTTTAGTAAGATTAAATGTAAAAAAACTCCAGATTAGGGAATAGCTCAGTGGGACTCCACACCACATGCCTGGTTTCGGAGATGGAGAACAAAACATGGTTGCGATACATCCTGCTTATCAGTATGTTTCTCTATTTGGTGATGACAAAGTGTACTATTTTCACATTGCATACAGAAATAACTAGCTGACAACAGTTGTGCTCAACCTTATGTCACCAATTAGATCTGCATTAACGTATTTTCTTAAACTTTCTGGCACGCAGCCTCTTTTCCTTCTTAATTTTTCTGAATAGATGCCAATAATCAATTTACTCCATTGTCTCCAATTACATTAAGTCCTAAAGTAAATATCTAGGCAACATGCTTGTCATAGCACTGAGACTGTTTGGAAACTACCACTTGACACCCCAAACTAACTAGAAAATTGTTGGTTTAGTTTCTTGAAGAGTGAAACAAGACACCATCCCACCTCATACTCCAAACTCATGTACCAATAAGAGAATATTGAAAGTATTTTGACATGTTGAAATTATAGAACAAAGTAAAAAAAATAAATAAATAAATTAAAGTCCACATCCTGAGCCACCAGAAGTTTCACTACTTGCCAGGATTGGTATACATTACTGCCAATCAATCTGCTTTGCTCCTCTAATGAATCTAATAAACCCAAGATCTCCCTGGATGGGGTATTTTATCCAACCAGCTGGACGAGAATCAGACCCATGAAGTTCATCAAGTGATTCAGTAAACAATATGCAATAATTTAATTCTCTAATGAGTATGATTGAAAGAACGTTTTAATACATTAAGGTTAAATTCGGAAATACAGCTGATAAACAGAATATATTTCTTTATGCATCGCACAATTCAGTTTGTAGCAGGTTTTTATCTAACTAAAAAACAGATTTAATGCAGAATATCAAGGTGTCGCCATTAACATAAATACCATTTTAGCCCTTTTTGCAGCAGTGACACAGATCTTGGCCTGTTTATACATATGTACACATTTTGCTACAGGCAAGTTTTCCTGGAGACCCATGGCTCTTTTCTAAATACATGTGAACCCTGAATATATTTTAAAAGTAAATGAATCCACATCATATTAAGATAGTCTAACTAAAAGCAGGGATGCAAGAGCCTGGATGTCCAAGGAATGCTTGTTTATATACTAGAAGCGTCTTTTCATGAGCTACTGTTGCCTTGGAAACCAATACTAAAAATGAAAATTTTGTCTCTATGGGAAAAAAAACTCCAAACTATTCAGTTATCTCAGAAGCGTCCTTATCTTTTCCTGATCAATCTGAAACAAAGACTGGCAGTTGGGTATTACCAACTCTTAATTCCCTCTTCCTATTCAAAAATAATACCTTGCTTTAAATTTTGCTGCCTGTGATAGGAAACAGAGGCCCTGTTTCTTATTTCCTGCCAAACCTCTTATCAAAAAGATACTTACATTCTTTGTCTCAATAGCTTGAAGAAGAAAAAAGCCTTTGCAGAAGTCAGAAAGGTGTTTCCTGACATTTCAGTCTTTTCATTTACTGATTAAAGCATTCAACAGCTCTTCTACTAGCAGTGTCACAGTTTGAAATTCTTGGGAAACATACTGTCCTTAAATGGTGTTACTTTGGGGCATTTGTCACTTTTTCAATGGCTCTTAGTTGAATAGTGTTTCCTAACTAGTGTTTCAGCATGAGCACAGAATGTTGCTATTTTCTAAGTGGTTTCCTTTCCAGCCTTTCCCTATCAGGGTTACTGCTTTTTCTAGCCTGATTCATTTTTGCTCTGCATGCGGGAGGATATTCCAATAGAAACAATATAAAATCTATTCTACACCGGCAAGTAAAGAGGAAGAAAATGTATATAGGATGACAACAGGAAGACAAAGCAAAGGATGTCAATCATCTCTAACACAAGGCGGCTGTGCCTGCTGAGATGTGGTAAATCTGAGGTAAGATGGCCATTTAGCTTATTTTTGTGAGAATGTAACCTGCTTTGTCACGAAGCATGACACCCTTACAAAATTTGATTTGTCTTACTTCAGTTTACCATTTTTACATATATAGAAATAGGTTCACACGCTTTTGACCACTATATCACAGATGGGATAATTTTTTTCTTCTGATTGACTTGAGTTGTGTTGTAGATCTTATTTCCAAAGAAAATTTCCAATCATGCTGTTCTATTTCTGGCACTGGACTGAGACAAGAAGAAAAAACACAATCTCCACTGAGCAGTGACAGACAGTGGTATAATGGGAGATGTGAGCCTAAAAATATTACTATTCAATATGCAGATCAACTCTATGGATTTCTTGTAACTACAGGTACTTGGCTGCTATCAAGAAAAATCTCTGTGGAGGGGAAACATGAATTCCAAGGGCACAAAATCTCTGTTAAAAGCACTGAGGATTTAACCTTCATGCAGCAAAAGCACAGTATGGAACTAACCAAACTATACGTAAGCTATACAAACTCAAGTAATACATGCAGCTTCCTGTTGGCAAGATGTTCATGAGTTCACTCAGAGTGAAGTTAATGGATATTCTTGGAGAAGTCCAATGTCAAAGTCATGGCTAGAAACGCTGCCCTTTTTCTCTAGGAGGAAATCGTGGGACTACCACCTATGAATACCATGGTTGTGCTAGTGAAGTTCCCTGCCCCACATCATAGAAGATTTATGAATTCTGTTTAGTAAACTAACAGGTTCATGATTCTTTCAAAAACCACACAGCTACGTTGAGGATTGTCAAGTTTTGCGAGGCTTCAAATCCCAACAAGTTTCTACATATTTGAGAGAAAAAGGTTTCAACTCCACATGTAAATAGGGTCAGAAAATTCAGTCCTTCCCTGACCAGTAAGGTTCTGTAAGGCAATTTGTTTTCACCTTTTTACTTACCATGAGGGGTGGGGTGGAAATGGTGATCAGGAGAAGTGTGTATGGCATAACAGATGGCCAGCAAAGGCAGTGAGAGAGCATGATGTCCATTGTGGGGTTCTTTTCTTTTACCATGAAAGACTGCTTTAAGGGTGAAATGTCTGTCCTGTGTTTCAAGAAAGTCCTTCAACACAGATAAATTTCTATGAAATATTTCTTTTTTAACAACAGAGCATTTCCTGATTAAATGTTGCTCTAGCTATGATGAAAAAGGCAGGCACTAACTACTCTGGAAAACTTCTTGTTCAGTGTAGGCATCCATTAGAAAATTACAGGACACACAATAGCTGCTTGGCAAGTCCCAGTGCCTTTCACCAGCTGAGCTCATCACACCTTGGCCAGCACCGAGCAATGCAACTGAACTTGCCTGTCACTGGGAGCATCAGCTGCCACCCAAGCATGCTCACATGGACAATTAGCATAGCTCAGTCAACAGGTGATAACTCCCTCAGCTGCAGTAAATAGAATCATTTAGGTTGGAAAAGACAATTAAGATCATCAAGTGCAACCATCAACCTAACACTACCAATTCCACCACTAAAACATGTCCCTAAGCACCACATCCACACCTCTCTTAAATACCTCCATTTATTTTTCCTCCAGTCAGCACTCTAGGAAGCAGAGAAACAAAAGAAGCTTTAAGAAATAAATGAGGGAAATCTCCCCTATGAAGGAACTATTTTTTTTCCCCTTGAAGTTGGAGTATTAACAGCTATAAAACCTTGTGAAGTGACTTGTTTTGCTTTACTCAGCTTGCAGTTCTGCCCAGACCTTGTTCTAAGAAGTGGCTGAAGTTTACAGTGAATTTATCAGAATGCACTTATTTTATCTTTAAACAAAGAGTCTGCAATTACAATAGCTATATAGAATTCAACAGATCAAACAGCACTTACTACAATGCAGTTAAATTAGATGAGTTCCTCATTTCATCCATAAATCACTTTTTAAAGTGAAAGTACTTTTGGAGAAATTACTTAATGCTAGTTTACTATCTCTATTAGCATTCTGGCACAGTGCCCTATCACAGGAATACAAATTCTGTGCATTTCGGAACAATATGAATGAGAATGCTCTCTGGCTGTGAAATAATTTTAGTTTCAGTGAAAGATATTAACATTACTTGAAATCAGTTTCGTATTTCACAAAGATTCTTAACGTTGTGGTAATAGTCATAACAGGAATGTAATTGAATATTTTGCTATGATGAAAAAATGCATCTGAACTTGGAACTTTATTGGCATCAACATGCTCCTTTCCCTACTTACTTCATACTGCAGATGCAGTTTACTTTGTCTTTTAAGTCAAATTTGAACAAGCTTCTCCAGGCTCAATGATTTTCACTTCAATGAAAATAAAATGAAAAACCCCCTTCTTCACTAAAAAAAACAATTTACTTGCATTGCATGATGAATTTTTAAGTATTAATGAGATGAGACTTAAACCTTGAAAGAAAGGTCCTACATATCCTTAGAGAAGGTAAGTTAAGTAAAATAAAATTGTTTTAATTTATGAATGCAAGGCTTGATATCATGCTTCCATCAGTGGAATTGGTGAGATGTCCTCCTCCCCAAACCCCTTTTTTAAGGGCATATCTTTGTAAATGAACATAGGGAAGCAGCAGAAGAGGAAAGGATGTAGAAAAAAAAGTAAAAATAAAAGCCAAGAACAGAAAGGTCTCTGGGTTACATCTGCACATTTGCTTAAAAAAAATTTGCTGAAGATTATTATAAACCCCCTCACACAGGGGAGGGAAAAAAAAAAAATCAAACAACTTCCCTTTGATGAATTGGCAGGGCTATAAACCACACGCACTGATAATGGAACAAAGCCAGTCAATGCAAACTATTATTCCTATAGCATAGGCAAATCTGAAACTGGAATAGAAGAGTTACAAGGCAATAAACTGTTCAAGTTAGGTATGACAAACTTACGCTTGTTGTATAAGCAGCTTCAGGATCGTCCTCTAACACTCGTGACAAACCAAAATCGGAGACTTTACACATGAGGTTACTGTTGACCAAAATATTACGGGCTGCCAGATCACGGTGTACATAGCCCATGTCTGAGAGGTACTTCATGCCAGATGCAATTCCCCGCAGCATGCCAACCAGCTGGATGACTGTGAAGTGGCCATCATGCTTCTGCAAGTAAAGATGCACGTTCAAAGAACACAGCCAGTTTTCATGAATTTCATACTAGTGACATTAAGTACAGCTTTTATTTAAAATGCCAGTCAACCTGCCCACTACACACTTGTTTTTTCATTTAACTTGCTCAGCAGCACAAGCTACCCCATCTCTCATTGTTCAGTTCATCACCCTTTTCTTCAATATTTCCACACTCTCCATGATCTTTCCAACGACCACATTTAATGTCTTTTATCCTCAGTTACTAAGAACATTTTCCCCAAACTCAATTTTTTTTAATGCAAGAATGACAACACACAGAAAAATCCTCTCTTCATCTCTTACTCCATACCCTCAGGAAACAAAATGGTCCTCCTTTTATTACCCCAGCCTTGATGGTCTGCATGAGATACTGCTGTTGCCTCACTGCCTTTTTTTTTTTTTTTTTTAAAAAAAAAAAGGAATAAGTTTGGAGCTTTACCTCATCTCTGTTCTGCACATAACACCATATGATCTCTGAACACTAGATTGAAAAGGAGATTTGGGCTGACATTCAGGGGGTCACGTGTGGCTTCTCCACGCTTTTCCTAGCTGAAGGAAGAACCCAGTTACACCCAGACCCATCTAAGCCATTAGTCTGCTTAACTTCTGCTGAAATCTGTTGGAGTTGAACATCTAAGTAAGAGTTATGTTAACTGCACTCATCTATGTGGTTAGTCTTGTTGGGCCTCTGTTTCCCATCTACAAAGTGAAAATTAATGCTTCTGTACCTCCTAAGTCAGAAGACTGCTGAATTCCATGGCGGTGGGGACTAAATGAGTTCCTACACTGAAGTCTGATGATGGGCTCTCTGCCAGGTTTACACCTGCTCTATCTACCCTTTAAGGCAGACTATTGATGATAGCAGTATTTCTGTGACCTCAGCTGGCAGAGATTTAGCTTCTCATGGATTATTCAATTAGCCAAGCTTTTATGTTAACAAGAACAGCTAAACAAAAACAAAAATCTCTTCCCTACAAGCAACTTAACTTTCCATTTTCTCTTTGGACACTTTCAGCATTGGGCTACATAGAGGTAGCATTCAGGACCTATTGCTTAGTTCATATATCTAAGTTAGATGAACTTTACATTAAAGTCCAATAATTCATTAGATTCACTAAAGCAATAAACTGAACAGCACAGGTATGCTTAATCTTATCTCTGAACAGCAAGTAATTTTAGCATATCCATCAGGATTCATTGGTTTGGGGCCTACATCTAGCTAGTCAGGTGCACAAGCATTTAGAGAAACAAGGAACTAGTACTCAGCTCTAACTAATGTAAAAATGTAAAATCAATGTTAAAACACACAAAAACCCAGACAGGGAAAAGCTTGGTGTTACTTGCTCCTCATATTATTAATCCATCTGCCTCAGCATGGAACAGTACCAGACCAAGACCTGCCTGGAATATATATTATATGTGTGCTTATCAAGAATTTATATGTTCTTAAAGTAAAGATTAGAAGGATAAATTATCCTGCGTGCATAACAGACTACTAAATTGAGACTTACTCGACTATAAAGAAGTTTGAGGAAAGAATTCTTAGTGTCACTACTGTTTGATTAAACTCTGTTGGGTACAAACAGGAAGAAAGACAAACTTTACAAACAGAAGTAGTAAAGATGATATGGATTTTGCAGTTTGTATAACTTCTAGAGTTTCTTGAAACTCTTTCAATTCCTTTCATAAAATTGGAAAAAAAAAAAAAGCTCAAGTGCAGTAGTACATGAAATACTAGCCAATACTATTCCTTCAGATTGTAATAAAACAAGACAAAAACAGGAAAAAAAAGCATGATATTTAAGATACACACAGATTTCAAAGCTGCTATTCTAGGCTAACATATCAGAATGATAAAGTTTGGGCACCAATACACCTCACCAGCAAGAACACCTTACACTCTCATACTTCCCAGAATGCTTGTTATTTAAGGAGCCATACATCCACCCATGGATGTACAACATCATCACCTCACAACCTTCTCCAAACAAAGCACACTTACTGACATACCTTTAAAACCAGCTATTTATGACAAATTCATGGCAACTTTTCCACTTGAGTATCTTCAATGCAATTCCCTCTAAGTAATCATGTCACACCTGTAAGCCCCACCCTGTTTTGTTGTCTCCATCAAAGCCACCTGTAACCAGTTAGTTGTGCAGACAACACTCAGCTGAGGGTCAAGACACAAGTATGATAACAAGATACTTTAAAAAAAGGGGTATCCAGTGTTATGGACCTATTAGATGCCCTTTCACAGGCCGCTACAAAAAGAATAAGGAACCTTTCAGAGTCCCTAAACATATCAGTGACAGACACTTTAAATAAGAACTTCCCATTACCAATTACGCAAGGAGAAACAAAAGACAATGTTCTTAAAGATTTATTTTAAGCTTCTTCCAATAAAGTAAGGACGTGAGCCCTATCCAGTATTTCATCTGCTGAAGCCACAGTGGATTTTTTTTTTTTTAATTT
>VXAA01005170.1:103644-162458 GCA_013399115.1 Anseranas semipalmata
CTGTAGAATGAGGATTGGGAACAAAACACCCACAGCTTGCTTTTGCAACACAAACAGCCCCCCAGCCTCCTAACAAAGCACCAAACAAAACCAACCCCCCTCAAGCTCTAGATTGTACCTCTTCCTTATCATTGTTCACAGTTCCATTATTTCAATGATCAAAACCTCAGTCATCTGCAACACCTCCCTTAACCTTTTGTTCCTTTAAATCACAAGCATTCCTTCCTTCCTTTTTTAATTTGTTCTCTTTCAAATCTAGACCATGCTTGACTGATTTTTCATAAAACATAACCTTTTTCTGCTCTTTCCAAATCTCAGTATTTGCCTTACCAATATAGAAGAAATGCCTGAGTTAAAAACAATCTCATGCTTTTGCCATTCTCTCTCCTTCTTTCAAATTTCTTTGAGCTTCTGCCTTGACACAAAAAGTTCAAGCTTATCTTTACCTTTAAAGAAATGACAGACTTGCTAACACACCAGATACAATTTTATTCTGTTCTCTTTCTTCCCCTGAATATTTCTCTGAATCCTCTTCCACATCTGTTCCCCTCTGTTACTTCTCATTCTTGGTTTTATATTGTTTAATACTACCCTCACAGCTGGAACAAGTACATTTTCCTGTGAGCAAAACAATCTCTTTCTCAAGTCTCTCTGTAATCACTTCTTCTGCATTAGTTTCCATGCCAGTTGTATTCCCTTACCATCTATAAACTGTTTTCTTCCAATATATCAAAATATTTGTCTGATTTAAGCTGACCAGAACAGGGACTATGGGCCATATTTAACCCTTTGAGAAGTCAACTAAGTTGGTGAAATTATACTAGGTATGAATCTGGCCTCATATTTTCAGTGTTTGTAAATCCCTACATAGATCTGTGGGTCAAACCAGTCCTTTAGCAACTTTCCATTATTTCATTTCATTTGCTTGTCTTATAGGGACATAAAACACTCATCTTAATGATAAGGCAGTTGTAATCTAGAGCTTTATTCTGATTCCCGTGACTTATATTTGAAATATACTTTTGATAGGATTCCCACTGGGGTGTTAAAGGTGTTAATCAATACTGGCAACAATACAGACCCCAGTGGACTTGCCACATTTATCCTATCTTCCTATCAAATTTTAATCAGGTTTTAATGACTTTGCTAAATAAACTTTTCTTATCGACCGAATACAAATGCAATATCTGGGTAGTTGCCATTGAATTCATATAGGCCCCTGAAAGCTCTGAAAAATATTGTTTTCCGTTCAGTTACAGTTTGCCCTCAAAAACCTTATGTATGTGAAATATTCTCATCATACTACAGACTCTTTAATAACACTGATGTATAATGGGGCAGTAAAGAGGGCCAGTTATTCCAGGGGAGGAAGGAAGATGTCTTAAGTTTCTCTTATAGGTTTTTATTTTCTAGTTTCTAGCTCCAGCCTGCACTAGTTTAGACCATGGAATTTTTCTTGTTCAGAAGTTTTTGTCCATTTTAGTATTGAATAACTTTCTGGCAGAGTGGTGAGTCAAGCTTCCTATATTGTTTGTGGACTTATATCTACTCTAGAATCCACTTCTTTATTTGCCCTATAGGTAAGAGTAAGATCTTAGCACTTCTATGGCCTTATATTCTGAGAAGTGTATAGGATATACTACGGGTGTAAATATTCTACTGCAGATGATTTAAGATTTATTTTTGAAGGAGAATAGCATTGATAGGCGCAGTGCGTCTACGTCTAACTTAGATCATATTCACCACTGATAGCTCCTACCGGTCATTATTTGACAATGCTAAGTAAATGGTAGATCTTTATAGGGATAAATCTTCCAATGTTCAAGCTGAAACTTGGTATTACCTGGAAGTATAATTCATGCTTTATACTACCATGTGGATTGCACTCAGGTTTCTACCACTAGTACAGAATTAGATCAACACTCAATTTATTCTTTAATTAATGGCTACCAGGATTTCATGCAATTAATAACATGTAATTTTGTTAAATATAATACATATAAAACTGAAATTACTTTAGTTCATTTTAAATGCTACTGAGTGATCCTACACCACAAGAATCTAATGCCTCTTCAAGCATTAAAAATAGGGGTTATTATACTGCCATCAGAAGGGACTATAGATGCATATCTTCCGCTAGCAAGAAGTCTTTTTATTATTAAAAAAAATGTTGCAAGATGGAGCTGTTCTGAAGCTTATTTTAGGATGCAATAGCCACACTCAAATCTGGACATAACAGCAGCAGTAGCCTTGTAACCTGTGACCCTGCCTTCCTTTCCCAGCTGTAGCAACAAGAAAGGGCTGTCCTGACATAACCAGGTGTCCCTGCCCACTTGCGTGCACTGGAATATAGCTGTCACAGAGCTGGAAGGGACTTTGAGGGGGATCCAGATCATGTCCTTGTCTTGTCTCATTCCTGGCATGCTTTCTAACCTGTACTTAAAGACCATTAAGACAGTATTTCTTATCCTATCCAGTCTGTACTAGGACCATCTCAAATAAGATGCCTCCCTTGAGCATAGCACTTTTACTGGCAGAGAGAACAGATTTCAATCCCTTTTTGCAACTCTTTTTTACACCCATGATATCTCTCTTGCCTCTTTCTTTGGGCTAAAAACAAGTTCAGTCCACAGACATCTTTTTCTCAGTATCTATTTGTCTCCATTTTGTTGTGTACTCCGCCCAGTGAATTCATATAGTTCCTGAAGGGTTATGGTCCAAAGGAGATGTAGTACTCTAAGGCCTCAACAGCATCAAGCAATAAGGAAGGGCTACCTCGCATAACTTTTAGGGGATACTCCTGTTTCTGCATTGCATTCTGATATTTGCCATTTTCACAGCAACATGACATCCCTGACCTACTGCGACCTCTAGATTCATTTCTTCCAGTTAACTTCTTTCTGAGTAGTTATTCTCTGTTTTCTATTCTATATTATTATTCAAGCCTCAGTGGAGTATCTTGCCCTTGTCCTTACTTATTTCTAACTAGCTTCTAAAACCAATTAGTTACTGAATTATTTCTTAAATTTGTTGTGATGATGTTATATTCTAGCTTTCTCTTCCTGTCTGCCTGTGTTCCTACTCAGCTTTGCGTTATTCTTAAGTTTAGTCACAGTCTCAGGATCCAGAAACATAATGAAAATATAGGGAAACAGACTGCAGAAAAACTCTACTTCATATAACTTTCCATCTGAAGTCCATTCTCTCTGTACAGTATCTAGCCAGTACTGTGTCCACGTATGGAAGTTTTGTCAAGACCATATTTCTCTAGCTGTCCATAAGGATCCCATGTGATAGAGTTTTAAAGCCTTACTAAAGTCAAGATTTATGATATCAACTGCTTCTCCCATATCCACAAAGCCTGTACCTTGTTACAAAAGGAAACCAGACTGTTTGACATAATTTGTTCTTGGCAAATCCACGTTGGCTTATACTTATCACACTGTTATCTTTAAGGTGCTTATAAATACTTTTTTTGATAATTTGTTCCAAAAATGTTACAGCAGTTTGACATTAAGCTGACTGGCCTGTAATTTCTTGGCTTCTCTTTTCCCTTCTTTTTAATACATGGCTGACACTGGCTCTGTTATAATCTCCTAGTTTCTTACGTATTTTCCACAAATTCTCAAAGATAGAGCACACTGAAAGCTTCCACATTCCACAAATTCTTTTTGGCTTCAAATACAAGACAGTTGTTTGTAATAAATTTCTCGTTGCTCAGTAGGAAGAATATCTACAGGGATTAAAAGAAAAAAACAGCATTTGCAAATGAACTTCTCACAGCAGTATCACAAATACTGTTTTCTGCCTCTTTTAACAGGGTTGCTTGAGAACAAATGTTGGCTTTGTAGCATTACTGACACTAGCTTCTCAGACTAACCTTAGATCACGTATGTGCTTGCTGTTCCCCATTTCACTATTAAGTATCACATTCACTCAAACTCAGTTTCTAATTGCTCAATTTTTTTTTGTTCAGAAAAAAATAACTGTATCAGCTGTCTCCAGTGCAGGTTTTCTTCTATATACAGTCATTTTTGAAAGCAAAGGAAATGAAAATGATGCCTTTATCCTACGACGAAAGGAGCGTGCCTCCAATAAATAAAAGTGCACGTGAATGCTGTGTGTGAAAGCAAAAGAAGGAGTATTAGTTATGAGCTCTAATGTTGTTGCCTCTCTGGATGCAGATAAATAACAAGGGGAACCATTAAACTTAGCAAAGGCCATCTGGCCTCTTTTCCCCAAAGCTGACTCTGTCTAGTGAGGCCATATTAGATGGATTTACAACATATACTTTGCAGCATCATTTTATATAACTTTCTACCACTCTTCATTTTTCTCCTTTCTCCTTTTCCCCAGCCTCACTAAATGTAGGTGTCTGCCGCAGCATCTAAACTCTAGTCGAAAAAAGTGTAAGCCTGATGACAAAGCTGCTCTGAAAATAACTTCATAACAATTACTGCATCAAAGAGCAATATATCATAATATTTTCTCCTTCCAGTAACATTTTTTTCATGTATTTTTACACTTAGCTGCTGCTAGACATGCTTCAAGGGATTAAAGTTTGGTGATGAATTCCTGGGTTTCATTTGCTGTACAGTCTGCTGCTGTTAATGTTTTAAGGTAGTTAAGCACACTTCTTATAGAATCTTTAGAAAATATTTTCTCTGGAAGAAGAAAATATACGTTAAGGATTTTGACATACTATGTCAATAATAAATAAATAAATCTAGGTTTTTAAAGAGTATTTTAGTTTTCTGATGTGAAAGGAAATAAATCAGTTTTTAGGTAGGAAGAGGAGCATTACTATTGCAAATGGTAACAGTGAAGAATGCAGGAAGACCCTGTAATTACCCAAGGTAAATTAATCCCTTCCTCCTACAACTCAGAGATTCACAAAACTGGACAAGACTCGAGCATCTTTCTGTGAAACCTAAACATCTGTCTCTTCAGGGAACAGTTAAGGGAAAATGCTGCCGACTCTCAGGAGCTGCTTAATCCCCATATTCTCTTTCCCACATGAATCCCTGGAGAGCACACAGTCTCTTCCAAATAAAGAAGAGTGAGCAAATGCAGTGTGATGGGTACAGCTGATAGATTACCTCGGTACCGGGATTAACTTTGCCGTGGCCTGTTTCTTGCCTCACTGCCCCGGCTGTTGGTTAGCACACCTTGGATACTGAGTGGCAGTAAGACGCTGACAGCAGCCTGGTAGTCTGCAGCTGCAGACACAACTTACAGGGATCACTCCGAAAGAAGTCACAGTACTCCGAGGCAGCTCTTTGGTTCATTTTACAGTTTTTTAAAAGACAGCTTCTAGCTGTGTTCCCTTTCTGTGGTTTAAATCCCCAGAATGAACAAACCACAATGACAGTGAGCACAGACCAAAGCCTGCAGATGTTCTCCACGTGGGAACTGAACCTATGAAGCAATAACTCCCCCAAGCACACAAGCCACCTTGCCTCATTATGACCGTGTTCCTGTCCATATGATGCTAAATGCAATTGCTTTAGCCAAGAATGGCCCATTAGGTAGAGCTGTGAAAAAAGTAGATGAGATTTAACTCTTAACAGCTACATAAGTCTGTGGGGCATCCATTTAGACAGTAGGCTAAGCAGGGGAGGGTATATAATTGTGAAAGGACCAACCTCGGGACAAAGCACCTTTACAGGAATTATTGCAATCATCTGACAGGCAGGCCTCAGGGAAATACTGCTCTGCCACAGCACAATAGCTAAGGAGTGAAACTGGGATTCAGACTTGGGTTATATTACTGTATCCCCTCAGAACTGCTGCATGGGCTTGGGTACAACATGGCACTCATCTCTGTTTTCCCTCAGCAAAATGGGGATTGCATTTATGCCACGTATGAAGGCTGCAAGATCACCCAGCAGTGATTCACATACCCGTGTGGTGTACTCAGTCACAGCCATGCTCAGAGAACAGGCACCTTGATTGCACTTCAGTGGCAAACTGCCTATTAAAAAGGTTTTGCAGTTTTTATCTATCTATCTATCTATCTATCTATCTATTTATTTATTTTATTATGCATCTCTTGTTTGTCTTTCTTGTCATATCTTCTATACTCTGTATCAACAAGCATGAGTAAACATACCTGACTGCAACTATCCTATCTAATTACCGAGTACATCTTTCTATCAGTTCAGATAGCTGCCCTTTCAACTTTTCATATGTTTATTATTTTACTCATATGCTTGCAGTACAAGTGATTGCCAAGATCACCATTACACAGGCAGGGGACTGAAACAGACAATGTGTCCTACTCAAAGCCTGCATGTGAAGTTGGTAACAGGACAGGAAATTGCTGAAGTGTCAGCCCCTTTCTTCCCACACACAGTGTACTCTTATCCGGCAGCTGTGGAAGCAATACTGAAAGAAGAGCCTTCAGCCCATAAGGAAATACTAAACTGGAAGCTCACATCCCTTTCCAAAGAAATCACCAGAAGTAAGGTCACATATACCGTATTTCTGGTCAAATTACCTCTTCTTTGACAGCAAATTTCAGGTATACTTTTGTAGGATGATTAACTTATGTACATCAATCTTATACGAGAGAAAAAGATACTGAATTTCATCCTATGGTAATGAATTTTATATAGCTGCAAAAATAATGCTGGATTTTTGAGGGAAATTTGGTGTTGTGTCTCCAGCAATTTAGGATATCTCATGATGCACAGTCTGTTGTAGTTAACTGCCGTCATCTTACATAATCTGTTCTAATTAGCTGATGCCCTTCCATTATGAAAATATCCACAGCATCTTCATACTGCAAATGCATGCCAACTTTTTTACCCAAAAGCTCAAAGTTAGCAGCTTAGTTTACAGGATATTTTGTGAGGTGGGGAAGACATAATTTAGCTGAGCTTGCTGTTTCATTCATACAGATAGTGGAAAGTAAGGCACTGGTGTGGGGACTTGGTGATATAACTGAAACCAAAATACAGCACTAAATAAGATGAAGGATCGCTGTAAGCCACTGGCCTAGGATTCAGGGGAATTGCTTTCATTTCTGATCTCTGCCATGCACTTCGTGCACAATACTGTGAAGATCACTTAACATCTTGGTGCTTTATTTCCCTATCTGTAAATCAAGGAAGTGGAAACTACTAAGAGTTTAGGTTTAGGGTTCAAGGGGACTTCTACTTGGGAGTTTAGGATTCCTGGCACAACTTGTTTGCAAAATGTCTTCCACGAGGAGTCTTTCTTTGGACTCTGCTCACATGGCTCATCACAGAGTCTCCCTTTGAGATTGTGCAATTGACCCACTTTTGCAGGCTTCTGGAGAAGGACAGGTTGGAGGGATGTGCTGGTTAATGTCTGCAGGTTGCAGCATGGTGGAAGTCTTTCTTATGGCAAGAAGCTGATTTTTTTTTTTTTCCCACACGGGCTCTCTGTAAAAAGACTGCACTATAACAANNNACAAATTTTTTTTTTTTTTTTTTTTTTTTTTAAATAATAAGGAAGATAGACTATATTATGACCTTCCAAATATCAGCACATAAGAATTGTTATAGTCACCAAATACCTTTCAGTAGGATTGTTAAAGATAAACACTCTCCACTTTTTATCTTCACAAAAGCTTTTAAAAGTGTAGACTTATATCTGCAGGAAACAACTATTATTAATGAAGCAGCTGGGTTTCTTTTTAAATAGGTTACTTTGCAGCCATTTGCTCTGCTAATTATTAACAGAAATGCTGATGACATATCTACAGTACTTTGGGATGCTGAATATTATCTAAAATCCTTTTAAAAATCATTTTAGAAGAATAAACCACATCTGAAGTGTGAATTGAAACTGTAAAATAATACACATGGAAACCAGCTGCAGAAATGATTAGCTCACATTTTCCCCCAGCAGTTTTGCCTGCAATATCTTTTGCAATGTGAGAAGTATTGCTTCACAATAACATCATAATTTTGCTGATGTCAGTTTCTATTAAAGTATCATAATAAGTAGTAATTGTTTGGATAAATAAATGCATGTGAATAATAATTGGAATATAGATATCATACTAGAGCAACTCAGAAAAAGGTAATTCTCTGTCATGAATTACTTCAGTATTTGGTTTTATTCTCTTCTATGTAATTTTGCACACACACACATGCACATACACATGCACACACAAAGAACAGTTCTGGGCCAAGGCAAGTCTTCCTAGGTCACTGCTGTAAAATTACAGACCATGGAAACCTCAGGTCCTCAAATCAGTGACAGTCTGTCTCTCTCATGCAGATAGATAGAGAGATGAGCCAGAAAGGCAAGGGGGGAGGATTTTTTAAACCTAACCAGTCTCTAGAAGATCTTCATGATATCAGACCCTCTCCAGAAGATAACTAGATTTTGATAGACCATCAAATTCTCACCAGAAACTGTGGTGTTGGTATATATCTGACAACAGAGCAGATGCCTGTCATATGTCTTGACAAGGAAAATAAAAAAAATTTTTGGGACAGTCTGTGAAGAGGACAGCAAGAGATGCTGCAGAAAAAATTGCAACAGCAATCAAAAATCAAAAGCAAAAGGAAGGGAGAAACAGTGTCTAGAAATATCTAAAATAATGGCCCTGATGTGTTTTCAAGGTAGTATTCTCTGTTGCAGATGCTCTTGTGGTTACCTCTTTTCTCAACCTGCTGTCAAATAAGTGCTCTCTGTATGACCTTCTCTCCCTCTCATTCACTTGCATGTCTTTCTAAAGCATTGGCTGTTTTTTCCCTCCTGCTTATTCACTCTTTTCTCTTAGCACTTCCTTCTTCCTGCTACCATGGCATCCTTCATTATCATCATCTAGAATTTCCTACAAATATTTTCACAGCTCCTTTTTGAATGCCTCTCTTCTATGCTTGGGATACCCTTTCAAATGTGTCCACAAACCACAGTCCCCGTCCTCTCCCAGACCTTGTGTACTGTCCCAGCCTTATCATTCTGCAAGATGGCAGTGGCAAGGCAGCAGGCTAGTAAGGACTGACATTTACTTTCTAAGACAAATTTGAAATATTTGACAGTCAAATTATTCACACAGGTTCTTATGTCATTAGGCCTCCAGACACTTGCAATGGTTGTGTTAACAAAAAGACTATTTTAGGATAAGTTTAGCTTCAGGGGTCATCCCTTCCTTCTACTTTTCTAAAATTGTGCCAACATATTTTTCATGCTTTATATAGCCCTTCTTTAATGTTTATGGAGTGACCTTTTGGGGTTAATTAGTGCCAGGACACTTCACCCATGAACTGTTTTCTAATTCAATTTGTTAAATGTGAGTAACCATAAATAATTATAAATCAATTACAGAGTCTATTCTACACTTCACCAACCAAAAATATCATAACAAAGTATTTTTGAAGGTGATTGAGCAAAATGAACAGCTTCTGTAAGCCTAGGTATTTGTGCTTCAATTTATCTTTTCCTTCACAATAACACTAATCGAAATATATTTTGCTAAATATGGAGCTACTCTTGTAGAAGAAATCAATTATATTCTTAACTTTAAATCTTCTTTTTTTTCCAGCTATGCTCTAATGTATCACTGTACCTTAGAAATGTACCCTGGGGAAAATGCTTCTATTCTTCACTAAAATTCCATGAATAACATTATGGAGAAATTAATTTATGATAAATGATTTAAAATCTTAACATAGAATGGCTTCTTATTCAAATGTCATCAGAAAATGGCACCTTACCCTCAGAAAGGAGTCAAGGGATCCATTCTCCATGTATTCAACTACAATCATTACTGGTCTGCCTGCAAAACAGCAAAGAAATACATTAGAATTATAGACATATTATGGAGTTTTTATATTTCCAACTGTTAGGCACAGATTAGTCACATTACCTAAATATGTTACCCATTTTCAAAATCTTCATTTATATCACAAACACAACTCCTTGTGTTATTCTTTAAGAATTATTTTCTTTCTTTCTGTTTCTTTCTTTTTTTTTTTTTTTTTTTTTTTTTACAGGAGTGAATTAGCTAAATGTACATCATTTGCTCTGGTGTATTCTCCCCTTAAACAGGATCAAAAAAGAGCCCATTATTTCCAAATAGCAACACTTGCTGTACCTCCCATTAGGAACAGCTCTAACTGACTTAAATATAATTTGTTAGGTTATGGGTTGGACTGGATGATCTTGGAGGTCTTTTCCAACCTAAATGATTCCGTGATTCTGTGACTCTGTGTATCTTGCAATAACATTTTGGAATATATCTGAGGCAAGGAAAAAAAATTCATAAGCCATCTCCAAGAAATTACATACTCAGTGCCACTCCTTCTCCAAGAAAAATATCTCAACAATTTAGTGGCATACAGATAGAAAGATAGAAAGAGATATCACAAAAAAGCCCTCCTAGATTGGGTGTGTATATATATATGCATATTTGGGTGCGAGTTGCCTTAATTCAGCAAAACTCTGAATTCATGATTGTACTTAATTTAACATATACACAATGTTATCCAAATAAAAGTTTTGCTCAACCAGCATAGCTTTCCTGTTTGGTTTCAGGATGGCATCATACACAAATTCATTGTTCTTTAAAACAGAATAACAAGTTATATTATTTTCTTAAGAAAATACCCAAATATTTGTTATAAATGTTTAAAATGGGCACTTTACTAAATACCATTTCCCTGTTGATATGACTTAGCCACCACTCTGGAGCTGCTTGACAGAAGAGGCCCAAAGAGCACACTAATCAGGTAGTGCTGCAAGATGTTTTTTAGAAATGTTAATATTGCAAAGGAGCCATTCTAATATATGCAAAACTAACATAACATATAAGTATGTTAGTAAGATAGGGAAGGAGGTAGAAAGTCTTAAAATGTCGAACTTCTCTTTTCCTGAGAATGTCTGTCTCTTTTGAGGGTTGTGCAAAACCGGTGCCACGCCAGTTGGTGAAAACACAAGTCCTCCCTTTTCTCTTTCTCTAAACGTTAGCTGTTCCAGTACTTTTAAAAACCAAAAGAGGTCTCTTTCAGGACTTTTTTCCCATCTCTCAAATTATCACTGTATTTTATTTGGACAAGGTGATGAGAAACAAACACAATATTCAAGGTGAGAAAGCACAGAATGGCATTATGATGATTACAGTATAATTTTTCATTTCTGTACATGCTGGAGTTCTCTTCAGCTTGATTAATAGTGGAAGTGTTAATTAAACTGTCCACAATACACAATAAGCCACAGCCAGGTATTTCTCCTAGGTTGTTACAGCTAACCTTGTATTTAAAAAAGTGAATGAGCAGTTTCTCTGTTCCTTCCCAGCATGTCGACATTGAATTCCATGTGCTGGAGATGCTCATTCATGTGACTTATTCTAGTCTTTCTGGAGTCCCTCACAACATTCTTTCATTTATTCTGATAAAATTTTGTGTTCTTTCTTGTATTCATGCTCATGTTTAGGTCCTCAATGAATAAAACAGTGCTTAATAATGTTTACAATGTAGTAATTTTGTGTGTGTGTGTGTGTGAAAATTCTCATCTGCATTCTTGGTCTTTTTGAATAGCCTTTCTGAAGTGTGAAGAATTTTCAGCTTCTTTTTTTCTTTTTTTATTGAATGTTTGGTCTCATCTGTAAGTGTACATCTGTCACCAAATCAGTTTATTTATATTCATCTCCATCTGTTGGTTATACCCTGGTTTTGCACTATAAGCTTAAACAATTCATCACTTTTAAGCTCTTAGAGATAAGAGCATTTTAAAAAATTGTTTTCTTGACTTCCCCTTGCTTATGCTGACTAGTCGTGTAGCCTAGTCCCTTTAGTTTCAAGCACATGAATATCTAGATTCTCATACCTTTACCATTTGCTTATTGTCAAGGGACTGAAATCTCCATATGAAAGGAATATTCTATAATCTAGAGAAGTAAACAAATGGCAGCCTGATGCTAGAGGATCTTATTATATGCAGAACCTGTCTTCACAGGCAAACTTTCTAAAGCAAGCAGTAATTTCTAAAGTGTTGCAGACTGCAGCATCTTGCAAAAAATAGGGATGTAAAGCCAGCTTTCAGACGGTATACTTGTTCAGGCTTAAGTTACCCAGAATTTTCTCTTTTGGGGGTAAATCAACAAATAAAACACCTTTATGGAAAATTTACATTTGAAGAGAATGACAAATGGAGCTATTGAGCCTCAAAACAATGCCCCTAGTTTCCTGTTAGGAATTCTTTGGCACCCTACACTTTGCAGAAACTATTCTGTAGTTTTCTCTAGAGGTTCATACGTTCTCATTACATCTTTTATACTCCTTAGATGCATGTCCTCTAACACAAATTATTTTCATACTTTGCAAAACCAATTTTTAACTCTTCTATGTTCTCTCCCAAAACACATCTCCTCCCCCCTCAAAAAAAAACCCAAAAAACAACAAAGCCACCCAACGAACTGTCCTTCATTTTGCTCAGGCCAACAGTATGCACTTCTAGGCTGCAATAACAATGAAATGTATCTATATGCATTTATCTGTGGGTTTAAAAAAGAGATTTCAGTATTTTTCGTTAGATAACATTTATGAGTTTTTAAAATGCCTGATGTCTTCCTTTAATCTCTTGAAATGATGCCTTAACACATCAAGCCATCCCTGATGAAAATACTGTATAATACTATGAGTCATTTCAAGAATACACACATAAAATCAGCTCTTCCACATGATATCACAGGAATGGCATAATCATGTAAACACAACAAAATAAATTCCTTTTTGTCTTCAAAGAGGTTGCTGTATATTGGAAGATGTGCATATCATTAAGCTTTCAGGAATTTTTGTGAACAATAAATTCAGTCACAGAAGCTGATGTTAGCTTCCCGCAGGCTCAGTCTGTATCCCTTTCCATGCTACCTTAATCTCAAACGAACTTGATGTGTGATAGCGTAAACCTTCAAGACACCACAAAATGAACCCAGCTCCATCCCTTGATTGCCTTAAGCAAGAATCTAAGTCTGGAACCTAACACTAACTTCTAAAATAATCTTCTCTTAGTACACCAGCACTTGATAAAAGCCATCATATTTTGGCTGCAAGCTTAATATATCACTGAAGATATTTATGTGCCCCTAGCTGGATTGTGACAGGCAATACAATAGGACTTCTAGTCAGTGTAATATTTGTCTTTGGAGTACATGTAGATCAAAAATGTCTCAGCTAGTGTTTTGGTTGCTTTAAGATATGGTAATATAAAACTGCTACACAGCAGATTCTAGTGGATACATTTATCATCAAAACGGTAATACATAGGTTCTATTCCCAGTAAACAATTCTTTTCCAATAATGCCATAGGCTTGTAAATTTCATACAATGATCTCTAAGTATTCTACAAAAATAAGAACATCAAGTGTCAGGAAAGGTAAGGTAGGACACAACTTGATTTCAATTGTGTGGAAAAACGGGTCTGGAAAATCAAGTGGCCCTCTCCATCTAGAGAGAGTAGTCTACCCATCCAGGCTGTGTTTGGTTACCAATACACAGTGTTGTACTTCATTCCAGGACCTTGCAGAGACACTTGTGTGATTCCACTGTGCATTCATGTTGCGTGAACAGGCGCTCAGATTCACATTTGAAGGAACGGGGCTAGCAATCAGCTCCGGAGAAGCTGGCTGAGACGTGGGGATGAGCAGCTGACTGGCACATCCAAGGGGAGAATCCAACACTAGACATCTCAGTCCAGAGACTGAGCCACTAGTCCCAAGGGCAGGCAGTGGGGCTGACTGGACAGTCCACTGTGAAAAACAGAAATCCTGATATGAATAGCCATTGGACTCCATCAGCTCCAGGACTGGGAAGCAAACCCTGAAAGCACAGCTCTACTTCTGATGCCCCAAACACAACAAAGCACCATCTGGGATGCCTAACCTCTAAAGGGTCAGAGGATAGCAGCCAGCCCTGGACTTGCAAAGAACAAAGTTCTTGGTAAGCCAAAGGCTATGTATGATATTAGCTGCTGTTAGTTCCCTTTTTAGCTGCAAAGAGCAGATGTTATCCTTTATACTGTGATACAGTCTGAGTCCTGACAAGATTAAGGTTTGTGCTGAACCCTGTACAAACACAGAATACTGCTTCTGCTTTAAAGAAGACTGACTTTGAAAGAAAAGAATGCGAGATTTCTAAACTAACAAAAAAAAAAAAAAAGAAAAGAAGAAGAAGAAGAAGAAGAAGAAGAAGAAGAAGAAGAAGAAGAAGAAGAAGAAAGAGCATTACTTAGATTATGAAAATCCATGTTGCTCTCATGGTACTTGAGAAAAATGAATTCTTCATCCTCAAACAAGGACAGGAATGAATATTGGTGGGATGGGGGCAGAGAAGTCTCTGAGAGGGAAAAGGTATCTTTGAGCATTTTATCATGGGGTAGGCTAATGCAATTCTGGAAGGCATTGAATTATTTTCCTATATTTATGATTGCTTACACAGATGAAACATGGATATCCTTACAAGAAGGAACAGGTTTAAGGACAAACAGAAGTGGAAGACAATACAGATGGGAGTTGGTGAAGCTCTCGGGGCTCAGATGGACAGCCCAGCCTGCAGTGCAGCACAGATACAGCTGTGCCAGCATAACAGGAGCCTGTGCTGGCCCCTGTGAAAGCTCACCCGTAGCCACAGGGAACTCTGAAAGGTGAAGACAGCATGTGCCAAAAGGCCCTCCTGTGACCAAAATCCCCTGCAGCATGGGTAGACTACATCAGATAACTGGACACCTAAACTCTGGTTTAAAGACTTGACCGACTCAGGTAAGTGTTTTCACACAGATACAAGCACAGGTACTAGACAGTATCTGAATATGAACCAGGTTAATTTTACAGTCAAGATCCACATAGAAAAAGGGCATGAAATAAGGACATTAAAAATGGTATCAACTTTTTGAAAATAAAAGACAGAGCTCATGAGCATCTAGGAGCTAAAAGCTGCAGACTACTGGCAGAGAGCATACAACTTCATAGTCGAGTTGGGGGAGAACAAAACATAAAAAGGTTTGAAAATGGATTCAAGGATTAAGTCAGCAAAACAAGTCATTCTTGCAGCAGTTTTAGATACCCAGAAGTACTGGAGTGGGGAGTACTGAAAGAAAGACTTCTAAAGTATATATACTACATACTTAATGTAACAATATGAAATTATAATCCTATTATACATGACATATTGATACCATACCCACATTCACTGTTTTTATAATTTCTATGCAACTATAACTATTTCCACCCCACTCTTCCCCATCACCAGACACCTGTCTGGGATATTGGCTAAAGCAGCTTCCCCTCCTTGCACAATGCATGGGGAGTAGCTCTGGCTCTGGCAGATCCCTGTCAGACTCCCTGCATCTCAGAAAGCCTGACTAAACACGCAAAAGCAGTATCAGTGCTTTGCATTATCCAAAAAAAGGACACGGATTTCATTACTCGGAACTTAGATGAATCTGTAGAAAGTGCAGGGGTTATTCATGGTTTTGATGCAAATACTACCTGGTGACAAGAGGCTGACTGGTTTTGACAAGGTGTTTGTTTTTCCCTGAGAAAGTTTTTCATTAGAATTCTTCCTCATGGCTGTGCTGTAATGCCATTGAAACAAAACCAGCATAAATGACAAACATTCTGTATTGGTGTCATGCTGCCTCAGAAAACATGATATAATTTTGTATTTTCCACTGATCAATCTGCCTGACAATTTTTATAAGCAAAAAAGGAAAAAAGCCAAACATTGCAGAATGTTGTAAAATACCAATAGTATTTTAAATTCACATTTTATATATTTTTAGTTGTCTTCATAATTTTTATCCACAAGATTTTGATGGCGTGTAATCCAATTGAGTGGTAGAGTGATGAATAAGAAGGAGAATTTGAAGTGTCATATCAATGACAAGATATTCAGCTTGTTGTCTCCTGTTGTCATTTTAAATAATGCAGCAAAGCCCACTTTAATGATTTTTTTTATGTAAGATTAATCCTCCAAAAAGAATGCAGTTAGTACGTGCTCATTCCTACAGTCTTTACTTATAATGAAATCTTTAATACCCATTATGGGAATAGATCTTTTAACATAAACACGGGATATTTATTCTTCCACTTAAAGAGCAAAGGCTTTGAATCTGCTCATTTAAGAAAATATTGCTCCACTACTTCTGCAGGTCAGAATTCATGTGTCCAGGTAGCCTCTCAGAAGTCACCTGTTTGTCAGACATTTTTTCCTTCCGTCCTGCTAAAGCGAGAGAGAAGTCTAACAGAGCAAAATACACAGGCACTCCTTTAGAGTAGCACTGGGCTTTTCAGCACTCTAGCTGGGTGCAAAACACCCACAGTAAAAGCCTGTGTCCCTCACTCAGGTGCACAAGGCTCAGAAGGCATACCTGGATGTCACATGAGGTCTGTTTGTTACACACCGCTTCCAGCAGAACCACTTGCCGTGGCACTGCGGCGTTTTCACTCCTGCTGCTATCAATGATGCAGTTGTATGCATCCCATCGGAGGAGAACTAATTTCAGTGAATAGAAAAAATAATTTTCCATAACACTAAAAGGGGGGGATAGGGAATGACTAATGATTATGGAAAAAGCAAAGGAAAAAAAATTCTGCCAGGTTTTGCAGTATTAGATAATAATACTGTTAGCTCAAATGAAGGCAATGGGGCTTGGGACACATGAAGCCAATAGGGCTTTTGCTGCAAGCCATCCCATTGAGCAAGCCATCCCAGACTGAGACCTATGTTCCAAGCAGCCTCAAAAAATAGAAGTTGCAGTGTCCCCCCTGCCCCTGCCCCGGATCTTCAGAAGCCAGAGTTTGCAAAGGGGATAGGATTTACATCCATCCATCCCACTGTTACCAGAAATCACATAGAAAGAGCTTACTTATCTTGCTGTTATTGCTCTGTCTATTATCCTGTGTCCTACATAACACTTTTCATTAGTCAAGGAAAGATGTCTTCACAAAATAAATTGACGGAAATACAAAATACACGAATGAGCATAAGTTACTATTATTTAGCAAACTATAGCCATATAGCTGTCACCACTAGCTGTAGAAGATTTATTGTATCAACACAATCTGAAAATATTGTTCTATGAGCTGTTTTTCTGTAATTTTATATTGTATATTTTACACTGATACTCAAAAACCCACTAGCAATTTAAACCTGTTGGTATCTTTTGGAAGCCAGGAAAATCTGTATGTTGTTTTCGTACTTATAAAATACCTTCTCATATCCTGTGGCCTTCCCCTCCTGCAGCAAAAAGTGCTGCAAACAGTTCTCCCAGTTTCTCACATGACAACAGGAGAATGTGCTGTGGATAACAGCAGTTTTAGCAGTCTCCGGCATTGCTGCTTCTGCAACCCCTAATTCACATCACTCCTCTTAGTGTGCCTAGAAAAGAGATTCTGGAAGGTTTTGAGGAAAGAAAGTGGAACTGTAAAAAGAAAGCAGTTGCATTGTTCCCATGATTTGTTTTCTTGTCTTTTTCTTGTTCTTGTCTTTTCATGAGAGACGCAAAGGGAATGGAGCAGAGGGTAAAAACAGAACAAATAGCTGTATTTCACTAGCTGGAGGTAGGTATGTGAGGGAGAAATAGTGTCTAAAATTATACCATACAGCTACAATAGCTGGCCCAAATTTTGATTTTTCTTTCCTGCATTTATACTTTGCAGCCATATATCTTTACAAAAACAAAACAAAACAAAACAAAAACAAAACAACAACAACAACAAAAAAAACCAACAAAAAAACCCTGCATTTCTTCAAGCTTCCTTATGTTGGATTAGTTATCTGTATTATCTCTTTCTACACATTTATTAGCTTTACAGATACAATATGGATGAAAAAAGTTCTGTTTTATTCCTGCTGCTTATATTTACATGAATATTAAAAGCAGAAATATAAAAGAAACACCTTCAGCATTAGGGTGAGATGGCTTGTTAGAATTCGGAGGCACACATGGAGGGGAACAAGAGCCAGTGCACTTGAAGAACAGCTCTGAAAGCTGTCACATGAACTATTCTAAGTACATCTAAGCATCTCATTTGAGAATCTTGCAGTATTTTTCAAATATTAACAAATATAAACAGATAAATCCTTGTTATGTATGGGGAAAAAAGATGAAGTAAAGTAATTTGGCCAAGGTATCACAAAAAACGAATTCTCAACCTGCAAGAAAAAGCTGTGGAAACCACCGTTATCTGCAAAAAGTGTGCACAAAGAGGGCTTTGCATTGTCTTCATGTTCCCCTGATCCTGAGAGGGTAGTGTGCCAGACTGGGCCCTTGGGATAAACCGATGCAAGTTAAAAACTGATGTGAATTATGGCAGTTGCCCATCAGCTTCCACAGATCATTACAACAGCTGATGTTTGCATCAAAATCTTCATGTACCCTGGAACCATTCTGACATCTCCAGGCCTTACAAGGACCACCTTATACTGACTTGAAAGAGGTTCTAAAAGTTTTTTTTCTGAACTTCTTCTAAGGCTAAAATGTTTGGAATTGTTTATGACGACTGTCTGGGCATGCAATGAGCTATTTAGCAAGGGGGGAGAACAAAGACCTCCTTTTATCACATCCCACAGTCAGAGCTTAATCCCAGTTCTATAGTTCAAGCTAAACCCTAATGGACCAGCCCAAAGAGCTTATCTCACTGTTCATGTTACTCACTGATCATCCATACTTTGATTGTGAAGTCATATTTTGACTTCCTGCCTGCCTAATGGAAAAGTCCACATACATTCCCAGTTTGAACTTCTGTCCTCAGAAAGTGCATGCCATTATGTATTGGTTGTAGGGTTTATAGGCTAGACATGCCAGTGAAATAGCACTGAAGCTGGAAGGAAAAAACCGGAAGAGTCATTTGGCTCAGATATCCTAGAAAATGCATATGCAATAAAAGAATCAATTTGTTAGTCACCAAGAAAGGTTTAGCAATTTTCATTTAACAAAAATACAGCAGTTGAGGTACTGGAATCCAGAATAGGGAAAAATGCATTAACTGAGAAAAAATTAATGGTTACTTTTCTCATTATTGGAGTACCATAAAATTATAGTTGAGTTTCACTATGAATAATTGCTCCTTGATGGTTCTCGTTCAGCAATTTTGTTCAACAAGGGTCTGTCAATACAATTTGCTTTCAATTGTCAGTTTATACAATATCAAGAATAATGGGCTCACTCAGGTGCACTTTGAAATTGTAGTAAAATATTAATTTTGGGGAAAAGAAAACTGATAATCACCTGCTTTAGTATTCTACAGTTATATCTGAGTTTTCTGAGAAGCTCCCTATAATAAATGTGAATATTACCATGTATGCAGTTTGCTAATGTAGTTTGAATACTGAACATTATGGAGGAAGGTGGGGAGGTTTGCTTAACAGGAACTTTTCCATAGTTTCTCACAGCCTGACACCCATTTCTAGTTGTTCTTGTCAACAACAACAACAACAACAACAAAACAGGAAAGGAGTTTAGCTTGAAAGAAACAGCAGTAAAGGTATTTGCTTTCCCTCCCCACAATATTTCTCAATATTGATAGATCTTTCTCTTTACAAACAAATGATCTTCTTGACATCTGCTTAAGTTCTGTTACAGTGAAGCAAAATTGTGATAAGGACTTTTGTCTTAGAACTATATATAGAGCCATATTAAGTACAAAGCTGTGCAGTCCATTACTTTTCACTAGAACAATATTATCTTGGTTTGTTCAGCCTGGAGAAGAGGAGGCTGAGGGGAGGCCTCATGGCGGCCTGCAGCTTCCTCAGGAGGAGAGCGGAGGGGCAGGCGCTGATCTCTGCTCTCTGGTGACAGCGACAGGACCCGAGGGAACGGCATGGAGCTGTGACAGGGGAGGTTCAGGCCGGATATCAGGAAAAGGATCTTCACCGAGAGGGTGGTCGGGCACTGGAACAGGCTCCCCAGGGACGTAGTCACGGCACCAAGCCTATCGGAGTTTAAGAAGCGTTTGGACTGTGCTTTCAGTCAGATGGTCTGAATTCTGATTTTTGGGTAGACCTGTGTGGAGCCAGGAGTTGGACTCGATGATCCTTATGGGTCCCTTCCAACTTGGGATATTCTATGATTCTATGATTCTATGATTCTCCCTTCCTTTCCAATCCAGCGGGTTTAACAATCTCTCTGACACCCTTCAAAGACAGCAGCATGCTATAAGGTTTTCTGTCCCTAACTTCTGCCAAGTAATATGGGTATGCATTCACATTAACAAACATGACTGAAATCAAGAGCTGAGTTCCCCCAAAATGGAGCAAACACCACTAGTTTGGGAAACCAGGAATTTGAAAAAATAGAGGCAGCACTGGCAATTTTTTTTTTTTTTAACATGCATACATATGTGTATATATGTGCCTATGTAAATATGAAGAAAGGGGTACGCTTCCACACTCATGCCAATGTATGTATGATGAAGAGTGTAAATTGCTACATGGTTTAAGAATTCTATACAATTTTTGCAAGGATATTACTTGAGAAAAAGGTTGTGTTGCTTTCGTGGATCCATTGGTCATGAACCATTACATTATAGACCCGCATAAGCTAAGTCATGTGAATTTGTACTGTTAACAGGTGGGAAAACTAGAGGCCAAAAACATTGTGACAAAAATGACAGCTAAATCAAAAGGAAGCTATTGTCTTTAAAGGGGTTTGTTATTGCAAAAATGTAGGATATATATTTGCAGGCTTGCTCCTGAAAGTCTTGCTTCTAGTGAAACACTGTATGGCAGTTACAGACTTTTGATGCATCTGTCTAAATATAAACACCATGGCATTAGCATAGCTATGTCTAGGTTTAAAAAACATCTACATTTGAGGCAATCCATTTATGCAGAAAGACGTTATGTCCCATGCCAGCAACATAAATTAATCTTTTAGTTGGCTAAATGAAGATACCTTTTACATAAGTGAACATCTGCACAATGTAAAATCAGACACCAAATTACACAAAACCGAACATCAGCTGTCAATGCAATGGTAAAAAGAATACCACCCCCTCCTCCATCCCTAAAGTAGATGGGGAAAAAAGGAATGCAAGAGCTACTTTGCCCTGCCAAGCTGTTTTCCAGGTGCTTCTTTAAGAGGCTTTCCAGTTTAGTTTTGTATTTCACTTTAAAAACATCTCTGGGGAATTCTGTAGAAAAGAAAGATGTAAAAGCATTTTGTTTTTGAGTAAGGAATAAATTTTTCTGACTATTTTGAAGTAAATCTGCCACTTAGCTTGAGTTAAAGGTTTTGGTAAATAAAAAACATCTCATTATCTTTGTTCTTCCTGACCTTAATAGCAGAATAATGCAGGCATTTTAAGCCTTCCATGTAGTTAAATTCACTGAAATCTTACACATAAGCTATATGTGAAGCAATTAGATTGTAATTCAGCAAAGTTATTAAACGTTAAGTACTTCTGTTAGGCTTATGAAAGCTACTGGCCAATATGAGCCCAACATCTCAGATAATGGAGATGAGGTCACTGTGCTATCAAAGGTAGCAGTTGAGCATGCTTCCCTCTAGTACAAATACAAAAACAGCGATTCTCTCACTTTTAATGAGAGAAGATAAGGGTTGGGGGCAGGGGAAGAATCAAGACTCCAATGGGCAGATGATTTTGCCCACTTATTGGTGTTTGAACAACCAGAGACAGCCATGATAACATGGCTATCAGTGCTTAAAAAGTTTCTGGGAGTACTGTTGCCTTGGGTGTCTTTGTCTCCTGGCAAAGCAAAATTCAGAAAAAAAGGTCAGGTGTTGAGTGCATTGGTTTTGACATGAAGGAACAAAGGGTACATCCCTTCTCTCTTCGTACTCAAGTGATTATGGATTCAAGGATGAACTTGTCTTTTCCAATGAATCATGCAGAGTAAGAGACTCAGTTCTGAGTCTCTCACATCCCAGATCAGTACCCCTCTCAACAAGAGATTTTTTTTTCAAAAAATACAGTAAATGTGTGGGGTTTTGGCTCATGTGTATAGCAAAGTTAATTTTAGCAATTTAGACAGTGTGAAATGGAAATGGCATCCTCTGGTCATCTCTGTAACAAAGAGAGGCAATTCAGAATTAAGACTGTGCTTAATGTAAATCCAAATACATTAGAGTAAGAAAGGAAGAGTTAAATAGCAGCACTACAGATAAGGTTGGTAGGGTACACTTGTTAACAGCAATTTTTGACTTTTACTGTGGAGTTTCAAGCCACCTGCCCACTCCCACCCCATGCACTCTTTCTCAAAGGAACACATATCATCCATTGGATTTATCACAGTTCTTCACTCGCTTTCAACTACCTGACATTCCTCATTTTCTGGGAGATGGGCAGTCTCTCTGTTTCTGTGGGGTTGTTTCTGGGCTCTTTTTTGTTGTTGACATGACCAAACAACATTTATTTCCATTACCTTCCTAGGGTATATGTTGCACATCATGTAACTGCATTTCCATTTTTCCCCTGTTTTGAATATTTCATCAGATTGAATCAGAATTCTTAGTAAAAGACATTTAATAGCAATAAATTATGAACCGCTTTTATTGAACAAAACACATTTAAGAGTTATGATTTAAGTCCAAAACATGGTAAGATGTTTTACAAACATTCAGAAAAACAGTCCTGAGGACTTTATAAATGAACAAGATAAACTTGTAGGTAGCTAGGTGAGAAGCCAGTTCATGAGTGCAGTGGAGCCATTTTTAATCTAATAGAATCAGGGATATGCTACACATAACACAATATTCAAAACAGAGAATTCTGGGGGGCCTGGAGTAATTCATCTTCCACAGAGCTGTTTGGTGACAGATACCAATCTTATTGTGATGCTGACTGTCAAAACAGCCTAATGGCTATTGAACACTCTGAAATACCTCAAGGAGAAAAAATATGAAAAGCATTTTACAGACTGTTGATAAAAGACACCCAAAGAGTCATAGGAAAAGACATCAAAGTTGCTCAGAAGCTTCTATTCAAAGAAAGAAAGTAAACAAAGAAATAGTAGCACTTAAAAAAAAAAAAAAAACACAGTAAGGATCATCTTCTATTAATGAGGCCTATAATTATCGCAATGGATAAAATGAGGCATACAAACACAGAACAGTTTCTTTTGTATAGCAAATCAATACCATGTATGCCATTTTTCAGTTTGCTCCCTAATTTTACCATAAGACAATATTTTCCCTTTAACTAAAACTGTAAATAACATTACAGGTAAGACACCCTGAAAGGATATAAGTATGACATTAGACCATCTACAGATTAATTCTGCATAGAAATATGTAGTTTGAAAGGAACAGAACTGAACTTTGATTCAATTTTAACTATAATTAAGATACATGCATTTACTCTTCATTTATTAGCTCTGGTGACAGATGGTGTTTAATGGCTCCAGAAGAGAACGGAGAACACATATATAGCCTTTCTGGGAAAGAATGCCTCTAGCCTATCCTTCTTTCCTGTTACAGCCCAATATCTGATAGCAGCCTATCTACCTGGCACCTTGTTCTCATTCTTAGCCTACATTCACTCCTAGGCCAACCCTCTGGGTTCCTCTGTGCCACCATACAGCTGTACCTCTGCTGGGGACCTTGTAAGAGGCAGTGTAGAGTATCATGCTGACAATACAAGCTATGGGATTTTCTCACTTATTGTAAAGGAGTTCAAATTAAATTAAATTAGTTCAAACTGTAATAAAAGTTATTAAAAGAAGTTAAGGCAGTTTTCATGAGATACAAGTTGCAACTACAGAAGCATACAGAGGATTCAAACACTATTCCAGTGCTTAATTAAATTTTGCCTTTCCAATTTTTGTTTTGCTTCCATGGTTCAGCAAGGAAATGCAAATTTTTACAGAAGACTCACAGAGTCACATAAAAACTGGGATTTTACAGAGGCATTTTAAAAGTTTTGTTTCCATAGTGGACATGAGCATGCTTCATGAAGCACTTGATTAGAGTATATCAGGCTTTCTCTTTAGGTTGACCACTTAACTACAGATCATTTTCCCTCACACTTTCTCCTATACATTGATTCAGGGAAATAGCTGGTTCCTGAAAAGCAATTTCTCATTTCCATTTTCTTCCAGTTTGGATGTCCCTTTTTATTGGAAAGAACATCTGATCTCCCTGTCTGACCAGTACCAAATTTTGTTTCCCTAAGAGGTGTGGAGAGATGGGGCAAAGGGTGAAGGGAATAATCGATGTGGGGGAAAAGGCTGGAATACCTACCAGAGGAAATGCTGGGGGGTAAAGATCCACCCCCTGACACTGGATGTGAGGTCAGGATGCTATTTAAAAATCCCGCCCTCAGGAATCTCGAAAGAGACTTCACCCCAATGGTCGGAAAGGATCCTTTCAAAGAGATAAAAATGATCATTAATCAAATGACTTGTTCTTTGGCTGATAAAAGAAGTTGTCTGTTTAAAGAAAAAATAACCAAACCTCGGCAAAGCTAACAGTGGTTTCACTGGAACAGATCTTATAAAATTCAGTTAAAAGATTTTGATTGCTTTTTAACCAATTCATACAATACACAGCTTTAACCAGAAATAAGTTGTTTTCTGCATACTTTGCAAATGAAGAATTCCAGCACTTCTAGGAGGAATGGAAAAAAAATTAGATTTTAAAGGCAAAATACACCTCTTTGATATTCATAATGCATTCCAAATGACTACTATAAAGGCATTTTTACAATTTTGTATACAAATCAAAGAGAGGCTAGTAGAGGTGAAGCTATAGCAGCAGAGCTGAGTTTTATGTCAGTACCTCAAAGACACATGACAAGCCACCTGAAAGAAGTCATGTCTGGCAAAGGGAGAAGGGGAACCAGAATTAGTGTTAGGACAGCTAACACTGCTAAGCCAGAGCTTCTGTCAAATCTCCCAACACTTGTCAATATATTGATGCAGGCGAAAAACAGGAGTATAGACATGGCCTTTGCTTTCACCAGAAGCTTTACACATTTTACACTTCCAATTGAATAAACTTTATGTTCTTCTCATTGCCTAAGTGTACCGTTTTATTTCTGGAAACAGAGATGATCTCATCCATCCATTTTAAAATAAATACTTGTGATGTATCTAAGATAGTGTTGATAAATAAGGACTCTATTGTTCTATCCACTTTCAGCTTTCAGCGTACATACAGAGATCTAGAGACATCATTACAACTAGCTCATGTTAATGCTCATTGAATGCCACCATCAAAGCTGGATCTGAAATGAGAGCTCTACACACCTTGCATAAAAATACAGCCAAGATTTTCCAACCTTGCAATAAATTTAAACTAACAATCAATAATTTGTTTAGTTTTGCAAGTACATCAAGCAAGCATCCATCCAATAATTTAGGTAATGGTAAGGTTTTTTTTCATCATCTTACAGGTATTTCACAGCTGTTCCTGTAGGAGATAGAAAACATCTTGATATCTCTATACAATGAGAAAAATAAACGTCCCTCCTAAAATTCATGCAACTGTTTTTTTTTTTTTTTTTTGTGAACTAATACAAATACAAGTGAAGATAATTTAGCCTCAAAACACATATATGCATTTGCTGAGCCTAAAGTAGCCTAAGAGAGCTTTGAATTTTTCTCTTGTACTTTCAGGCAAGAGATCTATTGTTTCTTCTCAATACATTCCTCACCTGCCGTTTAAATTTGTTATTAGACCTACCACAGTCTGTGGAAAAAGAATTCATTTAATTAGTGTTCTGGGTGCAGAATTTTTTTATCTGATAGATAAACATATGGAATAAAAGTGTTCCCTCTGGCTACTCTAGAAAAGCCTAACTTTGGCAGCCTTGTCAAAGTGTTTCCAAACTCCATGCTTTTAATTTTAAAATATTTTCAGAAGTGATCATGGATAGCATCCAGAATGCAATACACAAAAATTCAATTTTAAAATGGAAAACTGTTCTATAAACTCCAAGGTGTTTGGTGCTAAACAGCACCTTAAAACATGACAGCTAAATAATGAACATGTGAAGACTTCCCAAATAAAACTTTGCTCCTTTCTTTCAAAATATGAATTACACCAACTGTAAAGTACACCCACATTGAGTCACATGCCATACGTACAGACCTGCAGAAAAGCCAAACAGCTTGAGTTTCACCATGGACAGTTTCCTACATTTAAATGGAGTTAAATGGCAAATAACTCAAGTTTCCTAGCAGTGTTACAATAAGTTACTTTGCTATAGAAAGTAACAAAGACAAAAACAAGAGTGTTTCACTTATTGTGCATATTCGGAAATAGAAACAAGGAGCAGCAAATTTTTGAGCAAATCAATCTGTGAATACTAAAAGAGTTGGAGGACTAAAATTACTGAGGCCTTCTAAGTGGCAAATAATTAACGGAATACATAAAAATAATGTTTTTTCACTCACTTACTTAAAAAAGGCAGAATTCAGTTGCTTAGGCATAAATCTTCTGTGTCATTTGAGATGCTGCAGAAAATCTGTGACATTCATATTTGAGTGGCAGACATGACAAGATCTGCAGATTTGCACTCTTTGAGAGTGACAGCAAGAGGCAAAGCAGCAGCTGGGTATCTAAGAGGAGCCATCCAGCGCCATTTTAGGCAACTATATCCCATACAAATACTCTACTGTCACCTCAAAAATGTCTCTGATTAAGTAGAACAGACAGTTACAAGAACAAGACCTTGTTTAGTCTCTTTGAGAAGTCCACAAACAACTTCTGAAAAGGACCAGGTTGATAACATTCATCCCTGCTCAGTATCCAGCAACATAAAAATGCAAAGGACAGATTGAAAGTTCATTCACATTAAAGCATGTATGATCCCAGATCAAAATACAGCATATGCCCCAGAATGAACACATGGTGTGTGGCTGGTAAGAAGAGTCAATACTTAGTTTGGTAATATCACCTGCACAGTGTGAATAGGGTCTTAGACTATTACATGATGATAGATGTGGAAGTTGACTACTGTTGCAGGTAGCTGGGAAAGAAAACTAATTCTTATAGCTCCCATCAATCACCACCAAGACAGAGGTCTGATAAGAGATTTGGGCATTTACAATAGCTTAAAGCATTACTCAAATTTGTACTTGTTTGCATAAGCAGCCACAAAATTTTTGAAAGAAAAGATGCAAAAAAGAATTGTGTTCAATACCGAAAGGGAGAGAGCTCTCTGTTAGCATAACAGAGGAAGAAGAAGAGAGGTGGAAGTGCGATATTAAATAAAAAACACCAGCTTCTTAGAAATATATAAACTTCTGTGCAGAAATCAATGAAAAGAATTGTATTTCCTTCTATCTGAATACATTATTTTTTATTGGACAATGAGGCTGTAGTCTTTCCTCTTTTTCCAAATTGGAATTGTGCTTAGCTGAACAAAAAGTTAATGACAAATGTGCTGCATCGTACTGCTTTACACAAATTGCAAAAGCAATATTAATTTTTAGAGGTGTATTCTAGCAATAAAAATCTTAATGCTTAATTTAAACAATCTCTTTAAAGCAACCACACTGGACACTTTCAAGACACTAGTATATTATATCTGTAGGTAACCAACTTTCTTGAGAAATGCAGTTCTGTCAGCACACATCATGCAGTGACTAGGGCTTTACACCTGTTCTGTTTTTTTGTATGAAAATTAACACATTATTTTTGCAGTGGGTGGAGTTATGCTAATGGAAAGAGCTTTCAGTATAACGTCTTACTGGTTCTAAACTGGGAAAATGAGACATGAATATTAAGCCATGATTCCTGAGTGCACTGACATACAGTTGTTATGTAGCAGCTTGCAGGCATGATTTTATTAAGGGGAAAACAAAAACAAAAACAAAAACACAACCCCTCCAGGTCCATAGTTATCCAAGATGAACATTATGCCACCTTAACATGTGAAACTACATTAGTTATAGATATTAGTTGGAAAAGTGCATTGAAAGAGTAAAAATATATGGCAATACTCTCAACAGCTGACTGTTCGTGGAGTATACATCATTTAATGAGTTCTGTGATACCAGTTTATAGCTCAGCATCAGTTCTTCTCTTTCACAATTATTGCAGCTAAGTGCTTGCGCTGAGAGGCAGTGGGGGAGTGCTGAATCAATTAGCCTGCCTTCCGCCTTTGTCTGTTGTTCCAGGGGGAATATCAGCCCACAAATGATAGAATTTGATAGGGAAATCGCTTGTATAGCATCCTACACTGGCATGGCTTTAGTAGCATATTATCTACACAGAACAGAAGGGCAAGAGTAGATAGCTGGGTAAAGGAAATACATATGCTTAGTTCAGCTCCAGTGTGCATACATTAATTCACACGCGTTTATTAGCATTTGCATCACAACAGCACGGCCAGATAGAAGGAACAGCCACTTCTCCCTGCAGCAAAGCCACATCCCATAGCCTAGGGCTAGCAACAACATAATGTTGCTGAAGATTCCTAGATCTACAAAGACAAGAAAGTTCTGCCACGTGGCTCAACAAAAGTACTGAGCAGATGAATGAATGGATGAACAGAACGACACAAAACACACCCATTACAATTCTGGTAGAATAAAATGGACTACAATTTCTGCCTGAATGGCAGGAGGCATAGGGGGCTTAAGAATCTATAGTAAAAAGCATTTAAAAGGAACTAACTTACTTGCACTTTAAAACTCTCAGGGACAGAGCAAACTGAGAAATGTTAACCCAAGCCATCCTTTTTTGCTGCTGACACTCCACAGAAACATCCATCCAGAAGACCCTCAGAATTTTTCACAGAAACAAACCCAGTTCTATTCTGTTAATGACAGTACTTATCCACTCACACCTGCTGACTTGAGTGCAAACATTCCCACCAGTTTTGCTCCCATATGCACTACAGAAGCAACACAGTGCCAGCAGTCCTCAGTGGCCTGCATCCCACCCTTTCCTCCTCATCAACTGTGGTTTCTTTGCCCCAGTAGTGGAGCACTTCAGCCAATGTCTTGGCAGCCTCAAGCAGTAATCAAACTAGATCAAGTATTTATTTAAGAACAATAAGTCTTTTTTCTCCCTCTTTCTGAATTATTTGATCCTACTTGTTATGGTATTTATCAAATATACATGCAAACAAAAATAGAGCTGTTTTCCCCCTTTCTGGTCCACAGGAATCATAAAATGATACTTAGAGGAATTTTTTTCAAAGCTGTGGGAGGTTCTTGGTGAGTGTAAGATGTCTTCACTGAAGTAAATGGAAAGGTTTGGTATATAATTCTCAGTGTTATTCGATCTATGTTCATCTTACCTCTTTAAAAGTGCAATCAGCAGCATTTTTGCAGGAGTTAGCCAGCAGCTATAGCCTACTCTCCTTCTGATACCACATAGTGGTAAACAGTTCTCAGCAGGAGAACATATGCAGACCTTGGTTGCTCACAGAAAGGCTGGTGGCTTAGCCCAGATGGGAAAGACACCATCTCCCTCCCCCTTTGCAAGCGACTTATAACTAGCTACTAGTACAAGTGGTAAGAAACTTTGTCTTGACTCCTGTGAGACCATGCTACTTTCAATGGGATGTAAAAAGCATAGCAGCAGACTGATGTGTCATGACTTATGGAGAATGACTAGATCACGCTGGGAAATATAAGCACGGTGTGAGAGACCCCATGCTTCCGCAAAGTGGTGGGTTACTTCTGTAGTGTCACTGAACAGGTCTCAGCTCTCTTTTTGCAATGATGCTCCTAAATTGCAGGGAAGGGTTTGCAGTCCTCCAAGTAGGAGAGTAGCTGAAGAGAACGTGAGCGCATGTCAGAATTTCTGTCTGTATAGCTGTGTGTATATATGCTATAGTCTGTAAATATATACATAAAGCTGTCACAGGTAAAGTTGCAGGCTGCTCTTCAGCCCTGCTATTTCTAATTTTGTGTCTTATTCATTACTGTTTAAACCGATCCAATGCTTTCTGCAGGTGGAATTGACCATTTCAGGCAGTATAGTTTTCTGGGCATCTAACAGCTTCAAATTCAAAAGGAACTCTTTGGCAATTTCATGTAATAAACTGGAAGTAGATGTTCCTGAGAGGTCACAATTACTGTCAGTTATTTTTGTTTACTAGTACCATATCTTCATTAGTGTCATCAAAAGACTTGAGTTTGTTATTCTTTTCCCATAGATTTTGTTTAGAATTTGAAAAAAGAGAAAATGCACAGTTAGTGTATTTGATGTAAAAAATGATGTTTACTTCTATATAGTCAATTGTCTTGATGCTTTTTGTACAGGGTTTGTAAAATACAGCTAAGATAAATTTCTTAGGAACTCTGCAGATGAAGGCTTGAGGAAATGAGTTGAAGGGCTATAATGAGCTTTTGTGTTCAGTTTGACAGGAACCAACTGACTTCAGGATGTTTTCACTCATAACTGCAATTTCATGAAGATGGGACTGTAACATTTAATCATGAACAGTACTAGAGAACAGGATGTAGAAAAAGCCTTCCTGCTTCTGAATAGGGGAATTATCCAATGTTATCACTCAATGTCTAGGAGAAGACTGGTTTCTGGTATGAGCACCTTCCATTCTAACATAAAACCTATTTTTCATTCTTACTAGGTGTTTCCTCCGGGAAGCTAGAAAAAGGGTTAGAACATTTTTCCAAAATTATTTGTAATATATCCATTATGGAAAGTACTGAAAACTTCTTCTCCCACATGATTTTACTGATTTATCCTTTATAGATCACCAGGAATTGCACATTACTTCATTTTTTTTTTTTTTTTTTTAATGCAGGGACATATGGAAGGTTTTCATAAGCAATGGCTTTATAAAACTTTGAAATTATGATGTCAGATTTTGTAGTGCATTCAAAATGCTGACTTTGGTAAAAATAATCAGAAGCGGGGCTAAAATTTATCCCTGATGAATTTGTTTAATCCTATTTTCAGTACATATAGAGAGCATGGATCTGCAAAACTTATTTTAACTATTTTTGAATGCACTGATCTGGAGATTTAGATCGTGTTTGTAATAATGTATTTTAGAGCTTTTTGACACATGCAAGTAAAGGTAATACAGTACATAGTGGTGTGCCTAAATTTTTACCCACATAAGTAATATGTCTTAGGCAAATCTAAATGTTAAGATCACTAAACAAGAATATGATAAAATATTATTGCACAAGAACAATTAAAAAAAAATGAGTATGCTTACCCATACTGAAATCACAGAATCAGAGAATCACGGAATGGCTGATGTTGGGAGGGACCTCTGGAGGCCATCTGGCCCAACAAAAGTACGGGGAGATTTCCATTACCTTGCAAATAATATAGTGAAAACCTTTTAAGGCTAAATTCTGCTCTCAGGTACCTAAGCTAGTACAGCTAAACCCTGTATAAAATGTTTTGGGCTGTGCAGAGGGAAATTGGTACTCTAATGTTCAGCAAGAAATTTTCAAAGAGAGGTCTAATTTTGTTTCCTCAGATTCTACTACAACAAATTATATCAAACCAGAGCCTTCACAAATAATTCTGTTATTACTGAATGCACTTTCAATAACTGTTTGTCGATCTTTAACAACCTTTGCCTGAGCAACTTCTAAAGCAGCCTGAGTTTTTAATCTCACTGTAGTAAAATACAGAACTTGGAATCTTGACTCAAAGTAGAAAGTACTATTAGAACACTTAAATATCCTAAATATACAGCCAATGTAAAATTTAGAACATCTTCTTCATTTACCCAGCAGACTTTGACCAATTAAATCAGAAATATACATTTCGTGACTCATCTCCAAGGGAAAAACTGCAATTGAAATCATCATTTATGTTAGGTTTAGCAGGATGCCAAGATATATGAATAAAAGAAAAAGGAAAACAAAATATACACTGCTGTTGGAGGGATGCAGCTGAGGACTGCTTACTGGGGTATTTTTTAATGAGTGAAACAAGAATTCTTTCTGAAGAAACTCATGTCAACATCTAAAACAGCAAAAGACATTTTCACCTGTTCTGCTCCACTTATGGTCTGGAAGTTAGGTAATACAGGGAATTATTTGGCAGAACCCATTCAGAATATGAATTTTTACAATTTCAAATACAAAGTAGTGTCTAAATGCTGAAGTTCAGAGGAGTCTATTAGGGAATAGTCACCAACACAACATCTGCAGCAGGACTGCCCTTTTTCAAAAGTCAGCTGCCATTATTTTCAATGGGTCTGAAATCATATCTTGCCTACAGTTAGGTGACTATTCTGAGAAGGGCAGACGTCTTTCAAAGTTTTAAATGAGCCTACATTAACAAATTACTCTTAAAGAGAGCTATGAGGTCACTGGAAACAAGAGGGTGTAGTAGCCCCTCATGACAAATGCCATAAGTAAAATGGCTGGGGCACAAATGTGCCATAAGAGCAATAGGAAATAACACACATTTAAAGAAGACAAAAATTCAGGAAGCAGAAGATTGCACCTTTGTTGACAAATCAGTTCTCAGTAACAAACAAACAATGGCAAAACTTCCTACAGATTCCTAAACAAATATTTTTAAAAGCTTTAGATCAAATATACTTATTAGAAAAAGTAGAAGGAAAGTGAACATTAGAAATACAAATATCTGGAAGAAGGAAAAATGGGTATGGAGATATGCACACTTTGCAACCAAAAGCAGGGAAATGAGACACAAGGACTGATGAAAGAACTTAACACATAGGTCTGGAAAAGATTTTGATATATACTTGCCTGCCCAACAGTGACAAATAACTGTATACTCAAATATGTATCAGGCAGTTCTGGCTGTTTTATGATATGCTTGTTTATTAAAAAAAAAAGAGCTTCAATAATTTCAGAAAAAAATGCAGAGAAATATGAAACGAAGATACTTATGATAGAAGAAATAAAGATTAGAAAGCCTACAATAATTTTTACAGTGTTTGATTATTCTAGGACTGTGTCATGATTTTGAAGGGCCTGACCTGAGATTTTTAGTATTCAGCAGCAACTTGCTTCTAAATTCTGAAGGATTACTGCAAGATTTTTTTAACCCTTGTTTATTAGTTTGTGAATAACAAAGCATCCACATGTTTTGGCCTCATCTCTGAAAAGAAGACCACTATAAACTAGTTCTTGGAAAATATTTTAAAAGGCTCAGTTTTCTATATAAAACCCACTGATCTCTGCTCCAGACTGAATTTTATGGTCTGGAAACATGAAGACGATAATCACTTGGCAGGGCAATGCTGCTGTTCAGGTCTCCAACCCTGATGGTTTAACCTTGATATCCTTGTGAAAGACAATGCTTTCCTATGAACCCAAGGAGTTGGAGTTCTCTTATTTCATGATTGGCAGCTGGAAATAAATCCAGATTTAGGAATATTTACATAGAATGAGACTATTTTAGAAAATCCCAGTTAGAGCAAGGTTTGGCTTTGCTTAGGATTTCGCTGGGAGAAAAAGCAAATGCTGGAAGAAGCTTACAATTCCTAAGGAGGAAAAATGAAAGTTAAAGAATATTTGAGTGGAATATTAACATCTAATTTAATTTCTCTTGCTACTTCTAGACAAACAGGCAATTTGGGGAAAAAAAAAATGAAGGAAGTGCTTGAAAAGAGTTCCATAAACACTTACAGCCATTTATTTTGTGATGTGTTCAATGTCAATGCACACTGAATTTCTGGTTGCTGACAAGACTGGTGTGACAACATTAATATGATTAAGACTTTTAACAGCAATAACAACTGTTGTGTTGAATCATCTTCGCAGTCTTAATGGAATAGTAATTGGAAATACTGTGCTTCTGTTACAGGATAAAACAATCTGTCTGTGTTTAAATTGTCTATTAAATAAGTGTTTTTCAGTCAGCGCTTAAACTGAAAATAGCTTTAGCACAATGCTAAACAAGAACTCTGAAATCTCTATGTATTTATAGGTATGTACAAACTCAGAATGCTGTTCCAAGCACAGTATGCTGTGCATTTGGATTTCATGGCCATGCATGTATTATCAAATTAGCTAAGAAGCAAAATACTTTAAAATTATATTTTTCATGATGGAAAAAAAATCATAGCCTGCAATTTCAGCTGAAACCTTTGGGTTTCATTTTGTATGCATCATTCTGTAATATGATTTTCATTTAAGTCTCAGTTTCCATGATTTTGGAAGGAAAGATCCCCAGTAAAGCCTGAGAGTTCCTAAGCTATCAAATTGTTCGTCCTTCAAGACAGGAATCTCTCATGAGATATACTGATGGGGTCTTATAAATGGGATGGTTAAGAAGCTTTAAATTTCCAGGTGTTTTTTTTTTTTTTTTTTTTTTTTTATGGTATTTCCATAAAAAGAAAGATTATGAAGGTTATAACTTTGAACTTCATGTTTAAAAATTGCAGTGGGTTTTAATTTAATGAGTAAAATATCTTTTCATGGGTGATATCTGAGGATGGATGTACCGATGCACCTTGCTGTACATTCTGCAGTTCTGCGATTAAAACTCTGATTATCTACTCTTTTTGCCTTGCTAGTCTGTAAGTGTGAACAAGGAGTAGAAGATAAACCCTCTCCACTTTTAGATAGCAATTGAGGATGCAATGCTTTCAGTTAAGGAAAAAAATTGGGGCTGAATTTCCAAAGAGTGGATTGACAAAAAGTGATTTTTTTTTTGTTGTTACACAAACATAGTTTATAAATTGAGGATGAGGATGATCACGTCAATTCACAATTCCATTCACATGTTCACAACTCACATTTCACTAATATCAATGAAATTAAGTACAAAGGTTTGATTTTCTGTTACAAACACTGAGTCCTTTGAATAAGTGATACCAAGATGATCATTATTGTTAATGAACTCTTTGATTAGAAGTGTATCATAAGTGTATAAATGTTCAGCATTTACAAATCTATATGCTAGATTTATAAAACTAGGAAAAAAAATCCTAGGCTCAAGGAAGTTATCCTAGCACACACTTGACAAACTGTTAGAAACCAGGTTGTAGGCTGCTCCTGTAGCTATCTGATGGACTTTGGCATATGCATGGGCAGTTCTGCTTTCATTTTTGGAAAATGCTACTGACCAAAGACAATTAACTGTGCTTATTAATGGTCTCTTTGTGGATATCAGTGGATAACTCAAGGCTGAATCTCAGTCTTTAAGGATGAATGCCACGAGGTAGAAACTCTCTAATCTGATCTTCCTTGTGTTGGTTGATTCTGGCAAGATGAATATTGGGCAGTCAGTGTTTAAATACTTGAAAAAGTCACATTTTTCCACATGCCTGAAAACTTTCACTGAAAACTGGAAGTAAGTTGCAAAGCTTATCTAAAATAGCAAAACAATTTCTGAATGCTGAAGAATGTACTCACCTACAGCTGAGAGGAAAAAGAAGAAAAAGGGAAAAGTGGAGACTCATTTCTGAAGTGGGTAAGTTATTATCATTCTAGGGAGAATAATAACTTTCTGTTGTTTCAGGAAAAAGGAAATCAATTATGTGAATTCTAGTAACAGTACAGTTGTTTGTTTCAGATTTCTGCTATTATGAATATTCTGTACTATGCTTCTCTAGATGAATTATTGAAATGAAGTCATTATCAGCTTAACTTATTTACTTTGAAATTTTATTCAGTAGAAATTACCTTGTTAAAGTTCAGTAGAAAAATGACAATATTTACCAATTGATGTAGTCATGAATCTATTCTGGAATGTCAGACTGAATATATTTCCCTCTTAAAATGTGTTTACAGGATTGCCATTAGTGTTTTGTGCTTATATTAAGAAGAGAACATACTTAAACTGAATACTCTGCAAACTCACACCATCTAATTATGGTGTTTAAAAAATGTATATATATTTTCCACATTGCTTCTGTCTTTCAGTTGTGTTCCCCTCAACAGTTTTACCATCTATTGCTGATTTATAAGCAGTGCCAAGGCTATGTTTATCTGTGAAGAACAGTAAGATTTAAGAAGCAGTATTTCTTGCAAACTGTATTTCCAACGCAAACTTCAAGAGTCTGGAATGGATCCCAGGCAGTTTGCATCTAAATTATTTATTCATCTGGAACCTGAACTGTGTATGAATTAAGAATCAGAAAGATAATTATAGACTGTGAAATGGATACAGCAAGACTCACAGTACAGAGGAAGTAAAGAAAGGAATTTGAGAGTCAGGAATATACAAAGAACACACTGATGGGCTGAGTGAATTGATTCTGAATAAGCAGTTTACAGATGAAGACTATTAAAATGATGGTATTATTTTGTGTGGATGTTGGTGATAGTGCTAGAAGAATGGTGGATGCAGAAATAATTTATCTGCCTTGGCTGGAGCTGCAATGCTGAGTGACATCAGGAAGCAAAACATGGGGGTGTGTATTCAATGCAAACCTCTGTCATTAAAGTTCTCACTTGCTCTCCAGAGCAGAACACAGGCAACACATGGCATTTTTCAGCAGTCTACAAATCAAACAGGTCTGAACAGATTTTCATATGACTGTTTCACTTCCAAATCTCAGAGATTTCTCACTAATCACTGAGAATTGTTACTTTCAGCAGCTTTCACTTCTGTACACTGGAAAATTAATCTCTACTTGGGAAGCATGTCCCAACTGGTGATATTCCACACAAGTGCTTAGAGTATTGTGTGAGGAGGATGTGTCTGCTTTGAGATAAAGAGACGAATCTTCCTGCAGTTTGCTACAACAAACTGGTATTACCTCTTTCTCAAGAAGTTCCTCTTCTGACCTCTTTCTGTCCCATCCAAAGTACTACAACTATAGCTGTTTATAGCAAACCTCGCATTAGAAAGATGATATTGTAAATAACCAAAGGTTTCTTTTATTCACATCAAATCTCATGTTTTCACGAAATGTAATATCAGATTGTTTACAGGAGATTACCAGTCCATATTTTAATTTCGCTTCTTCACATGAATCTGCCGTTAAAGATATCTCAGCCTTGTTGCCTTCTATTAGAAATATAGTTACAAGCCTTTAAGCTGTATTCAAGGTCACAGTACAACTTTTTGAGGCACAGGTTTACATGACAGCATGTGTGAGATCTGGAAAACCACTACCATAACTACCTGACGCACTACCAGTTCCCTAGATCTGGTGGTCTGTTTCGGGGTGACAGGATATTGATCACAAGGCTCTTTCTTACTCTAGTTCAGGTAAATCTAAGGAGCTTAACTTGTCCTTCTGTATTAACCTGTACTGCATTGCTGATTACTGATGTTAGTCTTGCATGTTCTGTCTCATCACAAATTTGGCACAGTGAACTGGTAGTCCCAAGCAACACTAAAGAAGAAAAACTTATTATTCCATTCATGTATTTTAACTTTTATTCTTCATACTTACATCCTTTATTCACATACTCATAAATCAATATAATTTTTAAAGATATGTGAACTTGAGAAGGGCTACAGCTCTTCTGGAAGAATTCTAATGGCTCAAACAAACATTCATTCAACCAATCCAAGTTCAAGCATATGAGCTGACCAATTTAACTTTGCATATTAGGTGAATTATGGAATATTTACACACTGTATTCTTTTGTTTCTTCAGTGAAGGCTTTAACTCAGCTGGTGACAAAATGTAGCAGCATAACATGGTTGAAAGTGCTAAGATCAATACTAGTGTGTCCATAAAGACTCTCAGTCTATCCCATATTAGAAAGCACAGATAACTATGGTCTATTTTCAGTTGTGACACAGACATTTACATCAGTTTTTAAAAGTCTTTTAAGCATTTCAACTTACGAAAAAAATCTAGTTGCTACCATGTACCTGTTTACTTTAATGAGACTTATGCATACCTCCATCCTTAGGTACCTAAATTCCACCAGACTAAAGAAAAATTAATACTCTTTATGACATTCACTACATTTGACGGCTCTTCTGTAATAAGGTTTGAGTATTATTAAATTATGTAGTTGTAATGATTATAACTTTAATAGCCCTCTGTATCCTATATCCTATTTCAAAGTATTTTATAAAATAACTTGCAAGTCCCCACAAAATTCTCTCCATACATGTAAGGCAGAGTCCTGGTTTTTGCTGGGACAGAGTTAATTTTCCTCATAGTAGCTAGTATGGTGCTGTATTTTGGATTCAGGATGAGAACAACGCTGATAACACACCAATGTTTTAGTTGTTGCAGAGCCGTGCTTACACAGAACCAAGGACGTTCCAGCTCCTCGTGCTGCCCTGCCAGCAGGAGGCTGGGGGTGCACCAGGAGCTGGAGGGGACACAGCCAGGACAGCTGGCCCAGGCTGGCCACAGGGATGTCCCACACCATATGACATCATGCTGAACAGTTAACATGGGGTGGATGGTCAGAGTGGGGGGACCACTGCTCGGGGATGGACTGGGCATCGGTCAGCGGGTGATGAGCAATTGCATTGTGCATCACTTGCTTTGTACATTGTGTTATTATTATTATCATTGTTGTTATTATTTCCCTTCCTTTTCTGTCCTATTAAACTGTCTTTATCTCAACCCACGAGCTTTTACTTTTTTTTCTCTTCCTGATTCTCTCCCCCATCCCACTGGGAGGAGGGGGTGTGAGTGAACGGCTGTCTGGTGCTGAGCCGCCTGCCAGGTTAAACCACAACGGGCAGCATGTTTACCCAAAGAACCAGAGAAATTCAAACAAAACCATGATGGCGAAGAACTCTTCAGCAACAGGCAAACTTTAGACAGCATTAAGTTAATAAATACATCGAGAATAACTTTGCCTCAAATTGAAAACAGCAGGGATATATTATGTTTGGTATACTCCTGTAAGTTTGAATTTAGTGAAGCCAGTGAGAATGGTAGCTGTTTTTCTTAAAAAAAAAAAAAAAAAAAAGTAACAATGGGGACTTAACAATCACCATGATTATGTCTTTCATTTTTCATCTTGTCACCCCAAGGAGAAGCTCTGTTCCTGGGTATTAGACATGGATCTAGATCCAGCACCCCCCATGGGATAGAAACATCAAATTATTTCTATTATTTTGATATCTAATCTAGATTTCTCCCATAAAAGTGTAGTCTTAGTGTAACATCTTAACTCAAAAGATCATGGAACAACATGGCGGTAAAACCTGGTATGATAAGGTTTCTATCTTAAGCCAGACACATCTGTTAGCTTATTATCAAGAACCACCTGTAATCCATAAAAATATAGAGATATATTCCCCTGAGACAGTCTATCTGATACAAGATCTTATCTTATATCACTGCAGCCTGCGATAGCTTTATTATCACTTCCATTCTTTAAGTGACTGGTAGTCCAAGAACTACAACTGGAAACTAAGAGACTTATGGCAGCATGAAAGAAAGGAAGGTAGTAAGTAAATATACTCTGAGGCAATGAGACATCGGTCCTGACTACATTACATCGTGATCCACACAAGCTTGTATTCTATGTAGTATTCTATGATTTACTTCCTCTTCCTTGGTACTTTCCTCAAGTTCCCCCAGACTAGAACATCATAGTTGTGCATAAGGACTTTCATTTTCTACTTTCAGATGACATAATCACTCTTACTATTTAAAGTTAGGCAGATATGTGCTATACATGCTAGATATTCCTCCACAAGAATGGGGTTAAAGTTTACATTCTTGTGCTGCTCTATAGTAGGAAAGTGCCTATGTTTCTATGCCAAGGACAAAAAAATAAAAACCAAAATTATTTTTTCTTGGCAGTGAAGAGCACAGAAGTTCTATTAATTTTGATTTGGTTTTGATTATTGCTGTCTGTACTAATTCAATTGCCTTATCTTCTACACTTTGTAGTTAACATGCCCTGAATCAACAACTACTAAATTCTTTGTGTCTCTACAGTGATTCATTGTTTTGTTATTTTCTGATTTTGTCAATATTCTCTCTAGTCTTACCCTAAGTCTGTTTAGCCTCTCCTGGCAATTCAAACACATTACCCATTTCATTTTCTGATACTCTTACCAATCATACCTGATTTTACATGGTTTGCAGCCTCACACTCAACAGCTCCATTATGGAACACAGGCTTATTTGTATAACCTTAACACTGATAGGTTTTATTATGTTATGCAGTATAAGACAGCATTTGAAGTAGATGAATATACACAGAAAAATATCAGTGAACAACAAACAAAAACATAAATATACAGGAAACAGCTCAGAAATGAGACATGACCCATGATTTTTCATGACTCTCTTGAAGATTTTAAGAAAAATATCTTTTAAGCTGCTATAATGAGTACACAGTCTCCAGGAGAAGAAGTCTTTGAAATGCATCAACTCCTAGATTATGTCCAAACGTCAATGGCATCTCCCCTTAATATATGTATAATGAGGTGGAGACTCCTTTTCCTTTTCTGACTGATAGATGAAGGAAGGAAGAAAAAATACACCTTCCTTTTAAGGTAGGTAAAAGCTAATACTCAGTGTATGCTTTTCCTTTGTCATTGGTTATAAAACTGATGGAGTTCCAATTATTTCAGCAGTATCTGTTCTGATTTAGCAGAGCACAAGACAGTTAGAGGGCTCCTGACTCTGATATGGGGCAGCAACCATGCTGTCTGCTCTTCTGTCCCTTTCAAGGAGCTCGTGACTGAGCAGGGCAGAAGATTTTGCAGCTGTAACTTCCAACTTTGGTTGGCTGTCATTTTCAAAGAAGCTGTATTTGAGAGGAATTTATATCAGCATTCAAAGGTCTTGGCTGAATTTGCAAAACTGAAGTTATATGACACAAAGGTTTTTGCAGGTCAATTTTAATCATTTTTTTTTTTTTTTAAGTGTTTTAGCTTTTCTGTTTTTCTATTCAACTAGACCTGGTAACAGCCGAATTAAGTAATCTCCACTGGCATATAACTAAGCTATGATGATCCCTGAAGGGTATAACAATGTCTATATTCTGTAGATGGAGTGAACTGAAAAGATGAAACAGATCATACCAACAACATTTGCATATGGTAATAATTTGATTTCTAGTTCCTTCTCTCACTGTTGGTCTGCGTATGTTTTTATAAAAAGAAAAAGACAGCTATAAGAGTTGCAAGTTTCAANAAAGCAACGAAAGTTTCAAGACTTGTATCAATCTCAATTTTAATTGATCAAGTGATGCCTTATAAAGCAATGCTCTAAAAGGAGATATGGATGACTCAGTCACACTAACTTCTAAGAACCAGAAAAAAAGTAATCAAAACATTTGCAAATACTTAGAAGATGACAATGTAGTAAGTAACAACCTGCATGCATTTGTCAGGAACAAATACCACAGCAGGCTAATTTCTGCCTGTGACAAATAGGTCTCACAGATAGAAGAGTTTCAGTAATATTGCATATGTATATCCCAGACTGGTCATAGTCAAGACAGGGCATTATGGTTTCCTATTTTAATGAAACTACTGCACAGTTGGGGTAGTAACTCTGTGGTTCACTGTCAACCTGGAAAGATACAAATAGTATGGTCCAGGGCTTTTGCTACTATTCTATTTTTGCCTTAACAACTGTGGTGCTGGAACTAAGAGAATGTTCTTAAATCTGAGAAAGACACCAAAATGGAAGGAGCTGTTGGAGATTAGGCTCAGACTGTAAAATGGCTTGGCATACTAGACAAAAGGTCTGAGAAAACATGAAACAAAATTCTGTGAAGACAAAGCAGTTCAATCGAGACAGCAGTAATCAACCACAAAAATACATCCTGGGGAAAGACCAGACAGCCAGCTCCTTCAGAGAGGAGGATCTATGGGTAATAATAAATCAAAATAAAACCCAACAATGGTTGCTATTGAAAACCACACGTACTTAAACATGAGTAACACAGTGCACATTTAAAATAATTCTTTCCTGCCTGCTAGTGGAACGTAAGGCTCAGCATCCACAGTACCCACTTTGGAAAGCCATACCTTAAAAAAGATATGAATTGACTGGAAAGAGTCCAGAGGAAAGCATTAAGAATGACCAAAGGTCTAGCAAACATATATCGCGCAGAAAGATTTGACAGAACCTGGGTGATTTATTGAAGACAGTAAAGACATTAAAATGGTCTACAAATGTAAAATATTGCTGCAAAGAGGAAAGGCACAGACTATTCCACCATAAGCAGGAAAAGAGTTAATGGCCTTAAGGTGCAGTAAAAAAAAATTCAATTTAACACTAGGAAGGCTAAGCATGAGGATAGTTAAACACTCAACAGATTGCCAAGGGAGGCTGTAGATGCTTCACCAGCTAAGGTTTCTGAGAACAGGATAGGCAACCATCTATTAAGACTAGTTTAAATATAATTGATTCTGCCTTTGGGCAGGAAGATGGACAAGATGACCTCTTAGTGTCCTTCACAGCTTTATGCTATATATGCTGTGAATTACAAGAGGATGATTTATCATTGAAGAATAGTGCAAATGTTAAGCATTTATTTAATTTGCATTTTATAAGGACACAACAACCCTACTTGAATTCTGAGAGTACTGTAATACTTTACAATTGGGTTGAAGCTTACCAAATAATGCTTCTGCTATAATCTGACTTTGCTAGGCTCTAAAATACAGCAGACCCTCTCTTAGCTACCATAATCCATTATTCTCAAACTCAGTGTGTCCTGTATTAATTCCAGGAAGATCATCTCATTTCTTGGCAAAGATTTAGCATCAACAAAGTTACAGCAGGACTTGACCAATACTCAATCACATGTATACTTCCTAGTGTGTTGATGCCTCTATAAAGAGTAAGAAATGAAAGTACAGATATAAACCAGCTAAACACAACTCGTGAATCAGGATTATTGATTGCTTTATATACATTCTTTAACCCCCTCACTCCCTTAGCTGTTGATTGTGAAAACATACTCTGATAATTTTTCTCATCATTGCTCATATGATTTTGCTACACAGGCAACGCGGATCAGCCATGTTGCTGCAGCAAACCTGTCAGCACAGTACAATCTTGTCTCCCTGTTATTCATGAAATCTTCTGGTTACAGTTGTAAAAAAAATCTCCAACCCTACATATATCACCTACATACTATATCTGTCTTGCTCTTTAACTTACTGTACCACATTCTTCTCTAGTTTTACGGTTGAGGAAGAAATAGCATACTTTATTCAGAAGATATATGGAAATGCAATCATTTGCATTTAATCATGATGTTAATCATGCAAATTGATGATCATGCTTTTCCTTAAAAAGAAAAAAAGCCCTGGTGATTTCTTATCTACAAGATTTTTTCTTTTTAAGGCTGTTGGTAGGAATGATTTCTGTCACCTGTTTTTCTACTAGAACAACATCTCACATCAAAGCATCTAAATATCTTTGAAAGACAGGTACTACATGACTGAATGCAGACACCTGAAAGCAAAGGATCCTGAAGAGTGAAATCCTGTTTCTCAGACGTAACATAAAAGCAGAATTATAAAAGTTTAGTTGTGTTAGATACCATATCATGGTCAGATTAAGCTGCTGATAACAAGATGTTAGCTCTTTGACCGTTTGGCAATATGCTTTTTCTTCACTGCTTATCATCCTGTGAAAGATGTTACAACAGAGTTGACAGTTACAATGTATAGCTTGCTTGCTGCAAAACAGAAAAGCAGAACACAGAAATGTGACTTATTTGAACTGCAGGAAATCATAATGACCCTTTAATTTCTGTAAAACAACTCTCAGATTGTAATTAGTATAAGAAAAAATTAATTTTCCAGAGGTTTAAGGGATAATTTCTTTTAAGTATGTATCATTTGTGAGAACCGGGTATTGTGTATTAACTCCTGGCAGCGACCTTCAACAAATGAAATGCATGGTAGTCTATATGTATTATTTGAAATATCCACATGTACACGTGCATGTGTAAAAATAACTCAGTACTATCAATGTTAATTATGTACTTTGAATACAGTTCATGAAAGGTAACCTATTTTGCAAGAAGACTATGGATACTTAGTTTTGTCTGTGTCACAGCAGTCATGTCCACAGCTCTTACATTCAACACTTTATTTTGGATTATATTTTAATAAATTGATCTAGTAAATTTGGTTAATAGTGGTGGTGGTGGTTGTGGCTTTTGTGTTTATTTGTTGGCCGTAGCAATGCTGAACTCAGTAGTGTGTTGTGATATTTATCTATGAAACAGGACAGAAAGGAAAATAAAGGCAATGAGCCAAATTTAAATTTACAGCTCCACTTACTGAAAGATTTATAATACAACTGAAATTCTGCTGTTTGTGTATCATTATGGCTACAGCTACCATATGCTTCCTCAGACAAATTCAGCTTTAAGTCTAATGCTATGCAAAGCTCACTGGCTAATACTATATAGATATACTCCCACTACCACTCTGTGTCATATCATATTGCCCATTTGCGGAATGGAAGATATTCAGGGATGAATAATGCCTTGACACCCTGCTGGGCATTTCTGTTGCATGAGGAGGTGCAAGTGCCTGCCAGTGCAAGAGGTGGTTTCAAGGGGTGGGTCTGAAGCTGTTTTGGCCTCCAATACATACATCTGTGCCTGGAGATGCCAGTGATGTCTCAGTGATGTACCGAGATGACTGGCAGAATTAAACATCAACATTTGAAATGGGTTACACTGTAGGTTATAACCATTATAATACTATAATATATATATATATAATATATATATAAAATATATATATTATATAATGTAAACTATAACATTATAATACTATAATGGAATTTATTAACATCGTATGTTTCCCATTGATCCTGAAGGTTTTACTTTTCAGAAGTCAATGATAAATGCTGTAATGTAGGTCACATTCTTTTGCTGAACGATCCTAATCATATTTTGTAAGCTATCGTGGTACAGCCAACTTCAAATAGTCACAATTTAACTCTTAAATTGCCAACATTTAATCCTCACACAAAAACTTTTCCTGGGTGTACGAATTCACGAGTAATGTAAGAATGTTACAAACACTGCCATAAAATTTCTTCAATCCTTTTGCATAGTAGCCAAGTACACAATGATGTGTATAATAAACACAGGTACTGTAAAATATATCACCTTCCAAAATGAATTCTGAACTCTGTTTAAGAGTCGCAGCCTGTTAATAGGTTGCAGAAAGGAGCAACATTAGATTCATTACGCTAAGGGATGAAAAGACTAAAACAAAATGTCTTGACTGAAAAACAAAAGGTTAATTGATATCTCTCGCATTTTTGATAAATGAAGAATGGGTAGGATACAAAGAGTTACATATTGCAAATTGCAGTGAAACAGGATCTTGCTACTGCTTTGTCTTTCTCATGGACAAGGACAATGTACACAGACCTCAGGACTCTTCTTTCACTGTATGGGTTATGTACAATAATTTAAAAAGAAGCTCTATGATGAAAGCTTGAATTTAATCTGCCAGGTGACTGACTAAAGATTTCAGAACTGCAACAGCAATCAATCTGAACATTGCTAAAGCAAAAGAATCAGGAGATAATAAAGGAGATGGAGGTGTCACTCCAAAGCCAAACTCAATGTTATGGAGATGTGATCTTATACAGAACCAAGAATAGAGGTGCCATCTTCAGTCATCCTCCTTCTGTGAAGGGTTAATTTTGAAAACTCTTCTAGAGAATAATAATATATATAATGTTATTACAGAAAATTAATGCCTTAAAAAGATTCCGCTTGTCACAGTGACACGTGTGAGTCCTCCAGTATGCAAAGTGCGGAAACCGAAGCACTTCCTTAAAAATGAATTTTAACAATTTAGAGTTATTTAGGGTAAAGTCTGAGGGGGATGGGAACAAACTAAGATTATGACTACAATAAAGCACTTGCATGCATTGATATTTCGTTCTGACACAGTATTACACAGTACTGACAAGGCTATGCTTTAAATAAGATACAATCAAGGTAAACTAACTACAGATTCCTGTTTGGCTGGTATAACTGTATCCACACCAATGATTTCTTCTGGCACATTTACAATAGTCAGAGATAATTTTATTCATGTGTCTTGTAGATAGAGCTATGTTGTCCAGTGTTTGGTGTAAACATAGCTTTTATTTACTTTACAGACTTTACATGGGAAGTCTGCAACACAGACTTCAACATGGTGTAGATATGGAAGATGCATCTTATTTCTATGTAGCCCAGATCTCAGCATTGGTTACATGTTTGCACTGGAGAAAGAAGTTTTATTTTTCTTATACCTGTTTATGAAAGTATAGCAGTTTGGACAATGACACACAGCTTGGTTGAGCATGTCCTGAGACACCAAGAAGAGCTCCCAAAATTATCACTGTGCTGATATGACTTGAGAGGGAAACATGTATGGTTTTATTATCTGCATAAGCATCTCTCAGCAATTTGCTAGGCAAATTAGCAGCCTTTTCTGGCAAACCATGAAAGGAGTGGTGCTGCTAAAACAAAGCAAACAGTAATAAAGTTTCCTTTAGTGACTTCTGATTAGCAAAATAAGTGAACTACTAGATCCAGATTCTGTGTTACAGTGTGTTTGCCTGGGCCTGGCAAATTGCCCTTGAAATGAACTCTCTATTAGCAGAGAGCTTGTGCTACAGCAACGTTTCTGCCTACTGTTCTCTGTGATTAGGGATCGCAGTTAGGACAAATGAGAAATGAAGCAATTGGAAAAGAGGATTAAAACTCTGTTGAAGACCTACTTTTGAGCAGCCTCAGTTTAGCATTTTTCACCCTGTACAGTACATATTCCACAGCAATTTTGGAAACAGTATAATTTGAAAGTTAACATCTGCTGAGCTGGTAGCACCAGATAAAAGCTCTCATTTGTAATGAACAGGTGAATTTGTTATTGCCCCAGTCAATAGCTATCGATTTGGTAGAGCACTTCTGTTTATTACAATCAAATCCTTTTCCTTTTTTGTTCAATAGTCAATGACATTGTAATGGAAGGTACTGCTTACAAACTGATGCAATATATATTAGCAACTGCTAGAAGTTAATGACTAACAGTTATAAAGTGGAAAGCATGTGCTAAGAACAGCATTACACTTCTATTAATCAAACTTACTGCTTCCAATGTGCCTTTATAGGTTAGTGGAACTGTAATGCACATCACATAAATAGTTTCTGCTATTATTAATCTAAGTTTTAATATAATACACCTTTTAATCATGCTATCATTACATAAATAATTTGGCTAGGACGAGGTTCTGTCTGATTTTTATAGCACACCTTTTAGTTATAGGAAATTTCTGTCTCTTGTTGTCTTGCGCAATCTTAGATTCTGCATTTAGGGAAATACAAGGTAACTGTTCTGCTCCCAGCCGAAGCCACGTTATTCTCCAAATACCACAGATGGGGCAGTATAAAAGCGAGGCAACAACCTCAAGATAAACTGGCAAAGGAGAAGCATAGCAGAGTGCATGTGCCCATTGCTCAGCTTGCCTCCTAGCTTCTCTGTAGCAGAGCAGAAGTGTACAACTTTGCACTTTACATTTTAGATAACTTGCACTTTCCAGGCCTTTGGGTAAAATTTGTTGATAACTCATGTATTCTTTTCTCTCTATAATTATTGCTGTGTAATTGTCCTGTTTTAAACCTGCCTGACTTGAAAAATATTTGCTTTAAAAGTTTTTCTTTTTCTTTTATATCATCTGAGAGGGACATGTATTTTCATGGGACAGTGTGACTATAACATTTACATGTACTATTCTTATATTACCTCTAAGCAAACATTCCAAAAACAATAATAAAGTGTGTTGGCCCCTGAGAGAAAAGCACAATTGCTAATGATGACTTCTTGACTTAAGGTCATCTATAACCACTTTTCCTGTAGAACAGGAACAAATACTCTAATGTTGGAGCACTGATTTATCTGCTTGTTTCTGTTTTCTTAATGCAATTTTCCTTTCTCTCTAGACTGAGATGAGACATTACAGAAAGAAAATGTATAAATGTGGCAAAGATTAAACAATCATGACATTGCCAAGTACATTATTCTGTAGTTTGTGTGCACCAACTAATTGGATTTAAACAATGTCCATAAATCAAGGCCCTTAGCTTTTTTCAGAGATGAGATATACATTACTAGATCCACCATACAGATTCTGGTCACACCTGTGAAACTGCCCACACTGGTGAAGACCGGTGAAATTCTAATTGTTGCTGTATTGCTCATTATGAATCAAGGAGCTAAACTCAGTTACGTTCCTACATATTTACGTATCTTGACAAAGATATCTAGTGCTGCTCAGCCAGCATTAACTTGTGTTCTTGTTTGTTGTTGGCAGAGCAGCTACTGACAGGAGAGCAATGGAGACTAAGCCACATCTTTCCAGAAGTCTGCAACATAATGGATTTTGTTAGTCTAGTAACCAAACATTCCTAAATAATAATGAATTTATATTTTGCACTACTGTGTGAAAAAGAACAAATTGATCCTCTTCATCTCAAATTAGAACCAGAGAGAGATAGATTTGCATAAGGTCATCCCGTAAATCTATTGAAATTCCATTCCAATGACATGAGTTCAGGAGATATAATTTTCTCTCTGCTCTAGTATGCTGTGTTTTCCAAACATAGCTTTTGATATTGTAACAAGGTGAAAAAAAGAAATATTCATATTTATTGTATCTACTATGAAGGTAAGAGGGCATCACTGTCTTATATGCACAACACTATCTCGTCACAAGTTCTACAACCACTTTTAGAGAGAAATATAAGAAAGCACTGTAAATCAGCAAACAACATGGCTTGGTTGAGGCAACGATTAATTATGAAAAGTGTATGTCTTGTGAGCTTTGTAATTCAATGCAGGAAGAAGTTGGCATTAAAGAAATTACATGCAAGTTAATAAGACTTTTACGTAATACTTAAATGATAACTATATTTCAGCATTTCGGAAAGATTCAAAGCCCAGATAAAAATGCTAGTCTTCAGAGAAAAGAGATTGCTAGCCTCTTGGCAGCTGCAAATAGATATAAAGAGTAAGACATTTTCATAGATTATTCTGGAATTTTAGAGAATCATTTGCAAGTGTACAATAAGTTTAAAGGAATTTACATTTTTATTTCTTTAAAATAGGAATTTGATCTCTTCTGGCACCAAAATCAGCAAAATGCAACTGAATAAACAGTGAGTGCTTGTGGGAGAAGAAGAATATAGCTGCTACCTTACAAACTCCACAAGGTGAATTGACCTCATTGTCAACTCAGTTATATTTATGGTTTTCTCTGATGAATTCCACTTGCCCATAAGCAAACTCTGCAGTGCTATTTTATAGGAACCTGTAAAGATTTTATTTGAATGAGGAGGATTTTTAGTAAAAAACAAAACAAAACAAAAGAAAAACACATTTCTAATTGAAAACAGATAGACTCTATATTTCCTAGTGTGATCCCAAACTCTGATGTATCTGGCATCACTTTATGATTTTGATAATTTCTGAGGACAATAATCCATATTGAATGTGGAAGTAATGCTTAATATTGATACTAAAAGACACAGAATGGGAAAAACAAGAAAAAGCTATTAATAGTAACTTACTTTTTGTAACAACTCCTTCAAGGCGAATTATATTTGGGTGATCAAATTGCCCCATTATACTAGCTTCTCTCAGGAAATCTCTCCTCTGCCTGTCCATATAGCCACCTTTTAGAGTTTTAATTGCAACAGGTATCTCTCTTTTTCCTGGTGTCTTCAGACGTCCACTGCATACTTCTCCGAATTCACCTTAAATAGAAAAAATATTTGTTAGGTCATTCACAATGCCTGAAGAACTGTAGTATAGTTTGTACTACTGATCCCAAACAACTTATTTTTCAAAATAACCTTCAATAGCTATCTTAAAAGTTGTCCTTTTTAATAGCTTAGTGTTGTTTGTAGTGGTCAGCGAAACCAGAACAAAAAATATTCAAGAAACTCACAGAAGTTCTATGGGCAACTCATGCCCATAGAACCAGACAGTATGCCTGTCAGTGAGAAGTAACGGAGAGGATATTCAAGTTCCTGAGCAACGCATTTCATTTGTGCCACTACCCTGAGACCATGGGGACTGTAGCAGCCAAACCATCTGCCCTCCACATGATAGTTTATCCTGCTTTACCGACACTTTGAAACTGAAATTTGATACCAATATGTTTGTGGTATAACTGAGCATGCTATGAGGAAGTAATGTAAACAAGCTTAATTTTAATTCTAATGATAACAAAATACCTATCTATAGCTATTTATAAGGGATGTCGCATCAAGACCTATATGAATGGAAATGCCATTAGAGTAGCAGAATGTCTGACTATCCTCCAATTGTAGAAAGCATGTTAAAATATACTTAATGCTATTATGCCCCTGAAAAGCACTTGCGTATGATTTATTTAAGTGGACTTGCGTGCCTACATGAAACTAATTACCTATTTCACTGTGTGGACAGCCAAAGGCCAACAGTTTCAGCAAATCAGGACTGAGTTGTGTAACGAGAGGAATCTCAAAGCTTGCTTCAATTGATGTTCTGTGTACGAGAGGGCCTTTGAAGAATGCATGTCTCCTTGCATTCCCTTTGCACATTTACTAATTAAGTTTGTATGGAGATCACAACTTTACTTTGATCTTGGAGCCACTCAAAAGTTATTTAAAGCCCATACCAAATATACTCTGGATGCCTGCAGGTCAGTTTTCAATGGGTTGTAATTCGGTAAATCAAAACCAATGTTTACAAAAATATGTCAAAGCACTTGTCAGTGCAGGGTATTTCCATAGCAAAATCAAATTTGCTACCCCAGCCATTTTGGAATCAGAAATGCTGAAAAACAAACTAAAAAAGGTCATAAATGGATATATATTTATCTGGAGGAAATAATTTGTTATACCCTCCACTGAGTGCTGTATGAACTAGTTTTCCTTAAAGTTTAACTACAGAATGAAAGACAATAAAATAAGAGAGCTCTATCCCGTTACAGTGTGTGATCAGATATAAACCAAATACAGAAGGGAAAGGACTGAAAGATGGAAGGTTCACTTCAGAAAATTATAACTCCCAGATATTATAGGATTAGAATGGATGTTGTCATACAGTCTGTATTTTATTAGGCTCTGTCACTTCCACTATAATATAAAGCAAGGTTTGATTAGCCAATAAGATCCAAGAAAAATGGAGATATTAAACGAACAAACAAACAAACAACAATTTCATAGCTTGTCTTTCTCTTCAAAACAGACATCATCAAGTGCAAGAGTGTAATTAACAGATGCTGAACATAACCTCTGAATAAATTAGCAGATTCTTAAACAGCTAATAAAAGCCAAGTTTCCTAGGTCTTCTTTCTACCAAAACAACGCTATTTCTTTTATTTTTATCTTATTTTGAAAATAAACCAAAGAGCGTGCTTCCCTGAAGATATGTAAGTGTGTGAAAATACATGTCACAAGACTAATGCTCTGGGAATCTTTTGACAAAAGGGGAAGTTGGCAAGAGAATTTCCTGTATGATTTATCCCCTTTATCTCTCAGAAGGCTGATTAAAACTATGTTTGCCTGACTAGGGCCACTGACAAAGCAGTAGTTAATTTAGACTTCCAAAATCCTATCATAAAACAAAAGAAAGAAATCTGAATGTTTTGAAGGAGACAGAGTCACAGAATCACAGAATGGTTGAGGTTAGAAGGGATCCCTGAAGGTCATCCAGTCCAATACCCCTGCTCAAGCAAAGCCACCTAGAGCATGTTGCCCAGGACAACGTCCAGGTGGCTTTTGAAGATCTCCAAGGATGGAGACTCCACAACCTATCTGCACAACCTGTTCCAGTGCATCCTGATGTTTAGATGGAACATCTCGTGTTCCTTCTAAACCATGTCATATAGACATGGGACATCAATCTTCTATTCTGTGATACATCCAGCAGTGCTAGGATTCCTCTCTAAAGCCATGACCTTATTGCATCTTACTGGCTTTTCAAACTTAATTAAAATTAAGTAAGCTTAAAATTAGAAAAAAAAAATCCAATGTCTTTCTCTTGTCAAAACATTGTCAAGGAAAAAAAATATTAGAACCTTCATAACCAGTTTTTAAAGGTACTCATGACAAATAAATCTGCAGAACTGCAAAATCTCATTTTTGAGAAAAATTTGGAAAACATTGGTTATAGAATAAATTCTTTTGCTATTAAAAGATTATACAAGACAGTACTACAATTTCAGAAATGATAGCTATCATACCTTAGGGACTATAAAGGATTGTTCAGCAAGTGTTTTGAAATGAATTAAACTGGAGGAGGCACTTGAAGGACTTACAAACCCAAGATTTATTATCTGTATAACATCCAAAGTAGGAGAAGGAACATCATGTCTTCCCCGTGACCAGCCTCTTTTCCCTTTCTTGAACGCATGATTTGTACAGGCAGAACACTCCCCTTGGATATTGTGACTGATGAACTGGTAGACATAAGGACTAGTAGCAATTCTTTTGTGATGTGATGTCAACCAGACAGTTATTACATTTTGAAACCTAAGGTATGTGTAATAACTTCTAGTTCTGGTTTAAACTAGATGGGGATCAATGATATCATTTAAAGTATTGAACTATTTACACTGAGAAAGATTTTGACAAGATTCCCTTCCAGAATATTTTCTTCTGGACTTTTGTTAAGATGAAGAAAGAATTTTGAATGATTTTAAGTGAAAGGGAAATGTATTCAACAAAAGGGATTTTTTAAATCTAAGAATCTGATTGCTCATATTGAAGATGAACAAGACAAATGCTGACCCTGCAGCAGTAAAGGTTCATGACTGCATGTGTAATAAGTAGAAGCTAAGAGCCAGATGTCAATGAAATCAACAACATTCCTGGCTCTGGGGAAAAAGCTGGTGATAACTAGAGAAAACAACAGAGTTCATTGTCTGTTCAGTTTTAATAATGTATAAATAATCTCTGTTTCAATGATATAAAATTGACGTCTTATTGTATGTTATGCAAAAAGAAGCTAATTGAGCACTCCAGAAACTTGCCTTATGCAAGCCATGCATCTCTTTTCTCATCCAGTCATAAAATATGTGTTATTTAAAGTGAAACAGGAATAGTCAGCCACTTAAAAGTCTGATATGCAGTCTTGCATTACTACATGGGATCAAAACAAATATCTTACAGCACAGAACTGCTGCTGATAGAACTGAAAGACTGCAGCACCAAAAACAGCTCAAATCATTTCCCACACTTTTAGTCATTAGACCTTTATAAAAAGAATAAAGCTTACTGTCTGAAAAATCAAACAGTTGGCCTCTTGCTTAACTTTCCACTTCTTAATAAGGAAAATACAAGGGTAAGTATAACTTTTAAGAGAGACTTGACAAAGTATGTCTGAGAATTCCTTGCAAGAAGAGGGGCTGAAGCTTTAAACTAAAGAGCAAGAAGGCAGAAAAAGTGTCACAGGCAGGACAAAACTATAGGATGTCATAGCATGTCAGTAGGTGCAGTGAGCTCAATACAAAGCGAGGCTGAAAGGGATAATTTGAAGAAATGATACAGCAGTGAATAAAAGGCAAATTGTGGGAATTAGCAAAAGGGTACCTGGTAATCTTTGTGATGAACCAATAGGAGATCTGATGGAATATTTAATACTAATGATAAAAAACCTTGACCAAGAGTTTTGAACCCAAGAATATACAATATCAAATTAAACAATAGTAAAATTTTGCCATAAGTAGTGGATATAATAAAAGGGAATGGACTAATCAATTTCTCTGTTTAAACAGTAACTATTGCTAGAATGTGAACTTCATTGATACCTTTTTATTTGGTCGATGTTACCATGAGAAATGTAAGCTAAATATATTCCTAAGTGTTTACTAAGTGTTTAGCTTACTAAACACTATGCTTAACTCCACTTAGGTAAGTGGAAGGGTTAGATATTAACTTTTTACAGTGCTGTAATCAGAAACGAGACAATCAGAAGCTTTAGTTTAAAATACTACTTCTGTTGATAGTGTTATCCTCAGATAGTTGCAACGGACCACTCAGTAGCGAATAGGTTCTGTTTTGCCTTTGATATTATAGACTGCTTGCTATTATGAATATGTGATCAAACTGCAGATGCCGCTTTGGCTGTAAACTGTTTTCATTACTGCCTCTACTCTCCAGTTTGAACCAGGATATCAGCATAAGTTATTCAAAGACTAACAAAACAGATCGTTAGCAACTATTAACCTGAGTGATCTTTTCACCTCAGACAAACAAGATGTAAGGTACTCATGAATGGGATAATGGGAAGGCTTGGAAAGTAACCTGAGTAGAGATCCATCTTGAATCTGGATTTATGTGCACATTTTGTTACTTTAATGCTGATCTGCATACTCATGTGTGTACAAATGGAGTAAGTCTAACACTAAAGTACAAACAGTTTAGAAAGGACTTTGCAAAGTCTGTATTTTATTTGCTGTATTTGCACTAAAGCACCAGAAGGAAGGATAATAGTTTGGAGAGTTTCTAAATGTATGGAACACCAAAAGCATGCCAAAGGGAGTACTGGGAGAGCTGAGGTTGAAGGTTCAATTAACTGGCCCCATGGAATATAGTGGCTGCGCTCAAAAACATCAGCTCAGTAAATGTCCACTACGATGACTTGAAAAAGGATTTTAACAAGAGATTGTATTAATTCATTTTTTCTCAAAGTAAATAAGTCTCAGCACCCTTTCTTAACCTGCTGCTGCTTTGCATTTGCTATTATAATCTGCCTAATGATATGAACTTGCAATTGGAATGTTTATTAAATCTATGATTAAATGTATAGACATTCTCTTTTTATTTTGGTTATGATGTCTTTGACAGTTGCAGGCCAACTGTCATCTTGATCTTTATAACTACGAAAGGCTGTTTTCCAATCTGCTGTCACTGCTTGAAGATCTTGCTACTATTTCAATTTGACCATTTGATGCCACCTTCTCTGAATCAGTTTTTAACGTCTTACAGAAAAACATCACAGTGTGGAACAGTCTATGTGTAAGCAACGATTTTAGATATTTGCTTTTTTTCATGTAACCTAGTATCACCCTTATGTTACTAGTACTAGGCACCAAAGGAACAGACCAAATTGTATAACATGGCTAATAAAAGATTTCAGAGAAATCCCAGTGTCTTGTGGAGCATTCAGATGTATCTGTACAGCAGAGGGTAATTAGGTAAATACAGTCAGGGGATCTTAGATTTTGTATTTCTGAGCAGAGAGAGACTGAAACATAGGACAAAAATAATAAAATAGGAAGCCTGTGTTTTTCAAGTTTATAGTATATGTGTATCTGGGGTAAGTGAAGGGGTTAGATTTTAACTTTTTACAATGCTACAATCAGAAATGAGATAATCAGTAGCTTTACTTCAAAATACTACTTCTGACCAGTAATATTACCCTCAGATAGTTGCAATAGATTATTCAGTAGCAAATAATATAATGTATAAATAATACAATACTTATATCACCCAAGATAATAATTAGCAAATACTTTAAAAGATAACATGGGTACAGAGGTAGGCAAGCTGAAAAAAGAAGCTGGGAAAAAAACTCGACCGTCAAAGCCATCTGCATTGCAAACAGTGAATTGTGAAAGGCTTTTGGACATGACTTCTACTGAAAAAGCAAATTTGAAAGTGCTTGCAGGAAAACAGTTTCAAAAATTTCTTGTCCAGAAATACTAGAAAAAAAAATCAAATATTTGCAATGTTCTATTGTGACATTTTACAAAATAAAAGTTTTTAGTTCTTCAATGGAAATAATTTCTGTTTTGAAAAATGAAAGTTACAGAAATTTAAAATGAAAATCATTGATCAAAATAAAAAGTTCAAACAACATCAATTTAAAAAATACCTTTATTAATTCACTTTTTAAGAGGTTTTTAATGATTCATTTGGTAAAAGATTTTAATTTTTTATTTCACTGAGGTGAAAATTGTAATAATCTTTTAAAAGTATTTCTCCTATGATGAGTAATCCATTTTACATCTAGTTGCAATGTTTAGTACAACATCAGAGAGAAAGCATAAAGGAAGCTTCAGGACTGCTGTGAATTATAATGATATGTTATGTCCCCTAGCAGCTATCCAAGAACTCTGTGAGAACTTGTACTTTCCCTGCCTCAGGCACAGTATTTAACCTGTGTCTCGCCTGTATGGAAATGGGTTTAAATTTCATTGCAAACAGTCTGCAAGTCCTACTGGGCAAATATCTTTGAAGATGACAGATTATTCAAGTAATTTTAGAAGATAAAAAATATAAAAATAAAATATGTCAAAGCAGGCAAAAATTCTCTCCCAGACATACAACAAAAGGGAGAGAGAAGCTGAGTAAGGAATTTTGATAAATGAATTTAGTTGAGAATAAGGACACAATTTTCATCTGAACAAAAATCAATAAGCTGAGCCCTTCTCTGTCGTATTCAACTCCTTTGAAATCAGCAGTCATTCCAATGCTGAAGGTAGTTCAATATGCTTTGTAATCTAAGACATCAATATCTATAGCATGTCTGAAGAAAAGGAAGAAATAAAAGAAATCAAACAGAATGTTTTCTGCAAAAGTCAGCCCTCTAAGGGCTCTCTCAAGCTAATTCAAATGGCGCACAGTGCCAGCTACACATTATCTAGCTTAAGCAATCAGGTAAACTCTAAAGTACTCTTTAGAGTTTGGACTGCAGGGTGAAACAGAATTTTCTCTCTCACTTTCAGGTCAATACATTATCTTCTCTGTTTGTTAACAGACCAGGTTTTATGTCTATTATATTATTTACATGACATTTCCTAGTGCATAAACACCTTGTAGCAACACTGGAGACACTTCCATTGCTATCAGTGTAGTAATGTATCACTAAATGAGGGATCTCAGCTGAAAAATACCTCTCATTTCTTGAGTGATTAAGATATACAAAACAAAGATAAAAAAGAAGGATCATAGTGCATTATGTATTCTGATAGCAATTTTCCTCACAATACGTGCTAGCAGGAATTCTGTGGTGGGCTCACTATGAGCAAATTACAGAATTACAGTTTTTACTCTGTTTTACCACCGACATCATTCCACAAGGTGTAACTGAATTTTGCTGTCTTTTGTACTGTGATTTTTTTTTTTCTTGATGGCATTAAAGTTAGAACAAGTAAAAAAGTTAAGATAATCAGTGTTTTTATGCTCGCATTTATTTATTAAGCAAAAAATCCAGTATTGTTAAAGAAGGCCAAGAACGGATAGCTCAAAGATGGGCACTAGAACATGGAACATACTAATTGTTGGTACTGGAATCTTTGTAGTCAGTATTGTAAGTACCTTTAAGACAGATATTTACAAAACTCAGTGATTCTTAACAGTATCTTAGTGATAGAGAGAAATATCCATACTGTGTAAACTGAAGACAGGTGTAGTGTTAACGCCTTTCACAAGCAGAAATGAGATTTTGGAGCTGGAATTGGAGCTCAGGATTTTATTGTTTCTACCATCAAAATTACTGATATAGACTCTTAGTTCTCCTACCCTCCCTTCCTGTTGGGGCTGAGGATAGATTAATGCTCCCCAGCCATTGACAGTGTACAGGTAATAATATCAAGGATGTAAGGCATGACAGGGAACTCCAGACTCTCCCTGTCAGTCTCTTTCTTGTTTTGATTTATTATAACAGTGAGAAATGGTGGTGGGCCTTCTGAATGACATGTTAGTCACAATGTATGCATTGAGATCCACTAGTTTGGTATCCTCTTAAGAACCTTTTTGAGCCTCATCTCTCTGGGTCCTCAGTAAACAACGGGGTAAACCAGAAAGTAAACAACAGGGTAAACCAGAAAGTAAACAATCTCAGTACTCGGTCAATAATGACATGCTACCTGTCCTAGAGTGTCAGAACACAAGTTAAAAGAAACAGTTTTACAAGACTCTGATCTTTACATGTATTTCTTCTCTGTAAGGAAATCCAGTATCTTTGTCAAACATATCTTCAGGGAGAAGATAGAACCAAGTGGACCTACCACACAGCAAATTCAAACCAAATAAAAATTACTACATTTTCATAGTGCATAATTACCTTATAAAACTCATGATCATGTAACACTGTGGAGGCCAGACCAACAGACAGGTTCAAACAAAGCAGTTAACAATTCTTGGAGGACAGCTCCATTAGGCACTTTCAAGAAGTCCAAAACCACTGACCAGTAAACTTGGAGAGCATATATGTGGATAAGGTTACATTACATATGTCCACTTTCTTAGTTTTTTTTTTTTTTTCTAAATATTCAGTCAAAGATTGAGTTAGGTAAGTACAGTACTCCTTATACTAACCATACATAAGCTTATCTTTTCTCATTGGTTTCCAATTTATTTAGATAGCTTGTCTGCACCAAACCTCCACAAGCTTATTGAAAAAACTGAGCTGTATGGGAGAGTAGGCACAAAGAGATCCTTAGTAGCAGCAGGACAGGAAAGCTGCTGCTGTAACTTCAGAAGCTGAAAGACACTTCAGAGTAAACTGGGCTATCAGTGAAATATGCCTACATATTGTACTACACTTGAACACTTGCATTATCATGGTGACTTCAGAAAAGTAGTTTCTCCATGCATAGACAGTTTTTGAGTGTGTATGCTTTTACCTGCCCCAATAACTCTCTCAATACGAATTCTTGAAGGATCTATCTCCTTTGCAAATTCATGGACAGCAAGAGATGGGTCTTCATACGTGTCTGGATCAATATATGTTTTGATTCCTGGGAAACGTACTGAAAAAAAAGAGAGAATACTAGGAATCAACATTTCTTTGATACTCACACAGTATAACAATATGGGTTTTCCTTTTTTTTTTTTTTAACGTATTAAATCTTCCACATTGTCAGAACCTAACAAAGGATAACGATGATCCAAAATTATTAACACCTGCTACTGATTTCACAGAAACCAGCTGTAGAATCCACAGGAATTGTCTCCATTTGCTGGCAGGACCAGGCCTTCAAAGGTTGACTCAGCAAAGACTTAAACATTTCCTTTTATCCTTCAAGTGCTTTTTTTTTTTTTTTTTTTTTTTTTTTGGAGGGGGGGGTTTGGGAG
>VXAA01005170.1:162516-192763 GCA_013399115.1 Anseranas semipalmata
AAAAATTTAAAATTTTCCTTTTTCTTTAAAAGTTTTTTTTTTTTTTTTTTTTTTTTTTTTAGGGTGAGGTTTGTGAGATGTTATGGTTTATCTCCATAGACATAGGATAAACCTCTGTCAATCTAACACAATCAAAAGTATTCAAAATTACTGCCTGAAACTGCAAGCAAGGTCCTGCTGAACCCTGCTCAAATCTCCTCAGATATTCTAGGTGACTGAAAGCGTTGATATGTCTTCAGGATTGTTGCAAGGCATAGTTACATCAGACTTCCTTTCAGCTTGCAATGACAACTGATAACCAGTGTTAGTGTAAACCCCAGAGAAAACACAAATATTAGGTTCTCTGAATTTTATGTATACCTGTAGTTACTATCATGTTTGCTGGCTACACAGGTGCCAGAGGAACAAAAAGTCAAAGGCCTTTAGAAAACTCAGTCTTTGGATTTCAACTGATAAGACTGTGTCAAACTCTTATGCAGTTTTGTCTCTGTTGCAGCTGAACACAAGCATCTCCTGAGAAAAAAGTTAAATAACAGCCCTACCTAAGTTTTGAGGTAAATGCTATTTTAAGTAAGACAAAGTACATTCTTTTTTTTTTTTTTTTTTTTTGAAGTATTTACTTTGCAATTGCTATTTAGTATTTTACTCTGAAGAGGCTCCTTGGTGTCTCTGCACTTAGCTCACATCCTGAAGGAATTTTTCAAGTACAGCTGGTAAAGTGGGAAACTATAACCTTGGAAAATGCAGCTAGTCACAAGAGAAAATATGAGCTCTGAGCTGTTCAATTGAAAAGGTGTCTCCAGAGACACCAAGCGAAGGCTCAACGATATGGGGAAAAGCAGATCCTCAAGACTGACAGTGATTATTGCCAAAGCAGTTTGTGCTCTCCTTTGCTACTCCTTGGACAATTTAGACAATCTGTCCTTTACTTCGAAAACACTGCTGCTAATTTACTCCTGTCTTTTACTGGTGGGTGGATGAACATTCTTTTTGCCAAACTGGTCCAGTCTTTGAGATCCTCTTCTCTGAGAATGGGTCCTGGAGGACTGTGCTGCTTTGTTCTATTCTGATCAGCTTGCACAACCAGAGAGCCAGGTGCAAGATAAGAACAAAAATATCCAAATCCATTTACAAGGCTTTGATAATTTCTGTCTGCTTCCTTGGAGATGGCTGCAGCAATAGTGGGTTGGTGCCAGATTGCTTTGGCAGGTTCCAGCAAGCCATCATTTTCTGGCATGGCTAATATCCCTCGTGTTCTTGAGTGTAGCATGTCCAAGAACTTATGTTGTTTCTCTTGGACTATCTGGATGGGAAATTTTGTAGGCTCCTGCCATGTGGTGATTAAGTTCTGGAAAACTTTCAATTCATTAACAGACATTGATGTAGATAATGCATCAACTTAGCAGGATAAGAGGAGGGTAGTGCAGCCGGGTCCAGAGAACCTCTTTAAAGAATTAAGTACTACTCAGCCTTCTTCCTCTTATCACTTAGTAGATGAGTCGAAAGCACTTAATTATCTGATGAGCCTAAATTCATTAGGTGAGACCTAGTTAAGGACATATGAATGTAGCTTGGCTTCATTAAGTCACCTGCAACACCCGTTTGGACCAATGCCGATAGAGTACACACACCATAAGGAAATGGGAAGCACGTCATGGGATTTCACATTATCAGCAAGATCATGGACCCCTTTCTAACCCCTTCAAAGAGTATATTTCCTGAAATCTTCCTCTGAGTCAGAGCTCCCAAGGGAGAGAGGAAGGATAAACAGAAGGTGGTTCTCCTCTGCATGCAGCAGAAGCATTGGAGATAAAACATGGACACGACTAAGCAGGGAGCAGGAATAGGAAATACTAACCAGTGCAAGTTTTGCAGCAGAATTTGTTTTTTTTTTTTTTTTTTTTTTAAAAAGCTTCAGCCTGTTTAGGAGAGGTGAACCTTATACTGATCCCAGTAGTAACTGTGCAGCCCCATATATTGTTTCAGGTTGAGATGCTGGATACCAAATCTATAAGTAGTCAGCAGTCAGGCAAAGATTGCTACTAGCATGAAAAAGGCACTTCTTGTGGAGACAATGAGTACTCCCATTGTAAAGGAGGGAATATTGTTGGCAATACAGTCTTAGCTACTAGGGTAAATCACAGTAATTCCTCTTTATTTTTGGTTCTGTGGAGCACATGCATGATCAGCGAAATGCCCCCTCGAGTCTGATGCTGAGATAACTGCAAAAGAATGAGAAGCCTGTTAGATGAAACTTTGTGTCAGCATGAAATAGCGTCATCATTTGCCCTGGTGTGAAAGACATTGAGTGAGGCTTTTCTCAAATTCAGTCATGGCCTCCAGAGATATATATCAAACTCTCCAGAAGGAAGGTTTTTGTCTTCTGATTTTTTTTTTTCTGACTACATTTGGAAACAAATGACAAATCTAAGAAGTATCCTTTATGGTGAAATGTGCCCTTTTTCAAGAAGAAAAGAGACACTTGGTTGGATATAGTGTTGTCACTTGAAAAAACATTTTATTTCTCTTGACATAGCTTCTGTCTTGATCATAATATTCCCAAGGATGTTTTCAAAATTGAATAAAAAGTTAATAAAAATATAATACCCTTTCTACAAGCCAAAAATAAATAAAAACCTTTTTTTTTAGCTACTCTAACATAAAACAATTAGGCTAGTAATTTAAACTAAGTAGCTAAACTAGGCTAAATAAACTAATATACTGCTGACGAGTTCTTCTCTCAGAGTACTGGTCAGTGAGAAAGAATCTGAGAGAAGGCAACCCATTCTATTTTTTATTTCTTGGGTGGCTGGAAGTGTAGATCCCAAAAGACACCAACAGCCAAAGACAACTGGATACAAATAAGGCACATGGTCACCAAGAGTGGAATTTTGAGGCAGACATTCAGTATGGTCCAGACCAGTTGTGAATTTACAGAAATACACTTGGAAAACTGATAAATACGATTAATAGAATATCAAAAAAACTTATTCACTAGAGTGAATTCAGTGAAATTGTTCAAGAGAACATACAAATAAAAAGTCTTGATGGTGCAGGCAATAAGGAACTATTCAAATGGCCAGATAAAACATCAAGGGCAAAGGATGTGCAGAAAACAATGAATATTCTTCATTTAAAACATGATACAGATTTCATGTAACACAGTGTTAAGCTACTTACAATGTCCATTTTGCAAATGAGCCCTTCTTTTTTCTTCAGATTTCATTTTGGCCTTTATGTACCACTGGCATCTTTTAAGAAAAGCAAGTGAGGTTTTAATTAAAATAGTTGTCATGCATAAAATAAATGTACATTGTTTTATCCGCAGTTTTGTGAAAGCCAAAATCTTTGCATTCTGAATCTATAGAGATTTAGTCGTGAAACTAAAGAGAGAAATATGCACAAAGAACTACAAGCAGATTAGATACCAATGAAAAAAAATCACAGTTGGATGACTATTAGTGAAAATGACTACTGAAGTTTGATGCAACACTTTAGTTCCAAGTTTGAAAGAATCCTGATACTTAAATTAATTGTCTGCATTCTTGTTTGCATACATTGGTTTATGCAAATTACACCTTACTCTATTACCTTTTATACCCAGTGGGTCAAAAAAAAGCTCACAATTTCTTCATAAGATAATAGGTTCTTTGACTTCAACATGTTTCATGAAAAAGTAATTTTTCCCATTAGGACTACTATTTTTTCTTCTGAGTAGCTCTGTATAGTGTATCAGGCACAGACTTGTTATTTCTTATAAGATAGCTGCTATCTCATAGGATAAACTGTATGTAGCCTGCTACGTGAATACAGTGATTTAGCATAGGCCTGTATGATTGCAAATCCTGGGCAAACAACACAAAACTCTGTTGATGTTCATTAATAGTTAGCAACCTTACCTGACAATTCAAGGTTATGTTGGAGAAAACTGACACATGTCAAGATTTCAGGTTCCCTGTAACAAAACCTCCCCTAACTTGAATGCTGCCTATCTGTGGGAATGTTAGTGCTCATTTAGAGGGTCCCATGACAGGACCAACTGTTTAGGTCAAGAAAAAAAAAAAAAAAAAGATTTGCTCTTGGTCTTAAAGCTCTTATTCACTGAACATACTAAGAAGGATGATTTAGACAGAAACCTTTGGGGCTAAGGGCAAGGCTGAGGGCTAAGGGCTGTCTGGGCACTGGCAGCAGTGCATGTGAATGTACGCTTTGGTGCACAGAGATTCACTTCCAAAACCAGCTCGAAAAAAATGACTGTTTTTTGTGTGTTCATAATCAGCCTTATAAAACAAACTATAATTACAGACAGTATATCCAGTAAAATAGTAACCATGGAGATATAGGAAGTATGTGAACACACCCACCTCCTATCAATGGTTCACTACTGAAAAAGACTAGGATCACTCACAAATGCTTTCATTGCTATAGAGGTGATGATGAACACCTGAAGGGCAGAAACTTAAGCTATCATAATTAGCAGTAAGTTGTTTTCACAGTTATGTACCCTAATGGAGGGAAACAGTAACCGTGGGATTCTCAGTTGCTGTGGAAATCTTTGGATTGTATTCCAGTTGCTAGGATGACTAAGCATGCCAGTGTCATTTTTAGGACCTGGACAACTGGTCTGTAGGGTCCCAGCTACCAAGAAGAACACTGAACACAAGCTCTTACACTTGGAGTGTCTGCCCAGAGGAGCATTCAAAGAAACAAGGTTTTAAGCCCCTACAATTCTCCTAAGTATCCAAAGCCCTAAAGTTTGACTACAGAAGCCAGTGAAAAGCAGTACTCTACCAGCAGTAGAGTCTTTCAGTTCCAGCTCCCCATTTCCTACTACTGTTAGCTAGAGAACCATTGGAAAGGAATAATTTCTGTAATGATAAGGATAAATTGCACTGAGTTTTAATACTGCTTTTCCTGGAATTTAGCCAAGACCTCTGTCTCACTGCCTACCCTGTGCCTCGAAGTCACTATTGCTTTCATTTTTTTCTATCTGCAATTGGCAGCCGTGCTTCCTGCTTTCTCTTGGTGGATAATCACCCAGCAGAGCGCAGAGGCAGGTGCTCGTTTAACCCAGCCTCTCCACTATGAATAGACTCATCAGCAGCCCTGTGACTCGATAGCTCATCAAATTGCTAATTCTAAACAGTGAAGCAGAGCACATCTGTAGGGTACCAATCCTATTTTTCATGCAGAAATTTACCTCCAGTCCTATAGTAAATTGAGTATTTATTCAAAATTTTCTTGCTCTGTCTTCTATGGAGTACACTCTTATCACTGCATTTAAGCAGCACTTCAAAATGAATTCATAACTTACATAATTGAAATAGTCCCATTGAGTAAGATGTTAGAAAGCTAAGAGAATCTCTGATATCCTTAACATTAGCAAACAGGATGAATAAACCCAGAAAGAAACCTACTTCCATTTTTTTTTTTTTCATTTCTGAGTTTACTGAGCATCTGAGGGAAGAGTTTGAGTTAGGTTTCAGGAGTTGCACTCAAGGATTCTGCAGAATCATTTTCTCTGAAAGTTTGTCTTTGTCTGAATAACTCCTCTTTTCTCTGAAAGAGTCTAATGTTTGTCAGTGTTTGTACTGATTGTACGAATACTTATTAAGCTTCTAAGATTATTTGAGGTCACAATATGTTCTGATGTGAACTGCTCCCATTAACTTCAACTGAATGTTAGACTTAACTGGCTTATTATTTAGCAGAGAGCATTAATTCACACAATGGTAGCTACTGTAGTGCCATATTTGGCTACTGGGATACTGCAAATAAATCACCCAGCCTACACTGGTAGGACTTCTCTTTCTTTTCAAATTAAAGGTAATGGTATACCAACAAAACAGTAAATTAATTACAACTCTGAAAATGCAGCACTGTCTAGTGATATCAGCCCTGTCTGGAGTGATCATTATCACATTCAAAGAAGTAACTGTAACATCCTTCCTCCAAACATAAGCACAGACTCTAAACAAGACCAGGAATGGTGCAGAACCCCATCCAAACTCCAGATTTTTTCTGTCCCAAAGTTGGGTAAGAAGGAAATTCCATGGAGAATACTCTGCACATGGAGGCTCTTTCACCATTTGTTTTATCCATCTGAAGCAGGGAGAGGCAAAATGGGTAAAGGTGGGCCAGAGCCCCCACAGATCCTCTTACAGAACTTACTGTAGGAGATATGAGCCCAGCTACCTCTGGGACCCATGCCTCTACAGAATATCAGGCATTTTTTAGGCTTTCTTGAACCATGGCAACACTGTGGTGCCACTAATGTCTCACAGAGGAGATGGGACATAATGTCTTTGTCCTTTTAAATTCCACTTTGTTTCCTGGTGAAAGCAGATGAAGTCCCAAAGCCACACGGAAAACACCCAGACACTCAGTGACACATGTGAGTTTCTGAGCTCCAGTGAGGACTGGTATTCTGACCACTATCTGCATTTTTTAGCAAGTCCATTAAGAATTTGCCAGTTCCCTTAAACTTTCAGTGTGTAGTTGAGCACGGCATCTGGCCACTCAAATCAAAATGCTTTCTCATCTGATTAGCACAATGTCATTATTTTGTCATGACCAACACATCAACTGAAGGAAAGTGGACAATCAGCACTGTACTAAAAGGAAGGAAATGGAAATGTAAGTATAAGAATCACTGAAGTTATTAAAAATAATCATTGTCCAGGCCAGTGAATTCCCCTGCCACAGTGCTGCTGTAATGTAGATTTAAAAGGGTATCTTCCATCAAATTTTAAACAACAAAACCAGGACCTGCAGGAAGCTATTTTGTGTTCTCTGATGGCTCATCATCTCACAGGCTGTAGAATCATCCTAGTATTCTGGAGTAAAGTTTTCCTTAGTTTAATTTCATTTCATAATTCCTATGTTTTCTCTGAAAAGATGTTATGTATGATTTTTTGCCTACAAATTTAATACAGCAAAAATTAACAAAAATTGTCCACCCCAGTGTCTTTACCAAACTATATTGCCAACCCCAAGACATAAAAAATCCTAAGGTTACACTCTCCAAAGCTTTGAAATTTACAGACAGGTAAGAGATTTTATAATAAATACTGTGTTTTGTGTTCCTTTCTTTTCTTTGTCTTCTAATGTCAGAGCCTTGAGGGTGCAGTTGCATTGTATTTTAAAATTTTTGCTCTGCAGGCAAGAGGGCCAGAAACTTATTTTAAAAGCAGACAAATTATTTCCTGATTTCACATAATTACTTAGGTGCCCAAGCCGGGCTTTTAAGTACTGAGTGTGAGCAGTGCTGAACAAAGAGGACATTGACCCAGCTACATCTACCCCATATTTCAGCACTGACAATGTGGTTTAATGATTTAGCTATTCTTAAATTCCTAGTGCTGGATGACTCAGACTCTGAGTAAATGAGAATAGTGTAGCATTAATTACCTCCCAGTGATCAGGAAGAACAAAGTGAGGATGACCAGGAGAGTGAATCCACCAACTGCAGCGGTGGCAATCACAAGAATCTGCCCCTGCTCTGCAGCCATATCAGAAGCTGAAACAGAAGCACAAAGAAAAGAGGTTAAAGCTCCAGCACCCAGGATTCATGCAGAATGGGTGACAACGTTTCACTGTTCAAATGTTGCAATTAGTCTGTAGTAGTTTTCTTGGTGCTTAGACCAGACATCAGTTGTGAATATGCCTGTGAAGTGAAAAACTTTAATCTGAGTCCCAACTATGAAGAAATGAAGAAGATTTTTATAGTTTTTTAAAATGAAGAGCTGGCATTATTAGATAAGTTTCTCAATTGCAACTAACTTGCAATTTACTAAAGTTTGAGTACAACAGGATTTTTGACATAAAACTAGAACAAATTTATTGTTTTTTTTTTAGCTTAACCTTGCATCTAATTCAAAACTTCTCTCCATCCAATCGTCCCAAGTGAAGTCAGCAGCAGTGCTACGTATGTAAGAGATATCAAACTCGGTTCAGTAGAACACGAAGCACAAAGAGTGCACATAACATGTAGCCTCACACACTCTTCCGTGTTTCTGGTATTTAGCTTTATTGTCACAAATGTATACAGTTTTATCTATAACAAGCTCTACTTAAAGTCAGGCTGGTCCTCACTGTGCAAGTACTACTGAATAGAAAAAGAACTGCATCTCCTGTTTTGTGACTTCAAAGTTTATTTCTTAAAGTAAACTGTTACACTTGAACGTTTGCACCATATGACATTTACCTAAGTCTTCATTTATTTCTCTATGAAAAACATAATATTGTCCTAAAAGAAGAACAAATAATTCTATTCAGTTACCTCTGACAACAGCAGTAGATGTAGAAAAGAAAGTAAGGTTTAGATTTATCAAGAAAGCAACTTTGACTTTGTAAACTTGTAAACAAAATCTTCAGCTTTCTTTGGGCATCAGATGATTAAAGCTTAGGGAAATCACCTAGGCTGCTGCAAAGAGAAAGCTCAGCAGGCTATATTCTCTCACTTTCCAGTTGATGAAGCCCGATACAGTGCACACATCACTGCCCAAAGTCTCATAAAAAAAGTTGTTTTCAAGAAAAACATTTGGCTTCTAAATAATATTTGTGAGTGGTTTAGAAATTAGCAATGTAAACTGGCTTTGTAATAGTAGTAAAGCAAATAAAAGCAACAGTAATTTATGTCCAATTTTCAGCAAAAACAACTTGTTAAATTTCTGCCATTAGGTTTCTGCCCATATAATTTAATGGAGATATGCACTGGCAGTAAATTACAAGGCATTCAGTATCTGTGACCATAAGCTCTCCTCAGACAAGTTAAATGGGTGCATCTTCCAATAAATGATGTATCAAAACCCTTTATCAAACACTCACTAAATAGCTAATCTCCAAAACAGTACCTAGTGATACCATGGGAAGGGCTTGTAGCTCTGCATTATCTTATGCTCCACGGAGTCAGGTTTAGTTGAAAAAATACAACATAAAATATGGTGCCACACAAGTTACAATGCAAACAGTAACAGGCTCTTCAATTCAAACACTGAATACTATTTCAAACTAGCAAGGGTTGTGCTAAATGTTGCAAAGACAGCCATGGATGGTTTGAAGTTGTAAAGGGTGAGGGAGGTTTTAAATGAGTGTATCTTGTCCATCTCTGCAATGGAAGTGAGAGGATGAACTGTAGCCCTCTTTTTTTAAATAGGAAAAAGAGGTGTGCAAAAATAGTGACTTCAGCAAGACAAATGTGAACCACAGGCTCAGATAAATTAGCTGTGATTGTGTTCAACAGGCTTTCATTATCAAGGAGAAAATCCAGGGCCTGGGAATTCAAGTTCAGGATGCATATGTAGGAACTGATCCCATGGTCCAAAGAAGCCTTCTGTTAGCTACTGTGATGAAAAAAGTCAGTGTCCTGGATCACTCCTGCTGAATGGAGCTGCTTGGAGTTTTAGCTAAAGCAGACTGCAATCCATCAGTTTAATAACACGTATTTTCTACCAGGAACCACAGTCAAGTTCATGAAGGGGGAGGAATTCCCCACTGACTTAGTTCTTTCCATGTCTAACCAATACAATTTTTAGCTGAGACTGTACATTCTTAAAAAGTTATCATTCTGTTTTTAGCATTTGTATTTTACTGTGTTAGCAGAGATGCCGGAGTCCAATATATTAGGATTTTTTTTCAAGTAGCCAAATCATTATAAAGGGCCTTTCAAGCCTGAAACTTCCTGATGACCTTAATTTACTTGTCAGATAAAAATGTCAAATGACAGACAAGTATAATTGGAAAATGTGGATTTGTTAAAAACTGACAGAGAGGCAGTTAAGGCAAAATGATGGAAATACTTATTTTTGCTTGAACTGATCCTTCTAGAAATCAATAAAGGCACAGTACAGCGAACAACACATATAAACACAAAGGCACATGTATGTGCATACAGAGTCCTTGCATACAGGATCCAGAAAACTCTGTCCAGACAGGTAGAAGATGGTAATAATGGAAACTCAATAATTAAAATTTTTACAGCATTTTGCCATTCTAAAGTAAATTCAGCATATCCATTGATCTTTCTGTTCTTTTCTCATTTCCAATTTCTCTCTTAATTAAGGTAATGTTTAAGTTGTAAATAGTAAGAGCTTTAACATGTATTGTTTTTGTTGTGCATGTTCTTGATTCTTTTTTGTCATTTCCTGTTTTTCCTTCATTTTTTCCATCAGCTGTGCATGTTTGTATATGTTCCCATGTTTCTCGTCAAGACTGTTCTTGATTATGCAAGACAGAAAAATAAAGTTTTGAAAACAATTATGACTACAAAGCCAAGCAAGTTTCTGCAAGCCTATTTTATCTTTTTGTGTGTACATATTATAGTGCTGCATTTAACCACGGGATCACACAGTAATTTTTCCAGAATCTTATTCACTAGACAACAGGGCCAGTATTTGTATAGCTAAAATCAGTATTGTTTTCTTTACACTGCCCAGTGCATAGTCTCAGTCAGCATCTGATGACTGTGCAGGGATGCTTAGTAGGTCTGCGATCATATTCTGGGACGAGTATGAGTGTATGATCTATAGGGCCATACTCCATTTGACAGTTATAGTTGATAGACAAGGGGATGAGGAAGTGCTGGTGGAACAGGAATGTGTAAACCGCTAGCAGATCCAATGGGAAAACTATCACCAGCTTACTGGCCTTGTCCATATTCCCTTGTCCCTGTTCCTATTTCTGACATTACATCTCTCCCTGCTCTTTCAGAGAGGATAAGCATGCTCCAGCAGAGGTGCTCTCTTTCCTCATTAGACTCCCTGTGGCAGTGTGAGCTGGGAGGTCAGTTCTGTCCACCTCCAGCAGTTAACACAGGTTTGTGCACAGGAAAGAAAGAGGTTAGGCTTTGCTGCGGTTCCCTTCTTGGTGCTCCAAGACACAAAAAGTGGATTTGTCTCCCAGGCTTTTGCTTCAGAGTCGTTTCATGAGGGAGCTTAGTACCTACCTAAGTGGCTGTTATCTCTGGTAGTATGTTTCATTCTTTTTGCCCATCTGCTCAAAAAGTTCATTTTGACAAAAACATACTTTTAAAAATGAGTGGCATGAGGCAAATATAAGGGAGGATTTATGAGTTATCCCAGCAGGTGATTAGATAGTACACTATAATGTTTGGGTGTCAGAGCTCTTCAATATGGTGTAGCTGCTACTGCTACTATTAGTCCAAGTGGTGAATTGATTCTAAAGCTACAACATTTATGATACATACATGTACCCAGAAGTGTATTATCCAGACAAACTGTTTACTCACATTGCTCTTCATTACTCAGACACAGGTTATGTGGCTAAAATGGCACTTAGAGTTTCTAATTGCATCATTCCAGCTTCCTTGCTCAACACCGTGCCCCGCTTCATTGCTCAACACCACGTCCAGAAATTCCTTCTACATCCAACCTGGGATCAGTTCAGTTCCCACCAGCTACTCTTTGCATTCAAGCCCTGTCAAAGTTGCAGCTCCTCTCTGGGTTCTTCACTCAAATGTGTGGAGGAGGACCTGCATTTCACCTTCTCTCTGGGCTGAAGGGAAATATCTGAGGCTTCTTCACTTCCTTACTGGGCAAACTGCAAGAAATGGTGCAGAAATTTATTCGCAGTGCAAGAGGATAAAGGACGGAGAGAATCCTCCAGCTCTGTTCTCTTCTTTTTTTTTTTTTTTGAGCAAATTTCTCCAAAATCTTTTAAAACGTTGTGTATTTGGTATAAAAGGGCTGGAAGCCCTAATGACAGCTTTGTTCTGTCTCTTAGCTACATGCTTTAGTTATTTCACTTTGACATCTATCAGGCAGCGGACCTTCCAGTAGAGCGAAAGATAAAAAAGTGACAGAAAGACAGCTAGACAGATAACAGTGAGTAGCTAAGAGATAGATAAGAGATAGATAAGTATGGATGGTGAGAACTGGAGCTCTAACAGACAGGAACTGACTGTCAGATGGATTTACAATGTATTGTAAACAGTGCTTAGGAACAATAGGGAAGAAAAATACAAAGTCTAATTAGGGTAACCTTTACATTTCCAAAAGTGCTGCTGTTCCAGTGCTCCAGTGAGCTGATGGTCTCCAATCTAAGGTGGGATGTGGGAAAAAGAACAGGCAATGGAAAGGCAATCTTAAAAAAGATTTTTAAAAGTGAAAGGAAATGCTATTACTAGCATAAGAATGTGATGCTTCTTTGTATGTATTAGCTTGAAAAGCCCTGTCCCAAGTGTTGTCAATAACATTAGCTTCCTGACCAGTGGATGAACGGAAAGCCTGTGCAAAAAGCTTGAGGTCTGAGCAAGGATGTTGCTCTTGCTTAGGAAATGCAGACAAAAAATAAAGCCTCTGGGGCTTCTGGGCACATACAACAGGAAATCAGATAGGCCAAGCTCATATTTGAAGAACAAATAGCTGAAAATATACAGCATAGTAAGGAAATATTTCAAAATGAAAATGAGACACTCCAAGGTATTCAGTACTGACTACTACTGAATGAACAGTAGGACTAGGCAGACATGAGGACAGATCCAGCAAGACAATTTCTAAATAGGGGATACATGCAGTCTTATTTGTTCGCTGGTTTCATCCAGAAATTGAATTTACTGTTGTCAAAACATCAAACATTCTAAGAAAAAAATCTCCATTTTGCACTGGCAACTCAATGTATTTCTGAAAATCCTAGGGACAGCTTCTCTGTCATGGCATGAATCAGGGCATGTGCTTGAAACAATACTGGACGGACCTCTGTCAGAATCAATGATTCAGGACCACCCTCTGGAGTTCTGGAAAGAATTGAGCTCAGGGTCTAAATCGCATCTAGCTGCAAATCCAAAATACCATCGTTTCAGGCTGAAAATTTAAAGACAAGTCCTGTGGATGTGGGAAGAGGATGAAGAATATGAGGATTCAGCAGATCTGACAAAACAAGAAAATCACCATCTGTGCCTATGATAAAGAAATTAAAGTTATTCTTTCATCTAGATCAGGGTTTAAGACCAATTAATTTTTCACGGTCCTCAAATTTATAAAATACATAATTAGGTATTCTGTTAGTATTTCTGATTTTTTTTTTTTATTGTTAACGTAGTTTATTTGAACCATGTGAAAGTCTACATTGCTTTTGGATTAAAAATCCTCATGTGTTTACATTTGTCACTCTCTGTTCAGCTCAAGCAGTAGCCCACATTACAAACATGCTAGCCTGCCCCCTAAATCTCTTCTGGAACAAGCCAATTAGTTCCCTTTCAGTTAAAAATTTATTTCCTGAATATGGGAAGCCCGGTGTGGAAAACACCCTTGGACTTAGAACAACCCCTGCAAAAGAGAGCCACAGCATGAAAGTATTGCACTGCCTAACAGCAGTAAATTGTTCAATCTTTTACAAATTTCTGTAGACACAAGAGCCTCTGAGGTGATATAGTAAAGAACATTCCTCCAGAAAAACAACAAAAAAGAATGCTTTGAATCACTAAATTTTCAAAAAAATAACCACCTCAACATCTTTTGTAAAGCCAGTAAGAAAGAAGAGACAGAGAGAGAGAAAAAAAAAAGTGAGGGATTAAAGGATGTTTAACCTGGGACAGATGATCTTTTATTGTTGGAATAGATTTTTTTTCTATCCTAGAAAGGACTGGAGTTTTTTTTTTTTTTTTTTTTTTTTTTGTGGTGACTTAGATAGTTGGCACTCCTGATACATAGAAGCAGGAACTACGAGTGAGGTTATGCTTCAATTTATAGCCACAGCACACAGCAGTGGTACACGTGTGTGTGCTGGAGCATATGAAACCCTGTCAACTTCACTAGAAGTGTTTTACCTGTAAGGTGCTGAAACAGGGAGACTGCATAAAATGGCAAAAAGGAACAAAAGCTGTAGTTACTATGCTTTGCGAAGGTATTATGTGGAAATTTCCCAGCAGCAGCCTCTTAGCTTTAATAATACTCCCTGACAACATCCATTCATCCATCCCTCCTTCCTTGAAGAGAGAATTTTTCTGACTTTTCTAGATAACTACATTTCCCTTCATGAATAAAGTACAAGTTTTATTGTTTTAGCTGTCTCTGCAGCCGGAAGAAGAGTTCTCCAGCAGCATACTCCCCAACCAATGGTTGCCTCAGTCTGCTGGTCAGGAAGTCAGGGTGCTGCACAAAAAAACCAGACCAACATTGCATGATTAACTAACTGTTTTTTCATGACTCCTACTGAGTTGATCTTCTTTCTGCTTCATGGACCGCCATTAATAACTACACCAAAATTTCTTGGTGTTCCTAATAATGATGGATCTTATTTTATCCTACATAACGGAAGCAGCACAGACAGTGTTTCAACCAGTAAACTGGAGAAGGCATGACAGCACTGTCCTGCCGAGGACAATATGTTTTAGGACATTGATAGACATGTATCACAACTGAAGAGTCAACATCTGTTCCATTACTTTTTTTTAGAACTTGTCTATCACTTTAAAGAAAAATACTAATTATGGATCACTCACTGTACCACTATTTATTATCAAGTTATGTCAATATTCAAGCAGGATAAATGGAATACCTTTGGTTGCTCTACAACTGGTTCCAGAATTCTTTTCCAGATGCTAATATCATAACATCTACAAACACATGACTTGAAGTATTTATTGTAATTTTTATGAGGTTGTTGGTTGTTTCTTTTGACAACACAGACTTTCCAAACACTTTATTCTTCCTAGCCTTCTGATGAAAACATTAACATTATATAAAATCGGTATAGCTCACATTAAATTAATTAACATCTGGCTAACTGAAAGGCCACAAAAAGTAATTGCAAATGTGGAATTTTCACCAAGTAGCTTGTTTCTAATGGGTAGGGATTGAGGGAGCTGTAACGGTCTGTCTTGGTCTAATATTATTTGGTATCTTTCAGAATAATTAAGAAGAGTATGTATTAAAAAATTCAGCTGAAATGCATACTGCCAGAGTAGTAAATGACAAAGACAGATTACTACAGCTTAACTTGGACTGCTTTGTAAGACAGGTGCACACCAGCAAGGGCGACATATCATTTACATGCACTTATATGAATATGCAGTACAAGTCTAAACACAACCCTCCTCAATCCCTGCATCTAAATGTAGGTCAGTATCTTGGAATACAGCAGTACTCACAAAAATGTTGCTATGTGCTAGTTATTCAGTTGTATAAGGCAACGCTCTAGTTGAGACGGCAAGTGCTTGGACCTATAAATAAAAGAAAACTAAACTATAAGAAGGTAAGTGGTGTTATGACTGTTTATGGCATCATAAACAGGTTTACTTTTCCCATTCAATTCAGTATCAGGTTCAGCTCTGATGTTACACTTCAAAAAGAATGCCAAAATTTTGGAGAACTATAAAAATGATTCAATGGTTGGATAAACTGCCTTTTAGAAGGAGAAAACATTTCCCTCATTTATGGGAAAGACAAGAGTATTCTTAAAAATGGCCTATACACATTTAGATGAAGAAGACATTCCTGATAGTATCTGACTTTTTAATTTGTCAGAAAAGGATCACAAGATACAAGCTAAAAAAACAAAGTCAGGCCGTAAATAAGGTGCAAATTTTTAATTATAACAGCTAAGCATCGGAACTATCTACCTATAAATATGGTTAGCATTTGACTGGTCACTGAGTACTGCTTCCATTTTAAATAAGTAACATTTACCACCAGGCACTCCCTTTGTTTTCTTTTTTCCTTTGAAATCTAAAGCAGTACTGTAGAAATATTTAAATAAGACCACAGTTGTAACAGGCCTTTGAACTACCCTTTCAATTAAACTGGGGTCTTTACCTAGCTCCAGGTACCATTTCAAACTGAGCTGCAGCATTTCTCTCTAGCCTTATCTCAGTTGATCATAAACAAAGCCTGCATTTCCTCTCAATCACACAATTATTTTATTTTGTAACAAATTGAATACTTTTAGTCAGGCACAGGCCTAAGCAATAAATGTTGGTAAATAGCAAATATATAGTGTGTATTTATGTTTTACTATCAAGATTCACACTCAGTACTTAGAAGTAATTGAAGCCTTAAAAGTTTAAGAGTGTTGAAACCTGAAATATAGTTTTTTCAATATAGCCCTGTTTCTGCAGGAAACTCGTGTTCCCATGCAGTGAGAAGACAGCCATCTAGAAACACACATGCTATAAATTATTACAACCTTGTGAACTTTCAGACAATGCATCAATTATGATATTATTTTATATTGCAGAATTCCATGCTTCTCAAACATGGGATCTAAATTTGAAAAAAATAAATTACATACAAAGCAATTAACCATTTCTTTTTTTTTTACACTGAATTACTTAATGGATCATATTAATGTTGCTGGGATAACTGTATTTCCCAGTGAGAGAAAATTATACTTACCAGTTTCTGAGAGAAACTCACAGTAGCATCATGTAAACCACTTTAACCTACGACCTGTTCTTCTATCTTAAAATGGAGGACTGAACCATGTAGCCCTACTAGTCATCCTCTGCCTCCAGTGAGATTGGAGAAAAACTCAAGCTTCTAAGTTACTTTTTGTGCTTTTCACAGTACCATCCTTGGTCCTTTTGTCCTTTGTCTCACGGTTTTCGAGCTAGAAGAGCTCCAGTATACACAGTCCCTTGGCACTATGGCATTATGGAAGTCTACAGGGATTTGAACTGCTTCAGACCTCAGATACTTGGAATGACATCTTAGGGAAGGGTGAATTAATAATACAGTAGCATTTACAATGACACCACTGGCTCAGTCATCTGGATCCAAGTCTCCTCTACTTCATCTAATGGATTACAAGCATGTTGTTCAAAACTGACTAAGGTTCCACAGCCATTGTTTTCAGTAGCAGTGGTCAGCTTGAAAATTGTTTGTGTCTTTGATATCTAGCTCAATTAGTTGCCAATTATAGCTTCAATTACTTGTTCTGACCCATATAAAAAGTTATTTTTAAATTGGATTAACACTGTGCTCTAGCTCACCATGCAGCCCAACCAGGCAGTTGCATTAGTGCAAATGAGGAAAAGATGTGGGATTTGGAAGGCATGGACTCTCACTCCCATGAGGTGTTTCTATTGGCAGTGCTGATGTAAGAAATGTCACAGGAACCGCAGTCTTCCTGATTTAGATGGTCACATTAGTAAGTCACATTTTTACATATGTGACATAGGCTCAGAGAGGTTTAAATACCATTTACTTTTGATGAGTTATGACCCAGTGTGCCTAAAGGCTAGTATTTATTGCACCAGTAGATGAAGACAAGATCATCTAGAATTCTTGAAAGCACCCAAGTGCTTAATGCCTATTCAAACCAATTGGCTTAAGTACCTAGGAAAATTTCAGAAGTCCAATTAGGCATTAAGTACTTGGAAATCTGTCCCTAAAACATTTCTAAAATAGAAGTTAAGAAGCAATGAAAATGGAACACAAACCCATGGGTGCTCTTGAAAACACTTATATAGTTTTGAGTCTGTACTTTAGCTTAAGTAACTTGAATTCTAAAACACTAATGAAAAACATAGTATACATAATTGGTAAATTAAAGTAATTTCATTAACGAGTGTTTTAGTGCTGTATCTACTACACTCATTTTATCTCAAATGCTTGTAAATACCTTGTTCATGTTTTCTTTGAAAGTGCAGTGCAATATATAACATCAATATAAAATTGTTCAGAGCATGAGTCAAGTCTTCTTGCATGTGGTTCAGGAATGTGTAGTTTTTTTTGCTTCTCACTAGCAAGTTTAGTAGACCTATTGGTTGAAATACATATAAAAGTTTTTTTTTTTTTTATCATAGACTCTGGGAACACTAAAAACTACAGAGAAAAGACTCCACCTCTGTGTTGTCAGAGCTTGCATGAAGCTGCTGGACTTACATGACATGTAACATTTAGCATAACTCCAGATGTTAAAAGGAAGACCTTCTTTAAGTGAAGAAAGGATATGGGACAAACCAGGAAACCCTGCAGAAGGAAACATTCCTTCAGCTGCAACAGTGGGCTAAAATTTCTACTTGCTGCTCAAAAAAAGTAAATGAATCCTGAAGTGTGAGGCTGAGGCTTACTACTTTTTATCATACAGCAGTGGTCACTCTGTGACAAGCATATGGTGTGGATTCAGCCATTCCAACTCCCAATGTCTGACTGTTGTAGAATTAAATGCTACTTCTATTGTATTTGTTTTTTTCCCTTCAGTAAAACTTACTTTCATCTCCAGTTTCAAATTCAAACTTCTGGCTATAGCCGCTGTATCCTGCTGCCGTCCTGACTCTGATATGAAATATATACTTGGTGGCTGGCTTGAGACCTGTGATGATAACACTTGGAGCCTTGGACCTTGTGGAGGAATAGCTGAGCTGCTCATGCTCCTGAGGGACAAAAGAGGGGAGAAATGATATCAAGTTGAGTTGTACAAATTTTGCAAAAATAATATAGCAAAACTGAAGCTCCACATTCTTCTCATGAATGTAAAATGTATTTATAAAAGAAGGTGCAGGTATGGATTTCGGTACTTTGATTTTGTGCTATAATCACAATGTATGATATGACTTAGATTTCAATTTTTTTTTGTCCTTAGTCTTGCATATAAATACATCACATCTTTGTGACTTAGGTTAGTAATTACACTGTAGTCAAAACAATATGGAATTAGTACAAGACTACATTCACAGAAAATGACAGCTAGAATGGCAGCTAACTGTTTTTGCACAATGGACAAACTAGGAGGTCAGTAAGTACTAGTAAGCTGTAAAGTAAAGATGTGGGAGTATTCAAATACCCGCTACTCACTTCTACCCGCAGGTAGTGCCAAAATGCCGGCGCTATCCGTGGGTAGACCTGTGGGTAAAAGAAAATAAAAATTAACTTTTTCTTTAAAGTCTGTAAACTTCTAGCATGGTTCAACTGCTTCACTGCTGTTGAACTTTATTTCTTTTTCCAGGTAGCTGTAATGTAGCCATACATGAAATTCCCTTTCACACTCTGTAAGGAGACATACTCTCTGTGAAATTCCCCTGGTAATCTCCTAGCAGTTGATCTTGGGCATCTACTGAGAATTCCTGACTCTCACAGAGATCACTGGAAATTACCACTGCAGACCAGCTGCTGTAGTATGGAGCAGCCACATCAACTGCTGCACAAAAACAAAGTGCAGCTTTGCTAGACACATTGCTGACGATACTTTAACACAAGGAAATGATTTAAAAGAGAGTTTATTTCATGTTATTAGTTACTGTCACTCGATAAATCAGTAATCTGTAATATTTTATGTGGTGCCTTAAGGCTAGCTTTTCTGTATTACAGCAGGAGTTGTCCCCAGACTGACACATGAGCAGAACTGTCCTTGGCATATGCTTAATAACCTAACTGTGGTACCCATAGGGCACCATATACATTTATTGTACCACGCAGTAATATTAAAGTATGTATATGTTATTCAAAGGATGTTTCCAGCCTATTAGGTAGGAAGCAATCTGGTTCACAGAAGAGATATAGCCAGGAGAAAAATAGGTTTCAATTAGATTCTGTTGAACTCTTAACCTCTTCTGAGCAACATATATATATTTTTTATGTAAAACAAACAGTAAACACATAGAGTCAACTTCAGTCATGGTGTAACAAAGTCACATTAGCACAGGGCAGGAGGTATATAAGTATTCCCCCAGTAGGTATACAAGGAGATGGCTAAGAAAACCAAATTAAAAAACAATCAAACACACAAAAACAACCTAATGATTCTGTTAAGTGAAGGAGAAGAAAGGTATGCAATAATGACCAATATCTAAAATAATTGCATTTACTGCTCATTCAAACAGTGGAAATAATTTGAGAAACTGGAGTAAGAGGAAGTGTTAATTTGTTCCACCGTCTATTAACAAAATGTCAAGAAAAGTATATTTAAATTGAAATAGTAGGACACTGTCCATGTAATCTTATGAATGGAGACTAAAATTAGCATATGATCTAACAACACTTATAAATATCAGATTTTCCCAATTACTTGAAATGTTATAACTTCACTTTGAGGGGGTTAGTGGATTTTGAGTTTTCACTTCCTGAGAAATTTCAGAAAAAAACTATTTTCTTCTGCCAGAAGACCAAGCAGCTAAGGTGAGGGAGGGAGAGAGGGAGACATGGGGAGAGAGAGAGAGAGAGAGAGATTGTTTCCTTCAATTTGAAAATAGCATGTATGTGAGCAAAAAAGGTATAATAGATTAATATTTAGATTTGCAAGAAAATAGAGAATGCCTACACAGACAGAGTAGTTTCCATATTTCTTTATAGATATTTCACAAACAGTGTGTTACGAAGAGCTAATTTCTATTCTATAGCCTTCTTATATGTGCAACTTCCAGGGACTTTTGTGTGTTGAGGGCTAATATACCTTCACATGTAACTTAGCCAGGGTATGCAGTCTTGGAGAACACAAGACTTGAGTTCATTTAGTTATGAAGCTGCTGAGTAAGGTGTGTAAATTTCCACCCAAAGAGACCAAGTCTTTTAACAAAAGCTAGCAACCAGCCCAAAATCTATCTAAGAATTAAGGAGAAAACAAACAAACAAACAACAACAACAACAACAACAACAACAACAACAAACCAAGCAATTTTGCACTATCCTAAGACCATACTGAATTGCATGAATGAAAAAGAAATCATACATATGGCCTTGTTTGTGATCCTGCCTGTTAAATACAGTACCATTCCAAGAGACTGTTTTTGCATTTCCATCCAGGAAAAGACATGACAGGAAAGTCTCTGGATATATTCATTAATGGTTTTGTAAATAGCACATGCTTGTTCTGTACAGATATTAGTATGCTTCAATTCAAAGATTTAGCAAGTGCTATGTGCTCTATCTGTCATCGCCCAGACATAGGTGGGCAGAGGCTTAATACTCTGGAACACTCTGGAAATTTTTAGGCTCCGCAGCCTCTACGGTAGTCAGCAGCTAAAGGATTTCCCTGTATGACCTAGTAGTTGAAAGCAGTTTCCTTTCCCTAGACTATCTTGCTGCTTGAAGTCAAGTACAGAGCATTTAATAATTTACTCTTTTTTACGACTTGCTGGAATGCAGAAATAAAGTTTCAGAATATTTTGATGGAAATGGAAAAAGAAATAGGTTTTTACAGAGGAGGGTAGAAATGGAAATTTTGTCAAAAATAGTTTTTTTTTTTTTAATTCTAGAAAGACCGGAGAGATGATTTTCCAGTCAATAAAGACATCAATAACTATCATGAAGCTTACACTGTTTCTTCACTGATTCACAGCAGACTGCCAGACAAAGAGGTGCAAATGCAGTGGACTAGGAGAATAATTCTAGTACAGTTTTAAAGAACAAAATTTAGAAATTCCTTTGTAACTAAGAGATCTGAAAACAGAGAGAACAACAAGACAGCACAGAAGTTTAAAAAAATAGTGTTTCATGGCATTGTTTAATTCTTCATGTTGATAACTTCATGCATCAGAAATGCAAATGCTATTACTTTCCAAAATTTACCTACACTTATAGTATTTCAGTAGGACAAATTCTCAGGCATAGCCAACAATATATCTGCTCGTCTGATAACTGAAGTATTTTTTTCCTCTCTTGCTAATGATGGCTCAAAGCAAAGGAAAATAAAAATATTCCTTATAATTGAAACAGAAATAAATCCTTGTGTGTTTGATTTTGGAAGGCATTGGTTTGTATGCAAATTAATAGAAAATGAGTATGAGCTTCTGAGTTGTTGCAGATTGTATATAATAATACAGCCAGGGTATTACACACCCACTGAATTCTGAAAACTGTGTAGCAAAGATTTGAAGACACTTTTTCTTGTAAATCAGAAAAGTTCAAATATACAAATTCAAATATACAAATATACAGCAAATATGCCATTTTGCTAACAGTGAGTATACAGAAACAGTGAAGAAACACTAGCAGATACTAATCTTCAGACCCTGCAGAATAAAAACATCCAAATATGTTTTTCAGATATTGGAACCTCATTTGTAAACATTATGTCTGGATTGATCCAGTTGCAATTTTTAGGGTAATGACAGTTGAAATACATTTTAATGATTGACCACTCTTTCTATTTCTTTCACAATGTGGCAAGCTATAAAATGTTTTTAGACAATCACGATATGGTCTTGTAGAGGGTGATGTTTGTAGCTCACATTTCATCATATTCTGTCATTCAGTGCTTTGTGCCATAAGAAAAAAAATATGATAAATTATCTGTCTAGATATACAGCTTCTATAAAAATCACACTGTGACAAAGTAGAAGAAATGGGGAAGGGTTTCAGTCAGTGACATGCATTAGCTTTCAATTACCTTCACATTGTGATTTTGGCAAAGAAATTTCTTAATCCGTCTCAACCATTTTCTTCAAAAAACAGGCTAACTTTTTAGAAAACAGCAACCATTACTGAGGGTTGAAACCTGACAAGAGCTCCAATACGATAATTTTTATCGGAATATTCACAGAGAGAGAAGATTTTGGTACAAGCTTCAGGAAAACTGCACTTGGAAGTGATCAAATACTCTATAACCACATCCAAGTTCTCTCTCTATTTCTACTTTTTTTAAAAATTTTATTTTGGTGAATTTATTGTGTCCTTTTCTTAATGACAGCAGCAGAAAGAACATTTTCCCTGAAAAAAAATAGATGTTAAGTCTCAAATTAAACTTGTAAGGTTGTAAATTTGAAAGGGTTTAGGAACTGATTTTAAGAGGCACTGGAATATATTGAATACTGAACAGTATTTTAAACAGTATGACATTTGTGACAATGGATTTATCACAATGCTAAGATGAGGTCAGTAGAAATGTGCATATGAAAGGAAAATCCTGATGTATTAAGTGTTTCTTAGTACCCCTGGTTTGCAGGCACGACCCCACATTACTCAGTGACAGAAATACCTGTAGCACATGTGTGGTGGGACCAAGGTGGGGAGAGCCCTGCACCGTAGTACTCACCCCTACAGTGAACTTCCCAAAGACAACTGAGAGGTCTTCCAGTTCAAGGCATGTAAATTTTACACAGAGGAAGTATAAAGTTTCTGGGTGAGACCAAAGAGGACTACATGGAGGATGACAACCCTGTTCTGCTCCACTCTGTCTGTGTGGGCAGGCTGTGCCTAACAGCTCCTTCCTGAGGGGCAAGTGTCTCTGCCCATCCCTTTGGGTGGTGGAAGGTATTTTGGTCACCTCCAAGGGCTGTTGGGCTTGCTGCTCCCTCACTGCTTGGCCAGGGCTGCCTGCAGGATGCTCTGGGGGTTCCCATCTCCATGCCCTTCCATTTCCCTTCTTTCCTTTCCTCAACCTCTTACGCCATCTGTCATATGGCCCAAAAAAACAATGTCTAGGAGTACACTATCATAAAACTATTATTGCTGTCATATGGGAAAGGGCATATGATTTGTTATAGCAAGTGAAATAGGGAAAGGGAATCTTGCCATTTTGGTGTGTCTGAGAGAAAAAAGCTTCAGAAGCAGATATCCAAGGAGGAAGATGCTCTAACTTGAGACAAAAGTATTAATAGCTGGAAACTTCACATTTTTTTATGTGAATCTTCTACACAAAGAAATCAGCCATTTTGGCCTGGATTCATACATAAGACAATTCTCCAAAGAGTGGATGCTTGGACTCTCCAAAGAGTGGACACCCTGTATTTTCAAACTCACTTTGATGGTTTTAGCTCTCAAAGACTACCATATTGCTCTGAAATACCATCTAATATCACAATGTTGGTAAAGACAATTTGCTACTGCTTCATAACAAAATTTAGTGACAGAAAAAAATACATTGTATTTGTGTAGAAAATGTTATTTCTGTCTGATTTAGGCCTATTTTAGAATATTTCATTTTTGTGCAAGGTTATTTCAGTGAGAAAAACTGAAATATAAAAAAAAATAACATGATATGAATGCAATATAAAATAATTAACAGCAACAATGCTGTTAGCTGATGAAAAAACAACTCAGTTTAGATGTTGTAAGTACTAAGTCATACTTCACAGTTAGATGTGGAAAACTGAGTACTAAGAACAAAATTCACTAGTGAGAGAAGTGTATAGAGATTGATTGTACTCAATTGACCAGAAGTCATTTATGCCAATGACAAATTTGTCTGTCTTTGACTGAAAGGAGGCTGTGGCCTTCTTCCAAAATAAGATTTACAGAAGGACAGATATAACAACCCCATATGTATTTGGAACTAGCCGAATGACCTTACAGTTTAAGGCACTGCTGATAGTATATTGGATATTATTCAATTTTCTGTAGAGGAGAAAAGCGGATGGGTTTATTAACCACTAGATGTTCTGACCAAGACACAGATTATTATTTTGCATCAGTCACATACTGCTGGAGTACAAAGAAATATTCTGCAATGTCAGTAAGAATATACCTGAGCCAGTAATTGCAATACCTGCTACATTTTGTTGTGGAGTGAACCTCCCCCCTCACACACACGTCAATGTAGTGATCAACAGTAAGAAGTTTGAGTTTACCAAAAGAACATTTTCCATATTTGAAAAGGTGATAAAATGCTCCATCAGTAAAACATGACCACTAAGAATACAAGTTTAAGAGTTTTGCTTCTTAAAGAAAATATTAGGAATTGGACAAGGTGTCGTCTAGCAAAATTTACATTCATGTAATATTATTTTTTTTCTATTTCAGTTCGCCCCAGTGAAATAAGAGTATTATTGACTATATTTCTGTCCTTTTAGAAAATTTCAGCTCCCATCAATCTCTGGTAATAATACTATCTAATACAGTATTAGGTAATCCTCCCTGCAGTTTGTAACAGACCTACAGCTGGACTTGCGGAGACAGAAGTTACCAAGGATCAAGGATGACTTTGACACTAGTCCCTTCTCATGACAATGACAAGATTTGTAGCCTACCTTGAAAGCCAGAGCTTTCCACAGAGAGAGGTTTTGGAGTAGACAGGAAGCTTTGACTCTCTTTGGCCAGTCCTTCTGCCATGACCATTCCCACGGAGACTAAAGACAGTCTCAGAATAAAACAAATTCAATTCCATGTGTGGAGAAGTATGGGATGCTGCGTCTCATTCTTGCCACAGATAATATGCACTTACTCTTGCATGGATTCTGGTTTCATAAACTGAATTTTAAAACTGCAGGACTTGGAAGTACTTCCTGGATGTTAATGCATGCTTTTACCAGAGCCTTATTTTAAGTTGTGGCAAAATTTAGACATGTATCAGCCATACTGTCATGCATCTTATTTTCCATGGAAAGGATGCATGGTTTTGTGGGCAACAAGGAGCCACAGCATGCTCTGTGATAGATAGACAGTGACAGGACCAGGATCATAGGAAATGTCAAGGACTACATCTGTTCTGTATTTACTGATAACTACAGAGGACTTGTACAGAATCTGCAAAATGAAAGAACAGTTTCACGTATATAGCTGTATTTCCTATTGCATGTAAGTAGGAAGTGAACTGTTGGCCATGATGTATGGCTCAGGGTTCACATAAAAGGAGAAGTATGAGAAATGCTCTGATCCTTCACATTATTATCAAAGCAACATTGTGATCTTCAGATAGCACAGGATTCATGAGAAGTAGTTCTGAGAACACAGAGGCTGAAGGTTTAAGCATAAGCTAAACGAGTCTATCTAATAAAATGTACTCTCACAACTACTAGTCAGAATCTGATATGAGGAAACTCATAAGACCTCTTCCATAACCTACTGCAAATCTATCTTGAGAAAATCTGTAATTAAAATATAAATATAATCCACACAAGAGATATCAAAGTTATTACACAATGTAATATAGAATCTAAGACTATCAAAATTAAACATAGGATTATAATATGAACTTTGAAAATGCTTTCTCTATTTCTAAGGAAATTGCATTTTTCTTATTGTTTGTGTGATTCTTCTTGTCAATAGATTCTACTGTGATTCTGAGAGACTGTTCACAAACCCATGACAGTTTGGTCCGTGCATGAACACAAGCACTTTCAGAATCAAACTCTTTCCTGTAGTGACCACTGCTCAAGTATCTGAACACGTAACTATCTTGAATTTATATGTGGCTTTATAATCAAGATACTTTTTCAGATCTAAATAAATTGACTGACTGATTGGAAGTTACAATGGTGCTAATGGCCATTCCAACTAGGGAAACTGATTTAATGGAGTAGCAGTATCAGAGTGTAAAAAATAATGAAAAGCTTTCTGCTTTCACAGTGCATCAGAATAGCTGAATCTATCCCATCAACATATGCTGTAATGAAATCCTTCCATTGTATAATATCATCAGATTAAAAGATAGTTCTTCCTTATGCCTCACTGAAAGGAGTTACTTCATTAATGAATGTTATATTCATTCAACACCCAGATTCAATACTATCATGATATTAGCATTTTTCTCATAAGCTGAAAAGAAAGGGGATTCGTTCCAATGATGTTTAAAACCTGCAAACAAATAAACCTCCACATACCACCCCTATGTGAACATGTTGCTCTCTCATTTTTCCCCACCTTATTTCAAAGGGCAATAGTGCACAAATGAAGACACTGTCCACATACATGAAGTAAAATATTGATAAAGACTAAACGAAATGTGATGACCTTTTATCAGTTTAGACTCTTATTGCTATCAAAGAGTTTACATAACATTTTGTGGGTGAGAAAAAGTATATAATACTAAAAATATTTAGTGCAAAGAAGAACTAATGGAAATAAAAGCTGAAATGCAGAATTTTGCTTATTGTGCTCAAATAGCCTTTAAAAGATTAACTTTACCAGTAAAGTACTGATAAAAAGTCAGGCCCTTTCAGTCATACAAGATTTGTTGCCATTAGTATTCGAATAGGAAAGAAAAACAAGTCTCTAATCAAAATAATATCAGTACTTAATTTAGCAATTGAAAAAAGATAACCAAATATAATTTTCTATCATATGAAATACACAAAGGGAACTCCAGGAAATACAACTCTTTGGCAGTTTACTCAGTGCCTAGCTGATTTTATGAATGACAATCAAGGTATTTGGTTCATTGAGTCCCGTGAGTAACCAAGAAGCCTTCTTAAACTGACAGTGGGGAAAGGGCTTTCAAAGGCTTCTGCCAACTGAAAACATACTTGTGTACCTACAGCTTCCAAATGCATGTGTGCAGAAAGAATCCAGGGAGACAATAACTGAATTTACTATCGGCTGTTTGCAAACAGATTTTCTGGTTTATACCCATTGTCTTCCAACATGAAAATTCTGTACTTAAGCCACATAATCCTCCTTAGCCTTTTTGGAGCACTATCATCTAACAGAAGGAAATAGTAATAAAGATTCAATCTATATGCCACAGGGACCAGGTCTTTCCCCTGTGCATTAAAGCACAATGTCAAAGCTGAATAAGTGCTGCATTAAAGTAAAGAAGATTCGGAGTTCTGTGATTCAGACATTATCAATGTTTAAATAAAAGCACCAAAAATAAAAAAGAATCTTTTATGAGACCATTTGTTCACATTTTTCCACTTTCCTAGATACATCAGTTTGAAGGATATACACAATGTAACCTACAGAGGAAGCATTATTATTTTAAAGGAATGGCCGCTATTCTGGAAGGCAGGAACTTTTATTAATTGTAGCTCTGGGCTATCATGAAAGGAAATCTCCTACTCCTTCCTTACTTTTCCCTTGGAGAACCCATGATGGCACTTAATTTCCTCTGGGCTCAACTGAACTTTAAGGTTGCAATACATATTAGAATAAAACAGTAGGTGATTACTAGGTATAGTCAATATGTGACTAATCAGTTCAAACAGAATCTGTTACGGTCAAATAACAGCAAACTGTGGAATTGGTTACTACTGTCTGTGTTTTCTAAGAAAAATATAGCCCCCATAGTTCTAATTTATGGAAATTGCTTGTGATTTGTCTCACAACGAACTTGTCCCCAATAATTCTCAAAAAATATGTTCTTTCTTTGCAGTGTGATTATTTCTATATCACGATTTCCAAATGCTTATTGCCCCTAGTCATATCTTGCTTCTCATCTCACTTAGATCATTGTAGATGAGGAGTAACCACATTGAAAACAGGAAAATTAACTACACCTGGGAAACTCAAAGTCTGTCTTTGAAAGTTTATCTTTACAATATTTTGTGCATAATTTTGTGTTAGAAGACTATTTTGACCTATAGTGTATCTATTAACATGAACGCCAACAGCAATATTTGGAAGATATTAGAGAAGAGACTCATAGGTTCAAACATGTGCTTCTAACATTAATTACTATCTGATTACAGTATGATCAGCAGGATTAGGTAAAGCCTCATTGCAATATAGAATGATAAGAAAAATTACAATAATAGGAATAATAGTCAAAGATATCATTCACCTTCTTAAAAAAATGTTTGCTAAAATTGTTGTACCTTACTGTTCCAGCTGTCTAACAAACTTAAGGTAAACTCAAAAAAAGTGATTACAAGGATCTGAGGACCAATCTGACCTAAGAGGAAAACCCTGACAGGAAAAGGTGGGACCATAGACTACAGTATTTGCTTCAGAGAGGAAACCTGCAGAATTTTAAAGCATCAGCCAATTCAGGTTGTAATCTTCTCCCTTCCCTTCCCAACCTCCCTTGTCATTAATCTGAGACGTAACAGTTTGGAGAGCTGAAATACTAAAGTCTGCTTTACCTGTTTGGCCTTTCAATATTTTATATTCTGATTGCCTGTCAGTCAGCTCATCACTTTCTCCATACATAATGTGAAGCTGTCAACTAGGAAAGGGGATGAGCAGATAACCAATCATAAAGAAAATATGGAAAGGTCAAAACCCAGCCAAACCTCATTTTAATTGGATTATATACCTGGAAAGGCAGAAACGAGTTAATGTGGGGTGAACCACCAAAAAGAGAAAATTAAGTGAGGAGAGATGAGGACAGGGTGACTCTACAACAGTTAACATTCCCACCAGCACAGTGAGGTGGGAGGGAGGGAGAGCAAAGCTGTGTGGTTAACATGGAGGGCCAAGCAGGAAAAGCAGGCGTGAAGGCAGCAGACAGGACACTGCTGGTCATACTGACACGGAGATTAAATTGAGAGGAATAAAAACAGGTCTGTGCCTTAAGTTGGTGGTTGAACAGGGTGCAATCAGAATATAATAAAGGGAGCTGGGGAGCATGACTTGAATTATCAGATAAGCTCAAATATTAAATTCTACCTTTCCAGCAGTTACAAACTACTCTGATAACATTTATTTTCTAATTAAATATATTTACCAGTGAAAACCTCTGCACCAGTGTCTCCAGGAGTCTTTCTAACTTCAGCGTATAAAAACTTCAGCCTCTCCAGTTCTCCCCAAAGATTTTTCTTATTTTTTTCTCACTCGTTCAATTTGTTTTTTTTTTTCCCCTGCACTGTCTTTTCCAGTTGGGAAGAAGCAAGCATGAACTACCTTATTAATGGTGAAAATCAACTCAACTAGTGTTCAAAAGAGTGGCTGTCATCTTTGGACAGTAAAGCAGTTTCCTCTGAGGTACCTAACACTGAGGCTTGCTTTGTAGTCAGATAAACAAGCTGACAAGCAATGCTCAACAGGAAACAGATGTAATCCTGCAAAATTTTAAGATTTGAAGCCTTCTGTGACTTTCTTTGTTGTGAAACAAGCCCACAGAACCATGTACATACAGCTAGTAGGCTAATTGCCAAGTCATTCATTTGGTATGTTCAAGCTTCTGAATCAGGACCTATATATGCCACTGTAAATCTGAGACACCATATAAGAAGTTCAAGTTCCCCCTCCCCATGCCCACCTGTAACACCGCTTCCCCCCGGCCAAGTCCAGCAATTTGCAGATTAGTGGGTTTCTGAATTAGCTAAATATGCTTCATTATGTTTTACAGCTCATGGTAGACTTTTCTTCCACAAACTTACTTAATTAAGTTTTTGAACCAATTTTACTAGTGGCTTCCAAAACATCTTTAGGCAACAAGTTTAATTGCAAACTGTTTTAAAAAAATACTATCTTTTGTTTGTTTGCTTGTTCTAGATCTGCTTCCTGGTGATTTCATTGAATATACTATAGTTTTTCATCTATGAGTAACAGTGAATAATCATGAACATCAGTGATTTGTTCAGTCAAACCCAATATACTTCTGCATATCATAGGCATAGTACTTCTAGTTAAAGATGGGAAGTAGGTCATTTCATAATGAAATTTTAAAATGGAAAATGCAAAGCCCTGGAGGAAAGACAACAAAAAGGGACAACTCATACAATGCAAAAAACAACCAACCAACCAACCCCCCC
>VXAA01005170.1:192849-209490 GCA_013399115.1 Anseranas semipalmata
ATCCCCCCCAAAAAAAAAAAACCCACCACCACCACCAAAAAACTGAAATGTAATAAGCAACAGTCCAAACACCTGAAGGTGTCTAAGCTGCTGAGACATATGGCAGGTATTCTTCTTCTACCATTATCAGCATTGGCATAATTACAGTAACGAATGGTTCCTCTACCTCACACTGAAGTGTGAAGACATTTTTGAAGTAAGGAAATATCTTAGAACTGAAGTGAAATTTCAATACAAAGGCAATGATCCAATTTTTTCAGAAGACCTCTGCAATGATGGTGACTTGCTAAAATATGATGTTGCCAGTGCTCTATTTTTACAAGAAAAGCACAACATACTTTCGAAGTTGTGAAATACAATTCAATCTACCAAGCCTAAAAATTTAGTACAGCACTGAGTCAGCTACACAAAACTCAGTCAGCTTTAATGGTGATGATGGCAAAAAATGTTTAATTTACCTAATTTCAGAGCCCCTACAATGCCCGTAGGTAGTAGGTCCAGGATTTGGATTAGGGCTCCAGTTCTGTGGTGTATGCCAGGTTTGTAAGACTTCACAGGAAAATTTTAACTGCTTTGTGTAGTGTATATATTTTTACAAATGCCCTTGTGAAAGCTACATACTGTATTAAAAAAAACCTTGAAGCAACAAGCCTTTCCAATCTATTTCAGCCTTTCAAGCTGGGAGGACAGGTACAGTGACAGGGCTGATTTTAAGATTGGTTTGTGCCTAGGTTGAACCATCTACATAAATATCATCTTTTATTCCTAGAACAGCACACTAATGTGCAGTTTTCTGTTTCCCTTTGCTACTGGATATATTTCTACCCACAGAAAAAAATGGCAGCTATGGAAAGGAGCCCTAGTGATATATAACACCTTGAAAAAAAAGCCATATTTAAATCAAAACTATTCATAGGTGTTGATTTGGTTTATAGACACACAAAAAAGAGAGCTATTAACTGTGGTTCAGTTGTATTAACAATACTACCCTTTTTATTTAAGTAAGCAAATTACCTATTTTTATAGATAGAATTGATTCAGATTGCTATTCTGAAGCTGGAGTAAATGACTGAAATCAATAGGATTAATTTTAATCCACATGAATGTTAAATTTCACATGGTAACTTTGTTTTGTGTGTGTGTGTGTGCGTGTGTGTGTGTGTGTGTGTGTGTGTGCAGTTCTTTGGGACAATTGTTTCCTTCTCCAGAGAAAATCAAGACTTAGAAGTAGAATAATGTTGAAAAGTTTAATATAGATTTCAACACCACTCAACCAAAATCAATTTCGAAGGGAGAATTTTGACTCTAAAATACAAACTCTGACACTAACTAAAGTTTGAATTGAATCATTCCAACAGAAGTAATAAATGAGAGGCAAGAGGAGACATGCTGATTTATATATAGGGACAATCCTCTGAGACTGTGTAGTATGTTTCATTATGCAAACCTCTTCAGATATAAATGTATCGATACTGAAATTCACTGAAATATTTCATTCTTTGTACAATTGTGTGTGTGTGCATTTTTTTTTGCCTCAGCACATGCAGCTAGCAAACATCTGTCTTGTAATGTTAACTTAAAAGGACTGAATTCATCTCTGGTATCATGATTATATTGCTGATCCTGACATTACATCAACAATTAATATAGCATATTAATTAAATTTATGTTTTCTTCAAACACCTCAGTGAGTTAATAGAGGAGTATATGGCAAATACAGAAGTCTTTTTCCAATTAGTTTAACATACATTTCAAAGGACAAAGCAAACAGAATCACAGAATCACAGAATTGTTCAGGTTGGAAGAGACCTCCAAGATCACCTAGTCCAACCTCTGACCTAACTCTAACAAGGCCCACACTAAACCATATCTCTAAGCTCAACATCTAAACGTCTTTTAAAGACCTCCAGGGATGGTGACTCAACCACTTCCCTGGGTGAACAATCTAACAAGTAAAAATGCTGATTTTGCACTTTCAAAGTAGACAAAGCAAAATTTTGTTTCTATTTTTGTATCATGGAAGTGTCCATCTTTAATTTAACTAACTTTGTCTAAAATAATATATTTTGAGTTGGTAAAAAACAAAAATTTTTATCTAAAAAAATTTAAGAAAATTTACAGAGAAGCGACAATACCTTTTTAAAAAAGAATAGTCTCAATCACTACAGAATTGTTATTGTGATACTAGGATACACAAGTACTTCTGGCAGTATACACAAGAAAACCAGATAGTTTTTGCAAGGTCATTGCAAATACAAGACGTATCAACCTAGTGAAGTTCCTACAGCAACATAAATGTTTTTATGAGCAGCAGGTGAATTCCTGCAAAAGACTCTAAAGCTATTAACAGCTTGGTAAGGAGTAGATAATAACAGGTTGTTAACTCAGCTTCCCTGACAAGAACATCAAGAAGGCACTTTAAAACTATTAATACTAATACATTAAAAAATAAAAATAAAAAGAGATTTTTTGCATTACATTTCTTTAAGTCAAAAAAATAAACATTCATGATTTTATTAGAGTACAAAACTAACAAAACTACGTGGGAGTTACTAAATAATATACCTTTTCTAAGAATTTTAGTTGGCTAATGAAATCATGCTTTTAAATGAGAACCTTGCCTAAAGTGCATTTTTGGTCCTAACAAAAACAATTTAACACAACTTTTATTTAGTACATCTGTAAAAGGCTTATAATAATATTAAACATGGAAAATAATATGGTTTATTGCATCATAATGGAATGGCTCTCCTTAAAAGAGCTTCCTTTTCTCTTCGGATTTTCTTCTCTTCTCCCCGTGTGACTACTCTGGGGACATCATTACTTAATATAAAAAAGTTTGCCTACATCATGCAGTCAGTGGCTTTGTTTGCATTCCAGTGTGAAAAAAAAAAAAAGTAGAAAACTAATAACAATCTGTCCTTCTGCATGGTTAGGGTGCAGTTGCTATGCAGTTTTAGAAGAAAAAAAGAAGAAAAAAGTAACTTTCTCTACTATCTCCAAAAAAGAATACATGCCTTTTCAGCTCTATTTTCCCAAATATCTCCTAAATGCATTAAGGAGTGCAGGAAAAAACTAGAAGTGAAATAACACCTTTTACTGGAACATTCCTGTATTTAGACAAAGTTATTACCTTACTCATGTCTCAAAGTACATATCTTCTTGATTTATTCTGGGAATTCATCTTTATGGTTGGAAAAGAGCAATTTTTGAAAAGTACATATTTTATGTATTATTAAAACACTGACCAAGCTTAAGTTTTTAAAATAGTTTGGGCTTGCAGAAGAAGACTTTGGGGAACTTTTAAGATAGTTCGTTCTTGTTTTAAGAAAGTCTAAGGGACACATCCTAACGTGTTTTAGAGCAATGGGTATCTGGGCATTATATTTAACTTATAAATAAGGAAATTATTTTTGATTAGATTGTCATTTAGCAGTCACATTAATTATATTTAGATCACTGCTCATGAAACTGACCTTTCTTTTTGCAAAAATATGTCAAACTTTCAAACCCAAAGTCTGACACTTGAATGTGTGTTAAGGTATCTCAAAGAGTTAAAACTCTCATTAACTTCAGATATTACAAAAACTTACTTGACCTACACTCAAAGGTGAACTCACTGAAAACTGGCTATTAATAATGACAACAACAATAATAATGTTTTAAGTTTAGAGTTCATTCTCTAATTTAATTCCAGATTAAACACGTGAAACGTGTTACCATTTCCTTCTGTGCAGTTGATCTATTGACTCTGAAAAGACAACATTTCTTTTTTACAACACATTCATCAATATCATCTAAAGTTTGATCTCCAGAGTGAGCTGAACTTTACTTCACTATAAAATATGAGGTTCTTCTGATTTTTGAGCTCACCTAATCACACACTTAAGATTAACTGCTGATTCCTGTGGTTTACATTATTATTCTTGCTGTGTCAATAAATTATTTTTAAAACTATTTTTTTCCAAAGTTCAACTGCTGAATAGCTAGAAAAAACATTTAATAATACCTTTTTTTAGGAACCAACCTCTACTATCAGTGGATTTAGCTTCCTTAGCTTTCTCTGAGGTATGGAACTAGCTGTATGGTGTTAAGTTTGTTGTCTTAATAGTTTGTAGTAGTTCTATGTAATAGTTTGCTTACCTCCCATGTCTATATCTTCAAAAGAGTTTGAAAACAGTTCATTCAAAACCATTAATGCACTTCTACATTTGTGCAGTTCTTCTAGCACTTACTGGAATAAGTACTGTGTATACAATTTTCCTTGGGGAAAATGGTTTTAGCTACAGACAAGAACACAAGATCAGCAGAGACTGAATATTTTTTTTAATCAAATCCACTAGGGTTGCTTAAACAGCATTGTATTTCTTGTTGAGATTTTTTGATTCAGCAGGAATGACAATAGTAATAGCACTGTAGGCTACTTTATTATTAAATACAAAGGTTTAGAAACCAGCTCTAAGTAACTGTAGAAAAGTATTAGAAGACTGGCCAAACCAGACACCTAATGGAGCTGGCCTAGCTCAGAATTTCTTTGGTAAACCCTTTGCTGTATGTAATTGATATTTAGAGGGAAGATTTCTTTTTCTCCTAATAGTAATTATATCAGTGTCATTAATAATGGCTGCTGCAAGGTCCTTAGGTTCTTTCCCAAAGGCAAAAATTATATCTGGTCAGAGTCTCATAATTATTCACTCTCATTTTATACAGTTTGGAGACTTATTTTTTTCTCTTTTTAGAATCTCAGCCTTTCACAGTTCTTCCCTTGGGAAACTTGGTTAATAACAGCAGAATAGCAAAACTGAGAAGCTTGTTTAACATCACTTATTATGCTAAAATAAGCTAGGAGATTTCATTTTAATGATTATCTCCCAAAGTGCATTTGTAGTGATTATTTTTTAAAAACATTCGCCAGACACGGTTCATTTCCCAGGAGCTCTGAACAGCCGGGAATGCCGGAATTGCTCCATGGAGCCCTGTGGGCTCACAGCGACATACTGATCTGCTCCTGCCACCTCGGTCAAATTCTAGGGCTTTTTTAGTACTACTGTCCAAAAGCTCTCACACATCTAAATTACTAAGTGCTCTTGTTTTCAAAAGAACGTGCTGAAGATGTAATGAAAATGTAGTGTTTCATGGGCCCTGCATTTCTTGCTTCTAGTCACTTCTGAAACACTTTACTTACAGGAAGCAGATTGCTACTTATGTCTTAACTAAGTCAAATCATTTAAAAATATTACAGAAGCAAATTTTTCTTTTTAAAAAAGAACGATTAGCATAAGGTTAAGAGGTGCCCAGCTGATCATTCAATACTAACACTGTAATATTCTCTATTTTATACTGAGTATACATTTTAAAAACTTATTGACTGTCCAGATACCTGAAGGGATCATATGCTCATCACTATTGTTATAAGCCTTTTCCTGTTCCCTAACCTTGTCACTGATGTTGACAAAATTTAGTCAGGAAGCTTGGAAGGGCATGAAGTACACTATGGATGCCTAGCAATAATAAAAGAATATGCCTGGAGAAAGAAACAGTACATGCTGGCAATGCTGACACAACAGCACAACTGAAATATGCCTCCTCCTGAGCAACCTGACACAGTTTGCTAATTTTGCTTCACCTTTCCAAAATGTCACCCAGAAATTGAGAGGATTGTCTTATCTACACAATGTAGCTTCTTATAAAAACTGTCCATGTCTTGAATAATAAAAATACGTGGCTCCTTTTCCTTGAGGTTACGACTCCAGATGATACTTGAGTAGGGCCAGGTTTTGTGGCAGAGAGAAAAAAGGAGAGAAAGGAAGCATTATGTACATATTGCCTGAGCAGAGCTGAATTCAACTAAAGAAAAGGATGATGAAATGTCTCCTTTGCTAAATCCACACAGCAACATCTGTTGTCCTAAACAGTGGTGAATCACATACCCTAAACCGGGAAAAAAATTCCACATGGGAAAAAAAGCTGGAATGAAACAACTCGGGCACATGGGCAAAAGTGAACATGGTGTGTCTCCAGGGCTCCCAGCAGCATGCTATTATTGTACTAGCCATCATTGTGGCACTGAGCATAACACCAGATTCTCTGTTCCTCAAAAAATGCAGAAAAAATGGCAAGGATATCAGTTCATACCTCTGTACATGCATCGAGTGCCACATCCTTTGCTGTCAAAGCGCATAGTATATAATATATTGTACATGCACTCTTTTATGGCTTTGAAATAATACAGTACATGTATTTTTGAACAGATAGATTTGCTTTAAACAATGGAAAATTATTGTAGGCATACAATTCTGCAAGAGCAAATTACTTTCTCATTTAAAAATTTCCACATTAATTTCTGTAAAAATAATTCTGTCATTCAAAATTTGTTACACATTGATGTTCTTAAATCTTCACATTATTCCTACCAAGTCACTTTCCTCAAACTCTCTTACATTTTTTCCCACTCAAATTCAGAATGCCTCATTTTAATTCATAGTAATGAATATTCAAAGAAATAGCAGTGTTTGCTTTAATATCAGAGTTTAAGAAAGAGCATCACTCCTCATAGAAGTTAAGTAAAAATAGCTGTAGATTGATAGAAAAATTAACAAGGTCATATTGCTTTCTAATTCTTTAAATCTGGTACTTTATCTGCTTCATCGGCTCTTCATCTCTTTTTAAAATCTCATTGGGAAACTAATTTCCCCCTCGTCTCTAGTGCCTGGTTATTTTCTCTCTTTTATTTATTATTTCAACCCTAAATAATATAGGACTGGAGGAAAAGTCATATCTGACATCCTACATATCTTGTCCACTCACTATCATATAGAGGTTGGTTAAAATTTTTATGTGAAAACTGCCTGTAAGTTGCAAATTGAGTATGCCAACAAAATGAAGTATTTTGCCAAAGGGATTTGGCTTTAGTACAAACTTCATCAAAGGACAAGGAAACAAAGAAACATCAGCGAGCCTTTCCATCCTGCATCCTGCTCCAGAAGATACTCTCTATTTGGAGATGTCATTACAATACCTTGGGATATTGCTTGGGTGCATCCTACAAAATCTCTTCCCTATTGAGCAACTTCGTCAGCTAATTATATATTATCTCGTAACAGAAAATATAACGCAGCTGGTGTATTTGGGCCATATGGGAGAACTTAATATAGTTTCTGATATGCATACAGCTTGGTATGCCTAACACAGCTCTCAGGGAGCATTAATTTTTGATGATTAACTTTGAGGGTTTGGGTGGAAAAGGGGAGGAACAAGCATTTTCCAGTTCAACTGCACCACCTGAAGTGCAGCTGGTATGGTTTATATCCACTGTGTACTGTGTTTTCTTTCCCATGAGGGAATTCCTACAGAAGGACTCAGCTTCATTACAAGGCTGTGGCAAGGTCTTATCTTAGCCTTCATCTGATTTGAGCATGAGACCTTTTTGGAGGTGAATAGATTATGATGTCCTGGAATCTTTCAAACAGTAAAAGCTTTAGTCAGTGTCTGAGTAATAGTATTAAAGTAAAGAAAAAATTGATTTCTATTAGCAAGGAAACTGAGATTATATTGATATCTGGAGTTTGATTTTTGAAGGGAAAGACAATAATGCCTATGAAAGAATTTTTTCTTCTAAAAGTACTTTGCTGTTTGTGAAAGATATTAAAGGACTATAAAATAGACTGGATAGATAACAGACTGTAGAATAGGGCAGACATCCTGTATCAACAGAGATAATTTGCAAATGTTTAGTATCTATGAAGACTGCAAAGAAGGTCTTTGAAGAAATGCTTTTCAGAGTACATCTTAGATCTCTAAGGTCAAACACTTAATGGATTCTTTGTGTGTTGCTGTAAAGACTTGCTTATTGTCTAAGGTGACAAATGTTGTTAACTGCAGAGTTTTCAGAATGATTCAAAATCTACTGCAAAAAAGATATTTCAGCTACCAAGCCTCAATATGCAGTATATTTCAGGATCATAATATTCTATCTCTGGTTATACCACATAACTATTTATGGAACAGAAAACTTCCTGTCTTCACTGCAACAGATATCCATAGCATCTTGGCCTGAATTTCTAGGAATTTTTGCTCTCCTGACAGGCCAAGTCAGCTCTCCAATTATGTCCTAGGTATCCTTATGTTCACTGCATTTTTGGCTGAAAAGCTGCAGAACAGAGTGACCCCTTGTCAGCCAACTACACAAATATGTACCAGTGTATTCCTGAATGAGAAACTGAAAGTCTGTAGGATACATATAGAATAGGCTTATAAGTAAGTTTTGTTATTTTCTCATGATTTTCATTTTTAGAGACTGACAGAAAGGCACACAATATTTTGTTAAAGTTATGAGTCTGTGTACTTTGCAGCAATTCACTGAAGAAATGAAGGTCATATGGAAGAGGGTGCTTTAAAGCAGTCAAATTACTGAGCTGCTTTATTATATTTTTAAATTAACGTGGCTAATTTTTAAATTATTATGGCTTCCATACTTGCAGCTTATTGATAGCCTTGTATAACTTTCCTTCTCTACTTTATTTCTCTATTACTTGGTAGTATCTTTCTCAGAAGATGGGAAACTATTTTTCACGAAGAGATTATAGGCTTGATCTTTTCATGGTTCTCTATGTGCAACTTGTATCACACAAGACTGCAAATAAAACTTTCATGCATATCTAGCACAGTCTAGCCTTATTCTCTTGTTCTGCTTGTTCTGGATATGCATGGAAGGATGCTTCTGTATATTCTGAGTTTACCATTACTAATTTATCCTACTTATAAAATCTTTGGAAACAGTCCCATTTTGTGGAGTGCTCACAGTATTTTATTAGATGGCTACTGGATTTCTGTAAGTTTACAGATCTTTCATGAAACTGTGGGAGCACATGACAAGAAATGACTTTCATTTACAAGCTGTAGAATTCCTACTGGTTATAATTAAAAGAAAGCATGTTCCCCTAGAGTCCCCAATGTTTTCATAATTTTGCAAATGTCACCAAGGAATCTTATAAGAAATAGATGTTTATGGTTATAAAACTTCAAAATCTTGCAGAGTTCTTCAGAGTTTCTCAAAGTTAAGAAACTGATGCAACCTGTTGAGACCAGAACAGAGTGTTTATATTTGATGGAGACATTCAATTTGTTACATTGTATGTAAGAACAAAACCTCTTTTCTTCTCAAACAGAAATGACAGGTAAATAGGGATAGAGATAGGATTGCAAGATCTGTTCCTTTTTACTAATTCATGTGTATATGGAAATGGATACCATTTTCTTCATTTTTATTGGCTCCTTAAGATATTAAGAAAATTTCTGAACTTTTCATACGTAACTTGTTTTTGAACTTTAGCTTCATTTTTTACTCGCCAGGAGAGGGATGTCTGTGGTAGATTCATATTAAATTCACTAGACAATTATTTTGCATTTATCACATTTCTTGTAGTTCTGCAACACCATCACTATTTTTGTCACTTTTCCTGATAATAGGAATGCTGATATTTTCTTCTTTTAGGGTCACTGGGAAGACTGAAAGATTACACTTGTGCCCTGACATTACACAGACTGCGCTATTTAATATGCAGAGTATCAAGGTGAAGAACAATGAATTTGTTAAAGCTCATGTTAATATTTCTGGCTTTGAGGTAGATGCTGTCCCTCTTTTTTTTTTTTTTCAATATACAAATTCCATTTGCATTTGGCCACTATTCTTACCCAGCAGTATAGTTGTAATGTATGCTTCTTCAGCACTATTTAAACATAATTGAAGTGGTATAAAATCACATTTCGTAATTTTATACTGCAAATCAGCAGAGTATTTTACAGTACTAGATTATTTGTCTCTCTAGAATCTGGTCTTCAAGAGAGCTCTTGCAAATCTGTCACTTAGCCATTCTTCTGCTCAAATAAGTGACCTTCTTACTGTTAGGTGCTGGAGTGTTTCTCTCATTCTACCTATTACCTAGTACTGCCAGACAGCATGCCTGTTCTAATTTACTAACAAAAGGTGTACTGAAGAGCTATGCATGTAGTCCAGTTAGTGATTTAGGGAGAAAATAATCCCTGTACAACAGTACTGGAAGATGCCAGCAGTGCATTTATCTCCCCACACCTAAGAGGGAAGAGAATTTAATAGTTAAAAGATATTCCTTATGCATTACAAAAGGTAAAAATGGTAAATGATTATTCTTTTTTTTTTTTNNNNTTTTTTTTGTAGAAACAGATAGGAGTGGTTTAAACTATATATACCACAGGGCCATGAAACCCGTTTATCTAGTCTTGTACAATGGACAGGAGTTGCCAGCATGTAGACCTCTAAGAAGAGCTATTTGTCTTGTCACTGGGTATTCACAGATATTGGCAGATGATCTACTGATAAAAGATTTTTATAAATATGAGCTTTATAATTTAACATCCATATGAATGGTTTTGGATCTTTGTTCCCTTTTAATTGAATAAAATCTTATAATTTCTCTATTTTAATTCATCTGGTTTTTATTTTAATAGCTATAAACAAAAAAGGGCAGTGCAAGTCATAGTGTAGTTTACTATGGTGATGGATCAAAACTTGAAAGAGTTCCATTAGTGTAGGACAATAAAGTTTCCTTGCTTGGCTACCAAATATTCTAAACAAACCATTTTCTCCCTCTAGCTGTACTATTTAAATTACTTGGATTTTCCCCAGTTTACCCTTTTTTCTGCATCATTAAAGCTGCATAATCTCAATAGAGAAGGACAGCCAAGGAAGGAAATTCTGATATTTACAGAGCCTAACATCCCTAAATCTGTCTTTCATGCCTTGGCTTATATTACTGTTCTTTGTGGTCTTCTCACTTATCCGTTAGTTCCATTGTGACTTTCAGAAGGGGACAGAGAAACAGCAAGAACTGACTTAGCAGATTACTGTTTAAGATATGCACACATGAAATGCCTTCCTATGTCACTAGAAATAAAGGCGCTGACCAGCACTAAATTTTACACTGGTGCTAGGCCCTGTAGCCAACTGGAAATGATGAAATGTTTTGTGCTTTGGGAGAAGCAGGCTTCAGGTTATGCTTTCATAAGACATGCTGTGTGTCACCTTGTACCTTTTCTTGTAATGCACATTGTTGCCCACTTTTATTTGAAATGCCATAATTTTGACAGAATGCCAGAAATTTGACATAAATGCCATGCAGTTTCCATCTCTTGTAACTCTCTAAACAAGGCTGATGCACTCTATCATTTAAGCACAAATTATTGCTAAATAATAACACAAAATGAAATCACATTGACGTTCACCTTAGTTGTATTGTTTCAATGCCACTCCAATGTAAAGCTTTTACAGTCTATACATCCAAATATACTCAATTATACGATCCATTTATCCATGTTCATACTTGCTGCTACTATGAGACAGGTATATCTACTGCCTGCCTACTGCTCTACTTGGTTCTGACATGAAACAAGACAGTCACAAACAAGAAGTGCAACAACAAAAAATCCATACAAAATGTCTACTTATAAAGCATTGTATGTGGGATCAAGTGAAAAGTGTAAAGTACTTTTTAAATACAAAAATTATGGAACATATTGTTCTTTAGGATCTGAGTTTGGGTGATGCTGTAAGTGAGACCTACTTTCTCATAGTACTTGATCTCGTAGTCCAGAATGGCTCCATGGGGAAAGTCCGGCTCTTGCCAGGAGAGGGCAATGCTGTTTTGGGAAGCCCAGTCCTTCCTTACCATACCTATCAAGGAGGGTGCTGAAAGGGAAAAGGATAACTAAGGGTTAAAGACGAAGCACACGGTTTATCCTTTCAACCTACTGTCTTAGGATACCAACCCGAGGTAACTTTGAGTGACCTCCAGGCAGAAAAGCATGACAGATGGCAATTTGCAGGGAAACCATATAACCTGGAATTAATGTCGCAAGTACACACCAGTAAGTCCTTCGTTAAAGTGCAGACCAGCTTCTGAGAAATGGCTATATACAAAAGTTGTGCTGTCTGTCCCAGAAACAGGTGCCTGTGCCAGTCACCACCACTGGCTGTGCATGACCAGGATGCGCTGTTGGCTCTGAGGATGTCACATCCAGAGCAGAGCCATGTTTCAGACAGTAAATTCTAAACTCAGGATACTCCACATTAAATGTCATAGTTCAGCTGTGTAAAATGTGTACATTCAGTTTACTCCTTGGGGTAAAATAACATGACACAACTTAAAACAGATGCAACGTATTCTGTTTCTGCTAGCTGGGCTGGCAGAAGCAAGAGCGTTTCAGCCCGTCAGGGAGGTAGCTGTGTGTATGCAATGCCCAGCTTGTTCGAGGAGGCCAGGGGCAGGGACAGGGTTATGGGCAAGCCATGGCAGCACAGGTGCCCCAAGCCTTCCTGCAGTAATTGACAGTGCAGGTCTGTGGCAGTGCAGCGAGCAGGAACCGCTTCCAGCAGCTTATGGAAGGGGCCTAGCATGGGTGGATGCACCCAAGAGCCAAATTATCTCACTGTGGGGCTAATTGATTTTAAGAATTGGATTTGCTGCCCTTTTGGAAAAGAAGGAGCAGTGCTTTCTATGTAATAATGTCAAATGGTGCAAAAATTCAATTCCAGAAACTCTTGCTTATTTTATTAATCTGGTCAAGTATGGGAAAGGAATTCTAATATTCTCCAGACACTAAAGCTGCTTTACTACTATTGATGCGCAGCTTTCCCAAATGTCACAATAAAACCAGTCACATTGTTCAACAGTCATGAAGACAACTGAGAGAGTTGAACAAACCAGCTATCGAACAGCACATCAGAGTCCTGCCAACTTCCTGAGACCATCTCATATAGAAAAGGTTCTTCCAGTGGTTCACAGCTTTCCCTATCTGTCTTTCCAACAACATACACCACTTTACCATAAACCCTCCCGCATTCCTCTCTATTATAAATCTTACTTAACCTCTTCTGATCTCCTAAGGAGCTGTCTCCCAAAATAACACATTTTTATGACTTCATTTTTTATCTTATGAATGAAAGAGTCTTCTTAGGAAAATGAAATAAGAATCTGCATCTAGTCACAAAATTCCACGCCTTTGTTTTCTTTCCTGTAAATATTTCAGGAAGTGTAAGAAATGAAAACAATAAATAAACCCTAGAAAGCAAACAAACGCTAAAGTAAACAAAACGGCTTGTTTTCCTTTGAAAGAAGGAAGCCGTGCACACAGACATGCATATAACAATCTCTTTCTCTGTGACAGTGAGAGAGAAAATAAACTTCTACCCACTTTCAATCCTCCCTATGGATAACTATTCTGTGGTATAACAATGCACAACCTCTTTGACGCGAAAAAAAACAACAGCCCAACACATAACACTGAATAAAAAACCCTACTAAAAATGATATTAAGTGGACAAAACAGAGCTTCCACAGGAAACTTTCCCACACCCATACTTATGCCATTTTAACTACAGGTCTGATGCAAGGGAATGAGAGAAAAAAAAGAATTCCTGCCCTGCTGAATGAAGGATTAACCTATTTTTCGGGAAGCCCTTAAGCAGTATTATACAAGTAACTGAATATAACAAAATACAAATAAATAAATAAAAAAACATTCGTAAGTTCTGGGCAAAAATGTTATCCCTGGGTTCCTATAAATACTCCCTCAGTTAAAATGAAATTTTTATTCTTGAAAATTGAGGGTGAAGCTGAGCTCTAGTAATATTAGTCTGGGGTAAAATCAGCTACTCCAAGCAGGGAACAAAGACCAGTCTGTTTAAAGGAAAACACAAGGTAGCAAAAATGGATTTGTATTTGTGAAACACTGATCAAGGGCCTATGAGGGCAATTCCTCGTATACACTTGTCTACTGTTTGCTGTTTTGAGTCATTCACTGGTGTCAAGGTGTGATTTACAGGTGGAGTCTAAGGCAGCTTTGCAGATTTGTCTGATAGACCCTGTGTGCCTGCTCATACCTGAGGGACATCAGCTGGGACACCTTCCTCGGCACACCATGGCTTCATCTCACTGCATTGTGGGTTCAGTAATCTGATAACCAAATCCTTGCAAAAACATCCAGCTTGATTACAGGAAACACCAGGTCATAATGCAAATACAATTATATTCTTGGTCCTTCTAGGCTTTTTTAAATATAGACCACTGGTATTACACTTCTTCAAATTACAACTTAACCTTTATAAGTTTTTCATACACACCACATGTGGTGTGTTTTGCCTTGGGTTCTGATTTCCAATTTATACAACAATTTAAGTTTGTATTCAGCCTGAATTCACCCCAGTAACTCTTCCATTTGAGCAAGTGCATGTCGTGTAACACAGCCTTGGTGTAACAGAACATCATCTCAAACACTCAGTATCAGAAGTAGCCTGTGTCTTCTCCCCAGGAAGCAACTCAGTAGCAAAATAATGGAAGAAAATTACTTCAGCCCCCTTGTAAACCAGCTGTGCTTGACCTGCACTTGAAACTGAAAATCCCATGCAGCAATGCTCATGTCACACCTGTACCACAGTGCCATCAAATTGTGAAGCTGTGTACATAAGGCTCTGTATATGAGAAGGATAACTGTGTTTGTATTAGGGCACTGGGCAAAAATGAGGACTTTTTTTTTTTTTTAAAAAAAGAAAAGCCTCAAAAGAATCACTATTAAGCATTTCTTATATGGTCAGAAGGATGATCCTACTATTTGTCATACACAGGTTATCTATTCACATCTCAGAGGAAATAACTACTTAGAAAAAAGAAAAGGATTCCAGTCAGAAATTTATTGTACAAAGAAATGGGCAAATAAGACTAAGTAATTAAAAGATGCAGCTAGCTCAGTTCCTATTTCTTCAGTTCTTGTGAAGTAGTTCTAAAAACAATACTTTCTGTGGAGAAATTTCAGCTTCTTATAAGAGTTGCTCACTAGAGCAGAAGTTATTTAGACCCTAAAGATCCTACTCATTTATTGTTTGAGCTCTCTAAGTGGGAAATTGTAAAATAGGTAAATCCTATTTGCTCTTTTATAAAGACTGCTCTAATGTTCCTATGATGAATCAATGGGAAGTTCTTTTAATTAGTTCTTTCAAATCCAGTAGCTGCAGGAGAGCTCTAATTTGGTTACCCAATGAAACCATTTGAAAAAAAAAATGCTTAGAAGCCCAGCATGGCTTTTAATCACTTTAATGGCAGCATTTTCTTGCCATTGGTACTAGGCTGAAGGATGGTTTCTGGCTCTTGAGCTCAGTGTTGATCTCTGTTTTGTACTGAGGATTCTTTGCACCATCTGCTCTCTATGTTTTCCTCTACACTGTTATAAATTTCTTGAATTGCAATGAGTCATCTACAGTGCTGTCAGCTCCTCATTTAATTTAGTCTGATAAGTTTCTTTGCCTTTTCAAAATTGAATTGAAAGTTCATTCCTTAATTCAGAGTGAGCTTTTTTTTTTTTTTTTCCTAAATGTCTTTGGCTTCTCTCTTTTTCAGAATCCCTTTTCTCGTTCACTACATAGAAGGCAAAAGATGTGTATTTTAAATTATGGTTGGAATTCAGTGTCATTTCACTAGAGACTCTCTTCTTCCTAGATTGACTTCCATTATCTGATTTCAAAACAGGTGATCTGTAGGACTTCTGAAGCTTTTTTCCTTCAGTCCATTTTCTAATTTTCCAATTTCTTGTTTCATATTGTTAAGAGTAGGCACCAAATTTCCAACATTTCTCACCTGGTTTCTGGGGCTAAGCAACTTTGATAGGCTGCCCACTCACTATGAAGAAGCCTCAGACCCAACGGTGGCTGTGACAAAAGCTCACCTGAGGTCTGTCTGTATCTGGACCACTCTACCCCTCTAGTATCTCGTTTCAAATCTTATTTCTCTAGTGAAGAGAAACCACGTCAGTTCATTGGCACCTTACTGGCTGTCAGAACAGGCCCTACTAGGATTGTGTAAACACTTTTGTGTCAAAAAGCCTACCATCCAACAAACAAGATAAGCATACTCACCAAAATACAGGGCTTTATCACATATTTTCTGAGTAAGGCTTTCCCAATAAAGAAGGGAATCCAGCCCCCTCCCTGCCTCTTTCTCTCCTACCTCAGCCACTTCCCAACTGCAGTGGAGGGAAAACACTGACTGAGGGCCACTCAGCAACTTTGTTTCTCTTTGAAAACTCATTAATTGAACCCTCCTAGTTTCCTGTGATACAGTCAGAGGAAGAAACATAATTCAACATCCTGCAAGGAGCCTACTTTCCTCTAGTTCTTTCATTAAGGGAAGGAAGGTGGAAGAAATATCAATGCTGTGAGGACTAATTTAAGTTGACTTTGGTTTCATGTCTGTGTTGGTCAGAAAGCAAAAGAAGATGGGATTACTGTTCTTTAAAAGAAAAAGACTTTTTCAAGCTTATAATATATCACAGGTAAATGGTAAGAATTAATTTACACAGGAAACTATGTATAACACTACAAGAGCTATGGTTACCCAATTAGCCAAAACCCATTCAACAGAAATTGTAGGAAATTAATGAAACAGAATATGCAGTAAGTACATTAACTTTCTAATGTTTTCTCCTTTTGCTTAATTAAAATACTAGAAAGTTATTTTGTAAAAAAGTATTGATAATATTAGATTATAAAGCAAAAAGTCTAGATTTGTGTTTCTCATTATAAATACAGCCATTCTTAAAAAAAAAGTCTTTTTTTTT
>VXAA01005171.1:1193-11401 GCA_013399115.1 Anseranas semipalmata
GGCAGCAAGGGCTTACTGGGAGGGAGCTGGAGGAGACTGGGGTTACTGGAAGGTACTGGGAGGGAAGCAGAGGCTACTGGGAAGAGGTGGCAGGCACTGGGAGGCACTGGGAGGCACTGGGGACGATGGAGAGGAAGTGAGGCCACATTGGGAAAGAAGTGGCAAGTGGGAGGTCACTGGGCAAACTGGGAGGCAACGGGAGCACTGGGAGGGCAGGGAGGTGACACGGGGAGGCCCCGAGGACTCGTAGAGGGGGAGGAACTGGGAAGGAACTGGAAGGAACTGNAGGAACTGGGAAGGAACTGGGAGGAACTAGGAAGGAACTGGGAGGAACTAGGAAGGAACTGGGAGGAACTGGGAGGAACTGGAAGGAACTGGGAAGGAACTGGGAAGGAACTGGGAGGAACTGGGAGGAACTGTGAAGGCTGATCCCTGCCTCCGCTCCCGCAGCGGCCACGGGGGACGAGAACCGGATCGTGGGGGGCCACAGCTGCCAGAAGAAGCATCACCCCTACCAGGTGGTCCTGCTGGGCCCCCAGAAGAATATCCACTGTGGGGGGGTCCTCATCGACAAGTTCTGGGTGCTGACGGCCGCCCACTGCGACACCAAGAGGTGGGGTGGCCCCCAGGTGGGGAACTGGGGATACTGGGAGGAGTTGGGAAGGACTGAACCCCCCCATTGGCCAATGGAGGAGCCGTGGAGAGGTCCACCAGGTTTGGAGGTGGCCCTGGTGGTGGCAGGACCTGGGGGGAGTTGTCTCAATGTGGAAGTGGAGAACCTCAATGGCGGAAGCCCAAGTTGTGGTGGTCATCATAGGGCTGGCTCCAGCTAAGGTCCTCCTCCCCGCCCTACAGCCTTCCGGGGCCCCTTTCTTCCCATCAGCCATGTAGTCGCTTGGGACTGGGTGGCCAAGATGGCTGAGAGGAGGCCACCTCTATGGCCCAGCACAACCATCCCGTTGGCTTCCCACCATGACCATCCCCTTGCCTTCCCACCATGACCATCCCGTTGGCTTCTCAGAATGACCATCCCCTTGGCTTCCCACTATGACCATCCCATTGGTTTGGCCACCACAACCATCCAGTTGGGCTCCCAGAATGATGATCTAACTGGGTTGACCACCACAGCCATCTGGTTAGGCTCCCAACATGACCACCCTGTTGGGTTGACCACCACAACCACCCAGTTAGGCTCCCAACATGACCCCCCATTGGGTTGGCCACCACAACCATCCCTGAACACAGCCAAGATGCCCACAAAACCGGCATCTCCCCACCCCCAAGGTCCTGCAGGGCCACGCAGATACCTCCCCACTCCATCTCCAAGTGGCCAAATTTCCCAAGAGCACTGCATCAGGACCCCCAGGCCCCACTCACCCATGGAGGTCTTGCCCATGTCCACCAGCCCACGAGGGGCTTTGAGGCGGCTGGGGGGTGGCCATGTGGGGAGATGCATCTTGAAGACATCATTGGAAGAAGCATCTCCACCCCGTTCAGCACGTGGGGTCGGATCTGTTGAGCTTGAGGGGAGAAGCAGGATGTGACCCCCTCAACCCACCCATGCAGAAGGCCTTTGATACGGTGGAGTTGGCCAAGAAGGACCTGAACTAACCCCAGATTTGGTGACAGATGACGTGGAGTAGCCTGAAGAGGGGTCTCCTCCTCTCCCCATTCCCACCAGCTCTGTGAACTGGGACCTGGCCCGGACCAGAATGCGTTCAGTGGAGGGGGCAAACCAGTTTGGGGAGCTGGTGGTACTGGTGTGACTGGCCCGGGCAGGGGCATCCACGTGCCGAGCCCACGGGAGGACCACGGGACCCATCCTCCCTGCGTGACGGGGGCTCGAGCCATCTCCTTGAGGTAGATGTTTGGACTTCCCTCCATGTTTTTTTGGTGGTCCAAGCTTCTCCCCACCGAGTCCTGACGCGCAGGGCATAGAGCAGGGGGGGTGCTGCGGGAAAAATGAGGAAGAAAAGCCCAAATTTAGCATTTTGTTGGACGTGGCGGGGCCTGGAGAGGGGTGAGGCCACTTGGGTCTCCAGGGTGTATGGGTTGGAGCTGGTTCTTCACCACCATGCCCAGCTTGGCACAGACTGGGGAGGACTCGCTTCCCTTGCCCAGCTCTCTGGCTGACCTGCTGGGCGACTTTGGGCTCCGGGCCTCAGTTTCCCCATCTGGTTAAAGATACTAATGATAGGAGGGGAAGCCTTTTGCCCTACTTCCACGGAGGCCAGGAAGCTTTGTCACCGCCCCGCTCCTCCCAGCCTCCACAACTTGGACCTCCCCTTGCCCTGGCCCGGGCCTCGTCCACCGCAGAGCCTCACCACGGCCTTTTCTCCACCCCCACCCCGTGCCCAGCTCCATCCCCATCCGCATGGGTGACCACAGCCTGAAGACCAAGGAGGGGACGGAGCAGTGCATCAACTCGGCCCAGGCCTTCGTCCACCCCGGCTACAACCCCACCAGCCACGACAATGATATCATGCTGCTGAGGCTCCAGAAGCCAGCCCGCTTCACCGACCGCGTCCAACCTGTGGCCCTCCCCAAGAGATGCCCACCACCCAACACCGAGTGCATCGTGTCGGGCTGGGGCAGCACCAGCAGCCCTGAAGGTAAGTGGAAACATCTCCTTGCGTGGTGGGCTCTTGAGGGACCTGGGGGCGTCTCAGCATCTTGGGGACATCTGAGCATCTTGGGGATATCTGAGCATCTTTGGGAAGTCTCAGTGTCTTGGGGATGTCTCAGTGTCTTGGGGACATCTCAGTGTCTTGGGGATGTCTTAGTGTCTTGGGGATGTCTCAGTGTCTTGGGGACATCTTGGCATCTTGTGGACATCTCAGTGTCTTGGGTACATCTTGGTATCTTGGGTACATCTTGCTATCTTGGGTACATCTTGGCATCTTGGGGACTTCTGGGCATCTTGGGTACGTCTCAGTGTCTTGGGGATGTCTCAATGTCTTGGGGACATCTGGGCATCTTGGGGACATCTCAATGTCTTGGGTACATCTTGCTATCTTGGGTATATCTTGGTATCTTGGGGATATCTTGGCATCTTGGGGACTGCTGGGCATCTTGGGGACACCTTATTGTCTTGGGGACATCTCAGCACCTTGGGGACTGCTCTCTCTGGGGGGGTTCCTGGGTCCACCAGAGGTCCAAGAGGTGGCTTGGGGAGGTCTCTGTTCTCCACACCACGACCACAGGAGACTCCAAACCACCTCCGCCGTGGCCACTCAGCCCTCACCTTGGGGCTCATCTTCCATGCTGGGGGCATCACCTCCCACCACGGCCATGGCACCCTAGGAAGAAGAGGGTCCCATTGCACCAGAGCCCCCTGGGGACCCTACCCATGGGGTGAGGTGCACCCTGGGACCCCCTACCCATGTCCCATCATCCCCAGGGTACTTCCCCGACATCCTCCAGTGCGGCGTGGTCTACACCATCTCCAACGAGGAGTGCAGCAAGCTCTACCCCAAGGGCATCACCAAGAACATGCTCTGCGCCGGCCTCAGCTCGGGGGGCACCGACTCCTGCCAGGTGGGTCTCGTGGCCATGGGGTGGCTGTGGGGCGCTGCCCCACTGGTGGGTGGCTTCACCTGCCCCATGTCACCCATGGAGAGCCCCCCACCCATGGAGAGGAGCTGGGGACAGGGGGGCACTTCACCAGTGGAGGTCCCTACCTCTGGTGGAAGATCAGCCCTGGGGACGTCGGCTGCTGCAGGGCCCCCCCGCTGAGCACCATGGGGACCCCCGGCTGCTATAGGGACCACCTGGGTGCTGTAGGTACCCTGGGTGCTATAGGGAGCCCTCCCTAAGCACCCTACACACCCCTGGGTGCCATAAGGACCCCTAGGTGTTGTAAAGACCCCCAGAATGCTATAGGGACCCCCGCACAAGCACCATATAGATCCCCGGCTGCTCTAGGGAACCCCAGGCACTCTACAAGCCCCTGGGAGCTATAGGGACCCCCATGCACCATGGGGACCTCCTGGGAACTATAGGGACAGCCAGGGTGCTTATAGGGACCTCCAGGGTGTTACAGGGACCCTATGGATGCTATAGGGACCCCCAAGGTAATGCACAACCTCCTGGGTGTTATAAGGACCCCCAGGTGCTATGGGAATCTCCCTGGTGCTATAGAGCCCCCCCAGAGTGTTAAAGAGACCCCAGAGGTGCTATAGGGACCCCCAGACACTGTACAGCAGCCCCTGGGTGCTATAGGGACCCCTTGCATGCTATAGGGACCCCTTAGGTGCTGTAGGGACCACAAGGCAACATTCAGCCTTCTGGGTGCTATGGGGATCCTTAGGCTCTATAGGGACCCCCTGCATGCTATAGAGATGCCCTAGGTGCTATAGGGGCCCCCAGACACTATACAGACCCCCATGGGTGCTATGGGGACCCTTAGCCTCCATAGGGACTCCTTAGGTGTTATAGGGACCTCCTAGGTGCTATAGGGACCACAAGGCAACATTCAGCCTTCTGACTTCTATGAGGATCCCTAGGCCCTATAGGGACCCCCTATGTGCTATAGGGGCCCCCAGACACTAAACAGCCCCCCTGGGTGCTATGGGGACCCCTGGGCTCCATAGAGACCTCAGCACCCCAACCCCACAGGCCAATGGTGGTCTTCACCCATCAGCAGGCGTCCCCAGGAGGACCACGGGGTCTCCTTGGGGCAGGGTTGGGGACATGGGGTGGGGTGGGGGGACACGCAGGTGGGTTGGCCACCACAAGCACCCAGTTAGGTTCCCAACATGACCTTCCTGTTGGGTTGGCCACCACAACCACCCAGTTAGGCTCCCAACATGACCATCCCGTTGGGTTGGTCAACACAACCACCCAGTTAGGCTCCCAGCATGACCATCCCATTGGGTTGGCCACCACAAGCAACCAGTTAGGCTCCCATCATGACCATCCCGTTGGGTTGGCCACCACAACCACCCAGTTAGGCTTGGGTGAGATGGTGGAGGCCATCTCATCGGGTTCCTCTGTCCCCTAGGGCGACTCAGGGGGGCCGCTGGTGTGCAGGGACGAGCTGCAGGGCATCGTCTCGTGGGGCATGCAAGTGTGCGGGCGGCGGGGCAAGCCGGGCGTCTACACCCGCGTCTGTGAGTTCACCGCCTGGATCCACGACACCATCAGGAGGAAGAACCACGCTTGAGGACCCCATCACGCACTTCTGGGTCTGCTCCCCGCTTCTGTCATCCCGGGGAAGAGCTCCTGGAATAAAGCCCTGTAGAACGCGGCCACCCTATGCCGTCACATGGATGTGGGGCTGGGGGGAAGCATGGGAGAACATGGCCGCCATGACCATGGGGGGAAAGTGCCCATGAACTGGGAGGTCTTGGGAAGTAGGTGGGCAAGGTGGTCAACTCATGGCCATGTGTGTTTGGGGATGGTGGTTTTGGTGGGCAACCTGGAACCACGTGTTTCTGGTGCTGGTGGCCATGGTGGGCAAGCTGGAACCATGTGTTTCTGGTGCTGGTGGCCACAGTGGGCAACTTGAAACCATATGTCTGGTGCTGGTGGCCACAGTAGGTAACTTGTGACCACATGCTTCTGGTGCTGGTGGCCATGGTGGGCAATCTACAACCATACATCTGGTGCTGGTGGTCGTGGTGGCAACCTGCAACCACGTCTGGTGCTGGTGGTCATGGTGGGCAACTCATGGTCACGTGTGTCTGCTGCTGGTGGCTAAGGTGGGCAATCCGCAACCACACATCTGGTGTTGGTGGCCGTGGTAGACAACTTGTGACCACGCATGTTTGGTGTGAGTGGCTATGGTGGCAACCTGCAACCACACATCTGGTGCTGGTCAGCAACCCATGGCCACATGTGTCCAGGTCTGGAAGACATATTTCAAAGTCTAGGGGACACACGTGTCCAGGTCTGGAGGACACACGTGTCCTCATCTGTAGGACACATGTGTCCTCGTCTGTAGGACGTGTGTCCAAGTCTGGAGAACACATGCATCCAGACCTGGAGGCCACACGTGTCCACAGCAGGAGGCCACACATGCCCAGCTCTATAGAACACACGCATGCAGCTCAAGAATTCACAGCTGGTGACCCACAACCACACCTGTCCCACCTGGTGACCATGACCCACACCCCACGTGTCCTCCTCTGGAGGCCGCAGCCCGTGCCCCATGTGTCCTCTGCAGGGGGACACCCCATGGACCCACCACAACCACCACTGCTTCTGGGCCACCTGGGGTTATCACAGGCTGTGTCAACCAGGAGCAAAGCAGGGAACCTGCTCCTCCTGGAAGCGCGTGGGCTGCCCTAATTGGAGCCAATTAAGAGCTCGCTAACGAGGCGGCCGCTAACGAGGGCCCCCCCACCGAGAGAACCAGTCTGGCCGTGCCCGCGGCGCGCGGCTCCGCCCGAGAAGCTGCACCGCCCTGTTTATGCCGCTGACACCCTGCTTCGGATTTACACCCTGGGCGGGCAAGCCCCGCCCCTCCAACCTCCTGGCCATGCCCCCAGGCTGGAAGCCCCGCCCCCCATGTGTGTGTAAGCCATGTGGGGTGACAGCACCCCCTAGGGGTGCACGTGTGTGGACCACGGTCACACGGATGGGCCACAAAGGAGCTGGGGAACCGCATGTGATGGCTTCGGTCTTCTTCTGCTCTGGCCTTCAAGGCCAGCCCATGTGCCGGCCTCCAAACCAGCTGGCCAATTGGCATGTGCCGGACTCCAAAGCCAACTGGCCAATCAGCACGTGCTTGTCTACAAAGCCAACTGGCCAATCAGCACATACTGGTCTCCAAAGCCAACTGGCCAATCAGCATGCGCTCGTCTCCAAAGACAGTTGGCCAATCAACACGTGCTTGTCTCCAAAGCCAACTGGCCAATCAGCATGTGTTCGTCTTCCAGGACAGTTGACCAATCAGCATGTGTGGGTCTACAAAGCCAACTGGCCAATCAGCACATACTGGTCTACAAACCCATCTGGCCAATCAGCATGTGCTGGTCTCCCAAGCTGGTTGGCCAACGGGACTTGCTGGCTGGCCAAGGCAGCTGGCCAATGGCACACACCGGCCTCTATGGCCATCAGCCAATGAACACGCCCACATCTCAAAGCCAGCTGTCCAATCAGCGTGCACCTGTTTCCAAAGTCACTAGCCAATCAGCTCACACCGGCCTCCAAAGCCACCGGCCAATGCCATGCGTTTGCCTCCAACACGTCCAATCATCCGTCTTCAGTTCCCACAGCTGGCTGGCCTATCAGCATCTCGTCTCCAAAGCCAGCCGGCCAATCAGCATGCTCCGTTCCCCAGCACTACCAGCGCCTGCCACGCGGTCATTCCCACAGCACAAGCAGCCAATCGGCGCCTCCCTATCACCGCAACCGGCCACGTGCGGGGCCAGGAGCCAATCAGCAGCCTCCGTCAGGCCAATCAGCAGGTTCCAACCGGCCAATCAGCAATCTCCGGCCGACCAATCAGCAAGCGCCGCTCTGGAAAGAGCACGAGGGAGGCCGGGCGAGGCGGTGCCGAGGAAGCGCTGAGGGATTAGGGGAGGATTAGGGAAGGCGGCCTCCACGCTCGGCCTCGGGGCGGGACGAGCCGGGCCTGACGCCGTTATAAAACCAGCGGCGCTCACGTGGGAGGGACGGGCGCAGAGCGGCGGCGGCGGCGGAGGAGGAAGAAGAGGAGGAGGAGGAAGAGAAGAAGAAGAAGACGCGCCGGGGCCGGTCGGAACAGTTCTTCCCAGCGCGGAGGGGACGCGCACATCTCAGGAGCGGGGAGGCCTCCCCGGCCCCCGCGGGGCACAGCGGGGACCTGCGGAGAGGTTTGGTGGGGCGGGGGCAGAGGGCGGGGGGCGACGGGAACCCACCAGAGGGAGGTCGCGGTCCACGGTCGTGCTCTCCACCTGCTGGCCCTGCTCTCTTTCCATCCCTCCTTCTTGCTCCATCCCTGGCCTCCATCCATCCCTCCTTGTTTGCCCCATCCCCAGCCTCCATCCATCCCTCCTTGTTTGCCCCATCCCCAGCCTCCATCCATCCCTCCTTGTTTGCCCCATCCCCNGCCTCCTTCCATCCCTCCTTGATTGCTCCATCCCCGGCCTCCATCCATCCCTCCTTCTTGCGTTCTCCATCCCTGACCTTCATCCTTCCTTCTTGATTGCCCCGTCCCCAACCTCTCCATCCCTCCTTCTTGCTCCGTCCCCAACCTCCATCCATCCCTCCTTCTTGCTCCATCCCCTGTCTCCATCCCTCCTTCCTGCTTTCTCCATCCCCAACCTCCATCCATCCCTTCTTCCTTGCCCCATCCCCAACCTCCATCCACCCCTCCTTGCTTTCTCCATCCCTTATCTCCATCCATCCCTTCTTCTTGTTTGCTCCACCCACAATTTCCATCCCTCCTTGCTTGCTCCATCCACAATTTCCATCCCTCCTTGTTTGCTCCATCCCCGATCTCCATCCATCCTTCCTTCTGCATGTTTGCTCCATCCTTCCAGCCTTCATCTCCCTCCATCCCTCCTTCTTGCTTGCTCCATCCCCGATCTCCATCCATCCTTCCTTACAGAACTTTTTCATGATGAGGGTGGTGAGGCACTGGAACAGGTTGCCCAGAGAAGCTGTGGATGCCCCATCCCTGGAAGTGCTCAAGGTCAGGTTGGATGGGACCTTGAGCAACCTGGTCTGGTGGGAGGTGTCCCTGTCCACGGCAGGGGGTTGGAACTGGATGGTCTTTAAGGTCCCTTCCAACCCCAACCGTTCTAGGATTCTGTGATTCTATGATTCCTTCTCCACGTTTCCTTTATCCCTGCGCCCCTGACCTCCATCTGTCTCTCCTTGCTGCATCCCTGATCTCCACCGTCACCAACGCCGCGGAGCGGTTAGCTCTCTTGTCACACCACCCATCCTTCCTTCTCCATGTTGGCTCCATCTCTGGTCTCCATCCCCATGCTCCCTCCATCCCTCCTTGTCCGTCCTTGCTCCGTCCCTCCTTGTTTGTCCACGCTTGCTCCAGGCCTCGCTCCCTGTTCTCCCTCCATCCCTCCGTCTCTCTGCTGGCCCCATTCCTCCTTCCCCACCCCACATCCATCCTTCCCCATCCCTCCATCCTCAGCCTTCCTCCTTCAGCCCCTTCACCCATCCTCTCCGCAGGGGACCATGACCCACGTCCATGGGGCCCACAACCCATCCACAGGGAGTGGTGACCCACACCCATGGGTGGCTCCAACCCACGGCCGTGGGAACCATGACCCACAGTCATAGGGTGCCTTGACCCATGTCCATGGGGCCCACAACCCCTCTTCTTGGGGAGCAATGATCCACGCCTATGGGTGCCTCCAATCAATGGCCATGGAGAACCATGACCCACAGCCGTGGGGGACCATGACCCATAGCCATGGGGGACCATGACACATGGCCATGGGGAGCATGGACCAAAACCCACAGGGGACAATGACCCATGGCCATGGAGAACCATGACCCATCAACTTGGGTGTCTCCAACCTCTGGAGACCCTTGATCCAGAACCGTGGGGAGCCTTGACCCACAGCCATGGGGGACCATGACCCACGTCCTTGGGGAGCAATGACCCACGTCCAAGGGTTCAAGGGTGCCTCCACCCCACAGCCTTGAAGAACTGTGGCCCAAAACCATGGGGGGCCACGACCCACAGCCACAGCCCAAGGGAGGCATCCGAGGGCAGTGTGGGGTGCTGGAAGGTCAACCGCCCCGAGACAAGGAAGGGGAGGCGGAGGAGTTGGTGGGGCCCATAATTACGGGCCTCATTAACAATGACTGTGTTGATTGCTGCCGTGGCACTTGGGATAATGATGTCGCCATTGCAAAAGCACGATGACGGGGCGAATTGTGCAGCTCTGAGCGCCGGGCGGAAGGGACCACGGGGGCCCCCCTGCCACAGTGCCGTAACCCCCCAAAATGGTTCGGACCTACCATAAGCCCCCCAAGAAATGCACGGGGCTACCATAATGCCCCCCTAAATGGTTTGGAGCTACCATAAGCCCCCCAAGAAATGCGTGGGGCTACCATAATGCCCCCCCTAAATGGTTTGGAGCTACCATGGCCATGGGAAGTATGGACTCAAACCCCCAGGGGACAATGACCCATGGCCATGGAGAACCATGACCCACAGCCATGGAGAACAATGACCCACAGCCATGGTGGACCATGACCCATGGCCATGGGGAGCATGGACCCAAACCCTCAGGGGACAATGACCCCCC
>VXAA01005172.1:572-136319 GCA_013399115.1 Anseranas semipalmata
CGGAGGGATCGGCGGCTTGGAGGGGGCCCCCGGGCACCGGGCTCGCTTAGCGAGAGGGAGCGGGGAGGGGACGCCCGCTGCCATCCGCAGTCCCGGCAGCGGGTGCCCCCGCGGGGGCAGGTGCTCGGCGCGGCTGCGGCTTTCAGGCGGTTCGCGTGGTGGACAGCGCCCAGCGGGGACTCGAACCGCCGGCAGCGCTGCCGCTTCGGCTCCTCTCGGCTCCTCCCGCCGCCGGCCGAGCGCCGCGCTCGGCTGCCTTCGGAGAGCGCTCGGAGGCGGTCGGGGAGAAGCCGAGCAGGCTCGGAAATAGCCGAAGGGACTCGGAGCCGCTCGGCAATGCGTTGCCCCCCCGCCGCCCCCGGGTGTGCCTTCAGCCCAGCTCCTCGCCAGCCGCGGTGACCCAGGGGGTGACCCAGGGGGTGACCCGCGTGTTTCAGTCTCGCTCCCGCGGCCAGCCCCCGGGGGTCCCCAGGGGACCAAACCGCCGCCCCCGCCCGAGGCGATGCTGTTCCCACGGCGCTGCAGGGCGGGGGGCTGACGGAGAGGAGCCTCGCCTTCGCGCACGGCGGCGGTCGCGACAGCTTCCCCCACCGAGATCCGTGTGCCCTCTTTCTGTGAAGCCCCCTTTGAAAGGGGGGTTTTCCACCCCAACGGTTGGATTTGGGGCCAGGAGGATGGGTTTGGTTTGCACTTGTTTGTGTGCGAGAGGTGGATCGGGAGAGATGTTACTGCAGATGAACGCCGATAAATTATTTAATCTCTAGGAACTGCTTCTGCGGAAGCGTGCTGGAATGGCGGGCGGTGGGGCTGGGCTGAAGGGAGAGGCTGGAGCACCACCAGCGCAGCGCACCGGGGCGTCCGCGCAGAGTCCAGGGGCGAAGGGGCAGGCTGTGACCGTGGTGGCTTACACAATGAGCGCCCAGGGATCCCTGTTTTCCAGCGAGCAGAGCTTGTTTCGTGGATCAAGATAATAACCGGTTTGCCGGACTAGCCCAGAATATCGAGGACTGCAAAATACCCCGTTGTACATACGTATTTCCCGTGAAACAGCCTTCAAGTAACGCGCGGTACCTTGCAGTTTCGTACCCGACTTGCAAATGCAGCGGCGGCTGCCATGGTGGAAGCTCGCCGTGCCGGGAGCGGGGAGGCGGCCGCCAGCGTGCAAACTCCAGCGAACTGTGCCGAGGCTGGGGTGGGGACAGCGGTGTTGCTAGGAGCGCGGCAGCAGGCATCTGGAGGGAGCCGCGGGCGCCGGGGAGGAGAGCGATGTGCAGGGAACGACTCGGGGAAATTAACATTTCTGAAAATTAATTTAAATATAATGCGGGCATTAGCATTTCACCTGGTCAAGCTCCATTAGACAGGCTTGCTGAGAACCTAATGAATTCTTAATAAAGATTAAATTGCACGTTCATTAGATTTTGATGAAAGAGACTGCTATTTTATTTTTTTAATACTGTGTTATTGGTGTGCTTCTAGAGAATAAATCTCATCCTTGTGAATGGCTAAAGCAGTTTCACACTTGGGTATCGCCTTGCAAAGAAGCACAGGAACGTGTAGACAGATGAGGAGATGCTAAGACAAAGGAACGGAGAGCAGATTGCTAACAGAGGACTAAGAAGAGGTTACGTGCTGTCCAGTTAATCCTTGAAATTTTAGGTACTGGGAGAAGAACCAACAGGTAGAAACTGCAGTAATTTGAGAGCGTAGCCAGGATGGGGATTAAGATTTACCAAATGAATCAGGGATGTTTTCCTGAGGCGCCTTTCAGCTGGTGAGCGGGGAGTTGCCCCAAAAGAGGAGCTGGCGAGCGGCTGGCAGGCAGGAGCGGAGCTTCCCTTAGCGCCCGAGGTGACTTTGACGCCCTCAGCCCTGGCGCTTTGGCTGCGCCCATCGTGGCGGGTTACGTTTGCTCGGTGCTCTCTCGCATCTTCACCCGTGCCGCAAAATGCAGGGTTAGGGCTGCGCTGCGGGGGGAGCAGTCCTGGGGGTGCACGTGTGCCGCCAAGCCAGCGCGGCCCCAGGGCGTGCCTCAGTGCTCGGAATCAGGCGGTGACCGGGCTCTGTTTTCACTCAGCTTAAGCTAAAAACCAGCTTTAACCAAGCAGATCTGGGGCTCCTTTGGAGATCCAAGCCAGAGGGTGAGAGTTACTGTACAGGAGAGATTCGTCTTCCAGCACCCAACCTCAGCGAGTTCACTTTGATGTAGAACTGCAATGAATGTCAACATCTTTTTAGCTCTTATATCTTGAAACAAACATTGAGGGCACGCAGAATTTGGAATACGGGATCTTCTTTTCTGGATTATCTGGATCATAGCATTGAGGCAAGACTTGTTGTTTGCCTGGGGGAATTTTGTGGGGATTCACAGCTCTAGTGAACGTTTGTTCATCAGACGGCCCCAGCCCAGGAGGACACCAACCATATCTCAGCCTGTTACTACTCAGCAGAACACTGAGATACATGCAACGGTCCAGTGGTGAGCAGGGATGGACTGCTGAGACGGGGACTCCGTCTGCTGCCATCAGCATGAAGCTTCTAGGGAATTCAGTGCTTAAATGCTAATGCACAGAGGCTGAGGTAGCTGGCATGGCTTCAGAAGCAAGGTCCTGCCACCTACTCAGCAGCAGCCTTTCCGGATGGTGAGCCAGGGCAGCATTCCACCTTCCCAAACAAGGGGTTAGTGATGGCTACGGCAGTCAGGAGGGCGCAGGGCTTCAGCTGCCAACAGCAAAAATCTTGTTATTTTCGGGTGTTTTTTCTGGCTTTTGCCTCTGCAGAAGCAGGAGCTTCTGTCCCAGCTGAGCTGGGAGCTCTTGGAAGCAGAGGGCTGGATCCTGCTGCCTCCCACAAGGTGCTGGAGCTTCCAGCCCTCCGTGTGCTGCAAACCAGCCCCGTCTCGCCTCGCCAGCGATGCTGGCGGGACCTCATTTGGTAGGCTTCTTCACAGTTCTGGGTTTGTGTAAAATGTTTTTAAGTCATGACGAGAATGGGAATATGTAATCAGGAGAAAAATAGACAAGCGTACAGTGCTTATCTTTAACTATCTGCTATCTTCTCCCCAACAGCCATCGGTCCCAGTAGCTGCCTGATATATTGTTTTGACCTTTTTCAAAGAGCCCCTCAAAACAGCCCCAGGCTCTGCCTGCTGTCTGTGTAACCGAATTACTTGTAATCTAATGAACTTCTTCAGAGTGAGAAACAGTCCCCACCCACTGGTTCTCCAGCCCATCTCAGCAATCTGATGGTAAATGCCATCGAAACGAAATGATGGGTTGTGAACACCCACGTGAGGCCTCGCTCTTCGCTGCGTGTCTGCGTCTCGAGCCTTAGCCGTTTCCCACTCGCGGCCCCTTCCCCGGGAGCACCTCACCCCCGGGGGCTTCGCCTCTGCGGAGGGGGCTGCCGGGGCGCGAGGGATCCTCCCTGCGGAGCCGGCTGCGGGACGGGGCCCTCCTTGGCAGTGTGTTTGCCCACCCCCTCCCCAGATGCTTTCTCGCACCCGTGGGTGCCGCTTTCCACGCCCTGCAGCGGCACAGCGCGGGGAGGTTGCCTCTGAGCCAGGCAGAATACGAGCTGGGAACGGGGGAGAGCGAGGCTGGCTGTTCTGGCGTGCAGTGGCAAGGGATAAATCATGTCTTCAGCACTTTTTTCCTTCCTCTTGGATTATTGTGCTTATAAACCCAAACACTAACAATCGTAGTTCATTCCTTTATACTTAAGGCTCTTGTTATTAGACTGAGAGATTTCAGAGAAAAGCAGTAACTGTAATAGCAGGCAAGACGGAATACATTTTGGGTTTGGGTTTTTTCTTTTTCCTTGACAGTTCTTAATTTGTTTCTTGTTTTAGGAACTCATAACGGTAAAAATATCTTTCAGTGACAACAGTGAACTGCATAGCTTCTCCTCTTTCAACCTAGTTTTAAAACCTTAAAAGAAATTTGCCTGTCATATTCTGACATGACACATCTAGTCCTGTTGGAAATGTTTTAGCAATCTAACGAGATGAAAGCGGTTCTTGTAATGAGCTCTGAAGAAAGAGGCAAATCTGTGCAAATGTAACTGGGGATGTTTTATTTTATGTTTGGCTTGGCTAACCCAAAAGTTGTAAGAAACGTTAGACTGAGTCATGACACTTGACAAAAAGTTGTGGTTTTCCTCCTCAGTCTGTCCTTGTCCGTCTGTCTGGGATGCAGCTTCACATCTGATGTGAGCTCCCCGGTATGCTTCCCTGGGGAAGAGAATCAAAGTGGGGGAGAAGAGGAGCCGAAAAGAGACAAAGGGATGGAGCCAGAGGCACTGTCTTGGCTCTTCTACTTGGTCTGGTCAAGAGAAAGAGTGGAATGACAGAAAGATTCACTGCTGGCAAGGGCCAGGGAGAGAATAATGTCTTACAGACGCATCGTGAGTTACCTGTGTGAGACACTTCGCAGAGTTACAGCCTGCCCTGTACGCATCGAGCTCCCCCAGTTTTTCCTGGACTTGCAAGATAAAAATCCATGAACGACTGCTGAAGCTGGTGGATTTGCAGCCAGAAAGCCCGATGCAAGTGCAGGGTGCAAGAGCTTGATTTTGCAAACTTCTGAGTTCGTTCACCTCCTGCTCCAGCTGTGAGGAAGGTAAAAAGCTTTTCTTACGAGCCAGCAGCAGTTCACAGCGCACGGATGGAGGAGGACTAACCTGTCCTCTGTACCGTGAGGTCCGTGTGAAACGGTGAGCGCGGCTGCGTGCAGAAGACAGGATTTGGTCCTTTATTCATTGTGAGAGGCTAGAGGAAGAGAAGCTTAGGCAGGAGAAAATCAGCAAAACCTTCTCATAGCTGTTCAAATTCAGGTGGCCAGGGTGTTTAAGAGTGTTGTCACTCTTCCTGGTGCAATTGCAAATCTCAGGAGCTTTGAGGTTTTCTGTAGAGCCTGAAGTTGCTTCTGTGGGACCTGGACTCACATAATGACAGGGTGAGCTCTGTTTTCAGGGATTCTTTGCTTTTGCATTTGCTTTGCTTTTGAAAGAAAAGTTCCAGCTTTCCTTGCTTTAGAGACAAGTTAAAAAATCAATGTCCTTAGTCTAGCCTAGGGACTCAAGAATTGGGAGCACAATAAAAAACAGTCCAAATGAAGGCAAGGAAACCAAATACATCTCAATTGCTGAGTTATTTTTGCAGCCTGATTCCCCCCCCCCCCCCNGAAACCAGCGACCTCACTTATTTCAAGTCAATTTGGTTGCTCTTGCCCCCAGATCCTCTCTTTGACCTCACTGGACTTCAGAAGAAATTCTTCCTACACTGAAGATGACATCTGTCCAAAGTACAATTTGTGGGAGATCTGATGAATCTCAAGTGTTTGCATGGCACTTGGTGGGTTATGGGAGATGGCTAAGCTTCATCCCCAAAAACAAAAACAGGAAACAAAAAGGTCTGGAAGTCCCATTTTAAAAAGTGTTGGCACCTTAAAACCTAAGGTCATTTTTCTTACCTCAGAAATTCTTTGATTTCCTTCACAGAGGGAAATACTAATGATTTTTGCCATGATTTTCCTAATGCTAAAGCAATGCTCTGCCTAATATAAAAATCCCCCAGAACTGTTAATTGAATCATTCTCATTTTATTTGCAAGGCCATTCATGCAAATGGCAGATGTAGGGAGGTTGGAGGATTACAGTCCTGATTATAAGATGCTGTTAGGATTCTGCCTAATATTAGAAAATGCAAAAGGCTGAAAAACACTGCTGGATAACGTGAAGCAAAGAAACTGATGCTTTTCTAGTGCTGAGCAAAAGGGAGAAAAAAGCCCTTTAATCCAAAGCTCAATCATTGTCTGCTTACAGCGATAATATAATAAAACTCTTGATGGAGGCATTTCTTAGCGTACCAATAAAAATGCTTATCTTGCCCAACTTTCAAGTTAATTGAGAAAGAACTGAGGAGTGCTCTCTCAGGAAGGAGCCCAGGGAATTGTATAGTAAGCTGACATCACATCTGTTTTCAAACTGCTAATCGATAACAGTTCCGACATTGAAAGAGGAGAGCTTAAATTGCTTTGTTTTTCTTTATTCTTGGGCATGTCCTGCCCTGCTCGGTCACTGAAAATGATATCAGAGCATCAGCACACCTTTCATCCATGAATAACGTCTGTAAGCTTTAAACAAAGGGGCTGAAGTACACCAGCTAGAAAGAGGGAAAAAAAATGTGGGTAAAGGGGGGGGTCCTCTCCAAAACTAGAGAGTTTGGGCCATGGCTGTTAGAAGCCCCCTCGCCCCCGCCAGGCCGTTCTGAGGGATTTTGTGTCCTCAGGAGCCAAAGACAGTTTCATCCCGTATCCAGCTTGATACAGGATAACTGCTGCAGTCTTTCAGCAGAAATTCGGCGTGGTTAGCATCGCAGGCGCTGCTTTTGGAGAAAGCTCGGGAGGCAGCACGTCCCGGGAAGTGCGCTGAGCTGCTCGTCGCCGTTCCTCGTCGCCTGCGGCTCTCCGGCATGGGCTGCTCAGGGAAACACGGAGCGGGTCTGGCAGAGGCAGGATCCAATGCCGGTACTAAATGCGGGGTTAACAACAAGGAGAGGGGCTTTCTTCTCTCTGGCACGTGGCAGCCGTCACGCAGAAGTGTGGGAGGAAATGTTTCGCATCATGAGGCTGGGGGCTGTCTCCAGGAGCGAGCGGAGAGGGGCTCAGCGGGGTTTCACCGCTCCGGAAGAAAACCCTGCTCCAGAAATACGCTGTTCAGGGATGTCATCGCTTCGGTGTTAGCGCCTTGGCAGGGAAGCTGGGAACGGACGCTTCACCTCCGTGCATGTCCCCGCTCTGAAACATCACCCCCAGTGCTTACATCAGCCTGAAGGGCAGAGCAGTGACTCAACGCGCTCCGAGGCTCTCCAGCAACTCTAAACCTGTATTAAATGCTCTTGTCTACAAGAGCATCATCAACAGCAGCTTGTGCACACCATAACAGTCTGGTGCAAGACTTGGAGGATTTCTGCACTACCTGTGAATTGTTACTGAAGGGGACGAGATAAGAACGGGCTGGTATTGAGGGAAATATCGCATAAATGATAAAAAATGTGTAGTCTCCTAGCAGAGCTTTGTGATTGATCCTCTCCCTGGAAGAGGTGATAGCAGTTAGGAGCTCCAATTTTACAGCATCAGGCAACAGTGCATAGGCAAGGCTGGGCACGCAAAATGGATGTTGGGCGTAATAATCTAGATAGCAGATGAGAGGTTTTACTCCGGGTTTCTGGAGCTGAGGTACGGTAGCGGCGACGTGGTGCTGTTCCCTCACCGTCGGCACAGTGCTCGTTGTTCGTCCCAGCCCTGTTCGGCACTGCCTCGGCAGCGTGGGGCCTGGGGGCATCGGGCTCCTGACTTCACGGCCCCCCAGCATCTCGTTTGGATGGCTCGGGGTGAAATAGTGCCACGTCTGCGCTCCTGAAGGAGTTCTGCCTGGTGGTGCCGGCCAGCTCGGGGTCCCTTTGGAGTTAGCAGTGGGATTTTCAGGTCACTTCAGGGGCACCACAAGGTGGGTCTGCACGTTCCAGCTGAAGGCAGCGATGGCTAAGCCTACGGGAATTCAGCATCTCCCTCCTGCACCTCTGCGGCTGCAGCGGTGGGGCACGTGCTCCTCCAGAGCATGGGGGTTTCTGCTTAGCTCTGTCCGTAGGAGGGACGTGCCGTCCTCGTGTTGGGTTTTGAGTGCAACGGGGTCAGTTTGGCCACTGAAGTAGTGCAGAATTGAGTCTTTGGTTCAGTGTGTTGTGGGAAACTGTTCTTACTTATTCAGAGCCTCTTTGCATCTGCAAGTACTGCGAAAGGGCATTACAGGAGGGGCACTTAGAGCTTGCTGCAGCTGGAGGAGCCCTTCCCGTTGACCAGAGAGGTCTGAATGGCCGTGGTGAGGAGGAGGACAAGCCATTTGCCAGCAGGCGGGCAAGACGCACTGACATCCAGGGGCAGTTGCTCCTCTCCAAGGTCAGGCGAGGGGGCCCAGCCTCACAGCTGACAGATTCTAAAGCGGACAGCTGCCTATCACCGGGACGCACGTACCCGCCTCACAGACGTCGCAGAGCCTTCATCCTCGCACTTCATCAGTAGCACTGGTACAGATCGCTGGGATGAGGAGAATGACCGTGATGAGCGTACACCTTGGAACATCATCATGCTGTTCATTAATCACCAGTCACCCTTCGGTGATTAATTGTATAGCCAAATTGGATGAATTTTTCCACATGAATGAGAAGGTATTTACTTAATAAAGCAGAAAGCTCCTAGTCGCATGCCCTTGTTTTCCTCAATTTGGCTGTAGGATAAATTTATATTCTCCTGATTTACAGCTCAGCAAAAATCCCAAAGTGCTGATCAAGCTGTTACCTTCAAGGTGGATGCTGCCTGGCCACATGTTACACGGGAAACCCGATGCTGCTCCGTGTGAGATGTTTAAATTGAGCTGCAGATGTTTGAGCGGACGGTCCTGGGTTTGTTACCCACATCTCTCTGCGTGCACCGAGGTCCCAAGGCGGAGCTGGCAGGGAGGGACCAACGTTTTGCCAAATGCAAGCTCGAGGCTCAGCAATTCTTTCTGCTGGCATCGGGGTCGTTAGTAGGGAGGCAGGGTCCCCGCAGCCCCTGGGGCCCCGGTCCCGCAGCACGCGGGTGCTCCACAGGAGTCCCCCCGCAGTGCCCTGCGGCATTTCTGGGGCTGGCCTGCTCTCGTCCCCATCATCTCGTCAGAAATGCTGAGGGGGAGGCCATAAATGGTAAAGAATTAGAAATGAGTAATTTTCATACGGTTCAGTAAGTAACTGAGAATTTAGGGTTTACTTATCTACTTTTTTATCTGCTTTTTCCGTTTTCAGATCTTCTCAAGGAATAAGTTTATTTCTCATTCATACTTGCATAAACAAGAAATTGTAATATGTTTTCTACATGACAGGGCATGGAAATTGATTATTACACTGGTACTTTCAGTTCTGATCGGAGAGATCAGATTGTACAGTTTTTTTCCATCTGTGGTGGTCAAACAAATAGGTGAGGCCTTCGCATATTCAGGATTAAATTTACATTCTGATTTTTTTAAAGTGCTCCTACATAGGACTTTGAAATCAGTTTTTGGAGTTGCCAGTAAAATGCAGAAAAAAACTTCTTACAGAGTGCCCATAACAATGATATAAACCCAGCCAAACTGGTATATTTAAATCCCATAATAACTGGGGGATAAATACACTGAGATTTTTAAAATAAGGGAGATCATAATGTTTTTATTGCCCCCCTCGCTACCTTGGGCACAGAGCCTGTCCGAAGCTGTTCTCCAGGCCAGTCCCCATCCAGCAGCACCATGGCCTCGGTCCTGCCGACGGCTTGCTGCGCGCTCAGCTCACTGCCGGCCGGCTGGGAAGCGCCGACCCCACGGCTGGCTGGTTGAGACCCCGGGACCTGCGGTGCTGCCAGGGTGGAGATGCTGCTCGTCTGTACGTGGTTAAGTCCCAGCGTTAGACGTAGCTCATGTTTCGTTCACGCTCAGGTCCCAGGCCTCGGAACAATTGAGTTTTCTGATGCTGTGCACATCGGCATCAATGGGCTTGATTGGGGCTGGGTTATTGCACACAAACAGATGTGTGTGCAAGCAGGTTTTGGTGGAGACAAAATTCAGGCTCATCAGCTTGTGCTCATTGCCACCCAATCTTAGTGTCATCTTATGTATGCAGCTTTCGTCCAAATATTCAGTCTGTGATTCCTATACCTCTTGGAAAATGCAGATCAAGAAAAAAAAAGGATTCTTGTGTCATGGCCTTTTTCATGCATCCTTCGTTTCCTTATTGCCTCAGGTTCTCTCAGGTTCCAGCTCTCAAATTTATTCTTCTAGTGGTTATTTGCAGCGTTACTTGCACCAAGAGAAGTAGAAATACTGTCTGTTTTTAGGAGATTGGCAAAACTCAGCAGGACAAGGACCTGAGCAACCAGTTCAGAGTGAGACATGAGCTCTGCTCTGGGCAGCGACCTCTAGCCTGAGTTACTCAAAGATTCTTTAACAAGAAAACCCAAACTAGTCTGCTATTCAAGGTTTCTAACTTTGGCTTTAACTAAAGCACTGTGTCTCAATTTGGAAACCAGCTGAGGGCCAGTCTTGTGCAGTGTTACCAGAGCTTTCCCTTACAGTGCACAAGAAGCTAGGCTCAGTGAGGAATATGTGGTTACTGCTTTTTATTCACACCACTTGGGCTTGTTTCTTTGCTTCTAGGTGTTGTTTTCTTGGATCTATTCCATGCAGTGTTTCACAGGCAGCCTTCTGAAATCCTAAGCAGGGCTTTGATTAACATCTCTTTTTTTTGGCGGCATGGGTTTAAGTCACCTCTGTCCCTGCTCTTTCTTACCCCATTTCTCAGCCATGGTAGCATAGCTGCGGATGTGGCGATGCAGCGAACCAGGCTCTAGCACTGATCTGGGTTAATGTAGCTGGGAAAAAGACCAGGTAGCAGAATGAACGTCCAGCAAATGCTCTCACATAAGGCACCAGTGTGCTGCAGGTTGAGATGTGAGATTGTACTGAAAGATTCAGTCACCCCTGGTTGGTTCTCTGTGCTGGGGCTTGATTTTTTGAAGGTAAATCGGTCACTTTCAAAGACTTTGAAAAGTAGTTTTGAAAAGCCCTTCTGTATCCATAAGCATTTAAATGATGTGTTGTTTTTTTTTTTCCAAACCGGCCTTATTTTCTCCTATTAGTTCCTGTAAAAGCAATGCAAATCTTCCACAGGCTTGAAATTTGTGTTGTTTTAAATAAAATTCCCGCGCCCCTCAGTGCAATGAAAAGGAAAATGTAACTGTTTGTTGCTGCTTCAGCTTAGTTAGAGCATCTTTTATGCTTGTGGAGGTCAAATCCATTTTATCTGCTTATGCTTTTTCAATCACATTTACATTTTTAATGCAAAGCTCAGGTTTGCTTCACACTAGAATGGCCTTTCTGGTTTAGTAACAAGCCTTCGTTGTGCTGGGCTTTGGAGACTTCTCTTTTATTTCCCCTCAGCCTCAGACAGAGTCTTTGTAAGTTATAAGGTAACTTCACTCCACCGGACTGCCAGGATGCAGCACAATCCCGATTACACAAGCGGTGAACAGCATTTCCAAATTCCGTTTTACCGGGAGCAAGTTCTGAAGCCTGCGTTAAAAGCCTGGTGTTGCTGTGGTTGGTGTAGTGCTGGTTTGCTGCTGCGCCGCAGCTCTGCGACGGGGAGAGCCCTGCATCGGAGCTGCCATCTCCGCCACGTCCCCCCTCAGCCAGCGAGCTGTCCCCACGCTCCCTTACCTCACAGGGACTCACCAGTTCGCAGCTTCAGTAGGACACCATTTGTGCTCTTTCCGTAAGTAAAGCGGGCTAGGAAGTCCTCCTCGGGAAAGATATTTGTCACATCCGTAGCCTCAGGAAAGCTTCAGAGGGAGTCTGCCACAGCTCTGTTAGGTCAGCTTTCCTCCACAGGTCTCGTGTTTCCTCTGTTCCTTGAAAGAGGCTTTCACACAATCAGCCCTTTTCCCGAGAAGAAGATGCTATTTGTTGAGTAACTTCGGAAATAGCAAAAACCACACCAGGCAGTTTGGTGTTTTCTGAAGCCCCTGTTGCTCCTGAATTTGACTGAACCACCTCTCCCACTGCCTTTTACACCAGTGACCAGGTCCAGCTGAGTTCAGGCTCTGGGTAACAAAATGAGGTGGTTTCCCCAGCAGTCATCCAGAAGGCTGACACCAGCTTGGTACAGCGATGCACAGGCTGGACACTGACACCTCTGTGTGAACCTTGCTCAAAGCAAGTGCCAAGAATAAGTGGATCAGAGCTGTCGGGGCTGGTAAGAAGGGCAAAGGCTGGCAGGAGAAATGGTAACCCCCCATACACGGTGTTAAATGCATGTGGTAGGATTTGACAGTAAGAGAATGCCAACAAGATAGACCCTAGATAGTCCCGTTTACGTGGTAAGTCTTGCGGTCTAATTTCCTAAATGAAGGGACCCCAAACTCTGCAAGCTAAAAGACAAAATGATGCCATGTGCTTTTCCTTTCTTAAAATACATCCTTCTGTAACCAGCACAAAAGCACGCGGGAGAGGAACTGTTTCAATTCAGCTTCAGTTACAAGCAAGCCTTCTCTAATCTGATTTATTCTCTTTTGGAAGACCTCCTTAATGTAAGTTACTGTGGGTGGTGGTCTGGGCTGTAAGGGAAGAGGCACTGGACCGTTTGCCCAGAGTTCATGCAGTATGTACCCGGCAGCAGTGTGAGTGCAAGAATAAACGCAAACGTACATAGAAACAAAATCCGATCTTATATCCAATAGCAAAGTCACACTTAATTATTAATGGCTGAAGTGCTGTAGTCTTTCGCTTAATAGCAAAACATACCCTCGGTGTCTCTCTGGTTATGTCAGACTGACAGAGCATCACTGTCAAAGACAGCATCAACTTTTCAGTGATGAATCGAGTGCTGTGTACAGGAGCAAGGAAGGTGAATATTCAAATAAGTGTCTTTGTTTCCTCTGAATGCTATTTGGGTAAGGAGCCAGGAATTCCAGGTTCAAGAACTGATTGATGGAAGTTGACCTTGTCATGGACAAAATGGTAAACAGCTTCAGAATAATGAATTACAAGCAGAAATTGTATTAGTCAGTGATGGAGTAGGTCATGGGAAGGTCACTTTGTCCAGCTCTGTCCTAATGTAGAACTCTTCTTGATCACATATTCCTCAGTGTTTCGTGTGTACTTGTAAATGAAGTAGGCACCGAGATTTTCGCAATGGTACATCAGTCCTGTCTGCAGTCTTTAAGCATCTAATAGATTTCACATTAAAGAACTTTCTCCAATAGCTTGAATTTTTTCCTCTGACATTTCCTCTTCTAATCGCTTCCCAGCTCAGGAGAGCTGTAACGGTGTCAGCTGTTGGACTAGAAGCACGAACTGGCGAATCTCTGGGCTAGCCTGTATCTTTCCTAGGCTTTTTAACCAAAAGGTTTGGAAGAGGAGCTAGTGGGGCTTTCTTTCTCCTGTGCTGAAGATTTCCAGTGACAGAGGGGCTGTCCTGAGCCAGGAATTGTTCAGTCCCACGCTGAAAGGAAGCGGCTGGAGGAAGACACACCGGTTCAAGGGGGAAGGCTTCAGCGAATGTATCCCAGCTTGCTCTTAGTGAGTTTGTGATGGGCTGTGTCAAAGCAAGCAAACCAAAAAAAAGCAGCAAATCATTTGCTGGAAGGACTGCTGGGCTTTGAAGGCATCACAAACCAATGCAGCGCATTCCCAAACCGCCAAAATCCCAGCGGAGGCCTGTCTTCCAGACCGTTAGGTTGGAGCTGAAACCCAAATAAGCTGTGAGAGTCCATGGTATGAAAGTTAACTTCATCACAGAGCTACTTCCACCTGAGCAAGTATCTCTGAGAACAGGCAACACCACCAGGAGGAGGAAGGCCATCTTTGTACCTGTTTCCAAGTGATTATTTCTAACGAGCAGTTGAACCATTAATGCTATTTCAAAGTCCTGACTGGCCAGGCTAACCCAGCAAAAGAGAGACTGTAAACCCCCATATAGCTTTTTGTCCTCTGCCGACAGATGCGTAGCTCTGCAATCCTCCGACCCGTGCCACATGTTTCACAGAGAGCAGTACAGCTAATAAAGTGACTGGTCTTTCTGAAAAGCAGACTTCAAGCTTCACAGAACAAGCACTGGTGTTACTTGGCCTCTTGGTGGTTTTCTAAAAGTAGAAGATGCCCAAGAACTCTCAGTATCTGCAGCTGGTGCTTGCCAGAAACGCTTGCATGATCTGTATGGATGAGTGGAGAGCAGGGGGCAGGGAGGGAAAGGCCTCGGAGGGGAAACAGCTGAGGAGATACAAATGAAAATTCAATTAAACAGAAGACAAGGAAAATTCAAACCAGCATTGACGCCCTGCTCAAGGCTGCTGCTGAGTCTTGATTTCAACTTTAAATATAGCAAATGAAGAAGGCAACAGAGAAGAAAATAAATGACCACCCTGGAAGGAGCTAAATTACATGACCAGGAAGATAAAAGCATTCAAATAAGACACCTTTTTTATTATAAGCCTAGGGCTTGTAACAAATTCGACCAGAACGATAAATCTTGTGTTTGTAACCATTCCAAAACTTGGTCAGTGCAAGAGAGATATCTTTCCTAAAGGTCTGAGTTTATTTGCCAACTGGAAGACTTGAAATGGACAGTGAACACGATCCCCTGTTGCTTTCCACCCTACACAGCCATCAGGATGAGGTTAGGTGGGTACATTAAAATCAGAATGGTCGCATTTTTGCCCTCATGTACACTGGTATGGGATATAGAAGATGATCTGTCTTGGTTCTGGTTGCTGCTGCTTTCATGTTTTGTGGGAGAGGTGTGCGAACCCTTGGTTGACAAGCTGCTGTAGCTTAGAAGAGGTTGAGTGGTCTTCTCTCAGTTAAGATGAGCCGTTACTCCTCTAGAAACTGGTTGTCACCAATTTATTGCAGCTTTATTTTGCTCTTTGCCAGCTGTGTGAGGAGCATGTTCAACACAACTGGTCATTCCAGTAGCTTCATTTCTCCCATAAATATTTTGCTTATTTTGAGATGTCACCACAATCACCTTTAAAACCCCACTAATAGTAATCGAAAGCTGTTTTAAGCTTGCCTGTAGTATCAGGGATTGAGCTGTACTTTATTTCTGTAAAACGGAAATAAAAGTTAGCTGTTACAGATACTAAGAAGCTAAACAGCAGCCAGGGTTACCACACTTTTGGAAACCCACGTTGCTAGAAGAAACTCCCAGTGTGTCTATAGGATCGATCCAGAACCCCCTGAAATCAGTGTGAATCTTCCCAGTGACTCCAGTGATCTTTCCAATCAGGTTCTGAAGGCAAAGTATGAGCAGCGGTGGCCAGAAGGAGGTGAGGCACGAAGTAATGAGCGACTTCTGCATTTGCAGAGCGGGTACCTGGGTCATCAGCCTGCCTTTAAGGGGGATGTGACTGATCCGCCTGCAGGAAGCGAAGGGGAGCAGAAGGGTGCTGCCTGGGTTGGACTGACCTCTGCTTAGACCTAGTGATCTCCTAGATCACGGATACCAGTTTTGTTGGGAAGGAGAAGCTGGCCGATGCTATCTGTTCAATTCCTCGTTCTTAATTATTTTAGCTGATACCATCTATATGCTAAGTCAATCACAATGAATGGCATTTGAAACATCCAGACCTAAGTCATTACATTATCACATTCAGGCCAGGCTTTAAGTAAAAGAGATTTGGCTTGTTCTTTACACTGCTTGGCCCCTGTCCCGAATGTACTGCCATTATAATGGAGGATTATCTGCACTGGAGGTTTTCTTCATTTCCATTAGGAGAAAAAACCCCGCTCGGCGCAGCGAGGGCAGCCTGCGACGGCAGGAGGAGATTGGCTGCGTGCTCACGCCTTTGTTATCCCGCCGGGCAGAGCCTGACATCCCCTGACACCGCCGGGGGCTTGGCGAGGGGCTGTTATTTGTGTCAGTGTGTGGAACACATTGTTTTCCCAGAGGGAGGAGAATCGGCCCTTTATTGACCAGGAGTCACTGGGCAGCGTGGTCACCGAGCTGCAGGAGCTGGCGTTTGTTGATATAGTCGGCTTTTCAGCGGGCGCCTTTGTTGGGCTTATCTTTTCTTTTAGTCCTCATCTTTGGTGGGGGCTACGGGGGATCTGGGCTCTCCCTCTCTTTCCCAGCCCTTTTCTAGCATGAAAGCGCGGGGATGGAAGCAGAGGGACGGCATGCCTTGGGACCTGCGTAAGGCCCCTCGCTGAGGTACACGACACAGGTCGTACACGGAGCTGCCACCTGCCCTGCCGGGGCTTGTCGGAGCTCAGCGGGCTTCTGCGGCTGGTTCGCAGACCACGAGTGGTCCCTGCTGCTCTGCCGGGCAGCGCAGGCTGCTTCGGGATCGCGCTGCGCCCGCACGGTGCTCGCTGGTTTGCAGCAGAGCCCGGGGATCTCTCCTTCGTCCCGTAAGCCCTTGTAACAGCCCCCGTCACGCGCCTGCCCTGAAGCAGAAGCCAGCTGGAGCAGCCTCAGCGTTCTGGAGCCTAGGTGCTGCGCACGCGGTGCCCCGGTGAGACCCCACGAGAACACAGGACAGACCATGGGAGCGCTCTGGGGCACAGACCCATCTACACTGAATTCACGTGAAATTGAGAAAAATCAGGCTTTCTGTTTTGGCATTCAGCGCTCAGCCGGCAGCAGTGCAGGTGTGTAAAGCAGGAGGAGATTTCCCCTGGTGCCAGGGAAGCACGCACCTGGCCTTGTGGGACAAGGTCCTCATACAAGCATCCCATCTTGGCCTATGGGGAGCCTTGTTCAGGGGCTTGCTCGTCCTAGGAAAGGCTCCAGGATGCAGCCAGAGACATGGCTCTCACTGACACTTTTGGGAATATAAACCCAGGGGTGAACCAAGAGACACAAGCCTCAGGCTCTGCTCCGGACCAGTGGCTTGCAGGGCAGTTCCTCCACGACACAAATCCGAAAGGGAAGAGCAATGCTTTTCTCTGCCAAGAGGAGTGGGAAGCAGGCTGTGGCAGTTCTCCAGTGGCTGTGCCCACGTACCCGACTGCCCTTCCACGCTCGCTCCTCTTGCTGCAGGGCTCCGGGTGCAGGCAGTCCGCTCAGGTGAGGGTTCAGAGGGCCAGGTGGCTCACAGATCTCCACGTGCGCCGAGTTCCTCAGCTGAGGAGTTGTGCTGTAAAGGTATTTTTGCATGGAGGGCAGAATACATAAGCATGCAGATTGCTTTTACTTATCTTTCCTATCCTGGAGACGTGTCAGCAGTAAAGCAGAAGGGGCAGAGTATTTGCTCATGTGGCCATAAGGAGTAGCAGTAAAATGCTGTTTGCTGACCAGGATGGAAGTGTGACTTCAAACCCCAAATGAAAGAGCTTATGATCTGTAGGTTTGCGTTAAGATAACTGATTCCATGCTTGAAGTGTCTGGGAACCTGTTAGATGAGTAAGTCATCTCACAGATACCCAAAACAATTTCATCCGATATTGAACTTTCCACCTCCAGTTGATTTCTTACATCTTTTAAGCAAATCTATCTGTGGGTACAGCAAAACATGGGGAAACAGAGCTCTTATCACAGCAGGGGAAGGTTAATAACCTGGTTTTTTGGTGCCTGTGCAGAAGAAAATGCGAGCATCCTAGGCCTGTCCGGGCTAGCTGCGGCACGGAGCAGCGGGAAAGGAAGCCTGGCCCGAGGGCTGGGAGCGCGCCGGTGCGACGCGGAGCTGTTCCGCGCACCGGGAGAGCCAGGTTGGGCACGGCACCTCAGCACATTCTCTAGGTATCAAGGAAGATTTGATGCGGAGGTGCCGCTGGATTCTTTGTTGGCATTGCTCTGATCAAATTTGCTTTGTTGCCATAATAGTAAACATAACGCGTGTGGAACTCGGGGCCGGGAGCCAGTGTAAAGGGATAAGATAATGAATGTTGCCGGAGCCGCTTTCTGTCTTTGTAGTTAGAGCAGTTATTGGAAGGCACTAATCCCTCTCTGCTGATTATTGACTTTTGAATGAATCCTCATACGCTCTCCAACAGCAAAACTTGGGGGTTTTCAAGGCTCGGTAGAGCTCAATAGAACCAAGACCTTGTCATTTATTTTCACTGTTACTATTATTTTTCTATTTCAAAGCAGAATTTTCTACTACGAATTCCCCACTGTTTGATCACAAAAGCGAGTGAGGGAAATTGTTATTTTTCATCCTGAGCCTTTTGTGCTTTTTATTTTTATAATCCACGTGAGGTGACTTTGCTGGTCATTAGCCGACTTAGCAAAGCGAGCTTTCTTTGTTGGGTGATAGCAGGGAAACATCAAATGTCTGGTTCCATGGTAGCAATTTGCTCTTGAAATAAAGCAAGCGTTGATAAGTTGCAACCCTCAGCTATATTTGTCCTAGTAAATAAACATCACCAGGATTTGAGCACAAATACACGTTGTTTTGCCCCGTTTAGCTATTCTGAGATTGTGTCAGGCTAACAAAATTTCCTCCGCGCCAGATATCCTTGTTGTATCGCGCGCGTGCTTTGCAGACGATGTGCGTTTGTGCGCACCTAGCCAAGGGTGGACGTTGTAGTCATTGATCAGCACAGCAAACACCCCTGGAAAGGCAGCCCATTAAAGCAGAGCGGTGTGTGCTTTTGATGGGTTTGCTTTCGGGAGGCCAGGGTTTCCTCCTGTGAACGATTTGCCTCTGCGGTGCCTTGGAACGGCGAATTTGCTTAGAGGTGACTGCGGTTTGGCAGCACGGGGCACGCAGGGGACATGCCACCCTCAGTGCTAGCGCTGCCTGTCCAGCTTAAGGACAGCAATTGATACGTGCTGGCTGAAGCAGGCCAGAAAAAGCCCTGAAGATCTATATTCGACAGGAAGATTCGGTTTTCCAGGATACCCATAAAAAAGCTCATTAACCGTTTAGCGATGGGCTGTTCAGCTCGAAAGTGAAATTCCCCGGTTGAACCTCACAAAATCAGGATTGTGCTTCTTCCCTGACAGACAGCAGGACCCAAAATAAAGCAGAACAGCAGCAGGAGATGGAGCGAAACACGACGGTGCCATTTGTTCCACTTGTAGCAGCGGAGACGCCGCTAATTTGGGCTGGAGGAGCGGATCACGTGTCCGGAGGCGATGGGGTCGGTTCAGTAGCTAGACACACCGGGTCAGCCCGACCTGCAGGTGCAGCACGCTCTGCAGCGAGGTGCAGCACTGCAGAAATAGGCAAATCCTGCCCCTTCACCATCACTGCATTTCCCATAGCCCTTCCTAGAAAATTCAGAGGAGTTGAACATCTTCCTGACCGAATCCCAGCGTTTAATGGGATATTCAGCTGTTTCGGCGTGCTGCAGGATGTGCAGCGTGCGTCGCTCTCCCCGCTTCAACAAATGAATAACTCGACAGGTTTGCTGTCCCACCTGCTGTACACCTGGGGCCTGGAGAAAATGCTCTTCTTCACACTTCTGCTTAGCAGTAATGAGACTGTGGAAGTTCCTGGTGATGGAGGGACTCCGTCCTCCATGGAGAAGCGTCCTGAGGAAGTCGGGAAGGGAGCAGCACAGATCTGTTACTGTGATTAAGTCAGGGTTTAGCTGGAGCACACGCACGCTGTAAGTCGATCAGGATCCCATCATGCCAGGAACTGTACATCCAGCACGGAGAGATGGTCCCTGCTGCACAGAAGCATATGTTCTGGCTGATGCTCTCCTCTCCTTTCAAACCTCCAGATTAATCATATCATGCTGTGAGCAGAGAAAACAATGGACTCCAGCTTCAGGTCGCATTTTCTCAAGAGCGAGCCCTGGTCTGGTTTCTCTGGCGTGTGAGGAGGTGAGGGTACGAGGAGGGTTTCTCTCCCCTGCCCTGCCTTCTAGTTTCATGACACTTCAGGAGCTCAGCGCCTTCAAGGCTTCAACTGGATTTAGCAAAACTGGCCAAAAACCCGAAATATTTCTGTAGGAGGGGCAGCAGGACCACGCTTATTAACCATGCTTATTAAGCAGGTCCAATAGATGGAATAACACCGAGGAACAGGCGCTTACTGGCCTCCTGTAGCACAGCTGGAGAAGCAGGGCACACAAGCTGAGGCTCCAGGCTCGCAGCCCCCTTCGTGGTGCTTCCCCGGCCGTTTGCTCTGAAAAACAACAAAAAAGGATCAGATCCCCAGTGCACACACCTTCTGGCAGAGATCAATTAAGTACAGCTTTTTAGCAGGGTTTCAGTATATTATTCTCCAATTTAGGCCGCATTCAGAAGTGATTCTGAAGACGGTTACGATGCATGTCAGAAGGAAATTGGTCAGAAAATGGATGTCGGGTGGGCGTGAATAGCACGGCACAGTGTAACTCGCAACGCTTTGGCACTCAGTGGGAGAGCAAAATTGGTTTAAGTGAGAATAACTTACACGGCTTTGGGGCGGGGGCGGATGGAGAAGTACAAACTCTGAAAATGGCCTTTTTCGTAGAGGAAAAGAAAAGGAAAAACTGGGAACGGAGCTGTTCGTGGAGGGAGCAGCCCCCCAGGAGCACGGGGCCCTGTTTTCAGGGTTTGCCCCGGGGAAACGCCGAGCTGTCCCAACCTCGTCCTTCTGCTCGTTGTCTTCGAGCCCCGGCCCCCCGGCTGAGCGCACCTGGATCCATTTGGAGTTCTCGAGGCAAACCAGAGGCACCGAGGAGCTCTCCCGAAGCTGGCGGTGACTGTCGGCCCCCAGCCCGTGCGGTGGCTGCTTTGCATTTCCTGAGAGGGGGAATAATGTTGAGCAGCCGTTGCTTTGTAGGAAAGAAAGAAAAAAAATCGCTGTGGTAACAAAAAGATGTGGAGCTTGGCTTTTGCGTGGATGTCTTATTAGGTCAGAGCTGAGACACGCTTTGATTTGTATTCCTGATGATTCCACACAGGCACTAATTGGCCAAAGAAGCAAGGGATCTTTGTTGCTTTTGTAGTTTAATGAGGAAAAATATTGTGTAATGTGATGATTACTTTCTAATCAAAAAACAGAGTAACAGAGTGGGAAAGAAAACCTGTGACTGAATAAAGACTGGAGTTTTAATTAATGTTTCCTTATGGTACTCAGTTGCTCTGGTCTATAACCAGTTATTAGCCCTAACGATGCCCCCAATGTTATATAAATATTATTCAAATTCACGTTTAATACTATGTTTTGTTTAATATTGTCTAAATATCTCCCATAATACGCTAAGCATTTTGTCCTGGGTGTACTTCTACTCACATTCACGGTCCCATTAAACCAACAGGACTGCTCAGGGACTAAAATGAGACATGTACGGTTGCAGGACTGGGGTCTGTGGTGCCGGAGTACCGGCAAACCACTGCTTCTGGATGCAAAGGGAAAACGCCGTGTGTCGGTGGGAAGCCCTGCGCCGGGGCTGGCTCTGGAAAGCGAGGCAGAGCCGTTTGCTAAGCCAGCGTGCGGCCAGCTTCTGTCCTCGCTGGGGCCACTGGGGCCACTGCCTGCACTGAGCTCTGACGTTACATACTGCTCTGGAGCTGTGGCTTGAGAGCCCCTTAGCTGCTTACCTCCTGGATTTTAAGTAACAAAAAAACCCAATCCTGCTTCGAAGCATAATCTAAGCATATATTATTTGAAATGAAGAAGAAGCAGTGTTGGTCATCTTTAAAACAGACATAAGGTATTATGCATCTCGGTTTGACAGCCAGAATTTTGGAGCAGAGTGTAACTGGACCTTTACTTTAGTAAATAATTGTGTATATTAATCAATTTGGGCTTGGTGATTTATTCTTTAAAAAAATAAGTTGTGGCGGTAGGATTCTGTGGCACTGCTCTCATAATTTCATGCCCACTATGCTCAGAAACCCCTGCAGGTTTCCCATAGCTGCTCTTGCAGGTCTCATGATACCTCCTGGATTTGTCTTAAAGCCCCTGGAGTCATGTGAGCTTGAGAAACCTCAGTTCCGGGGCGTGGGGGAAAAAAGCTCATCCTCTGTAGTAGCATAGAAGTTGAAGGTGGATCCGTAATCCTTAAAAATCCAAATATAACTAGAAAGAAGAATGTGTGTTCATTATACTTTAAAAAAAAAAAAAAGAGACTAAAAATGCAATTCTTATATGCTTTAGAGTAGGAATTTCATACCTGTCATCCTCTTGAACACATGAAAATCTGCAAAGCATCTAATGATCGATATTCTTTTTTCCCCCAACTTTTGTACGTAGCATTGCCAGTGGTGGTGGCTGCATGGTCCCATCCCTCCCTGGAAGCCTGTTGCCTTGAGCTGGCACAGGTCCTGGGGAGAAGGACCGGCTGGTAATCCTGCTCAAGGCAAGAGACCCCTCCTTCTGGCCCTTTTATTTTTGGCCTGCAGGTTGCAAAATTTAATTTTTGGCCCTAAAAATCGGCAGACAAGAGCTGCGTACCCCCACCGGCACAGAGCCGTTGCGTAAGCGTGCGCCGTTTGTAGACAGGCAGGTTTTGGAATTGCTCTTTCAGAGGATGATTTCTTCCCTGTAGCTTTTAAAACGCTCAAGTGGGAGTGGTGCCTGCCAAAAAAAATTGTTTTTAAAAAGAAGGGAGGGGAAGGGGAAGAAACATCATCCTCTTGGCTGGCATTCCATGGAGAGCATGCCCTCGAAGAGGCAGAGCCGGGGACGGGACTGCTGACGCTGGCAGAATGGGGCGCTCCGGCCCCCCGTGCTCTTAGCAACAGCACGGTATTTTCCTTATGAAATGGCAGAAGTGTCAATTATCCAGATCCAGTAATAGAAATAGCTATTTATCGAGGCTCGCTGCTTTCCCAAAAGAACGGGGTCCGGATCCCCAGTGGAACCATTCATCGGCGGGTCTGACAATGCCGCTCTGCGGCGGGGCTTTCAGAGCAGCAACAAAGATTTCTTCTCAGCAGCGCGTGACCGGAGCCGACTCCCGCTATGGTACAGATCTGACAAAGGCAGAAGGAAACAGAGTCAATTGCGAACGCACACTTCTCGCCCTGCAGCGTGTTACTTTCTCCGTATTTCTCGTAGCACTTCATACCAAAGCGGAAAGTGGCGTTGCCTGCATTTCACAGAGGGGGAAACCGAGGCCCAGCAGCTTGTGCAAACTGGTGGCTGACGACTGTCGGGACAAGGAGCGGGAGCACTGTCCAGGGCCTATTCCCTGGAGAACCCATGCATTCATCCAGCTGTAGCGAAAGCCACAGTATTTCCATGCACTTAAATTCCGAGTTATGGCAGAGGGGGAAATACAGAGGGTAATGCAAAATGTTACACCCCTATTTTTGTATCCTCCTAGCCTCTACTTTCTTCCTCCTCCGCTGTATCGGTTACTTTGGGGACAGGCTGCACACATGCTAATACAGTGTACTTTGGGCTCCATGCATATTCATGCTAACCAGGCTCCAGTTTCACTTCACGTAGGCTTTTCTCCAAGCAAATTTCGCCGTTGTTGGTGTTGCAAAACATTTTAATTAATCAGGAATTTTAATTAATTGTAACCCTGCTGAAAATGCCAACAGAAAAGCACAAATAAAAGGAGACAGTTGCTCAGGTCAGAGCAGCACATCTCCAGTTAGCCGTGCTCGCTCTGAGATCACGCAGTGCAATTACAGATGCAGGCACGGGGAAAGTACTGAATTCTGAACAGCATCTTAATGTCGTGGGGAAGGATGGTGGTTTTGTCGAGTCGGGAAGCCTGGGTTGAAGCTCTGCTGGTGACACTGGGTTGGCACGCTGTTAGCTGGGAAGCTGTGTCCTAAAAGTCTCGCAATGGCCTTTTTCTAGCTCTTCAGTTGCTTCAAAGAATCGGTTTCACCAAAGCACTTTGAATGCTCAGGAAGCCGACCGTCAGGTCGTTTCTGGGTTGATTTCGCTTGCAATGAATGAATTAGCAGGGCTGCATCTTCCCACCTTTGGCTCGGCCACTCCATAGGGACACATCGTACCTCGCAGGATGAACGTGGCTGACAGAGATCCCCTTCTTGCTCAGCACATCTGGAAAAGGAAAAATCTTGTTCTGGCCTCAGTGCTTGTCATTCGACCACAATGCACAAGAAATTGGGCTCCTTTGGTTGTGAAGTGATGGAGGTTCTTCTGTGCAGTGACAGGGGGCCTGGCCCAGCTCTCTGCACACAAACTGATTTAGCTTTCCAAGCCTGAAATTAATTTTCTGCTCTCTTAAAATGTGTATGTGCTTTGGTGCACACTCGGGACAACCCCCCAGCACAACGTGAAGAACAGATTCTGGAAATATGTGAAAGCTTCATTTATTTAAACACCTAAATATTTAGAATCTGTTCATATCATTGGCACTTTCCCTGCAGTAAAAGGTTGCAAAAAGGTCTGCACCTTGCAGACCTGCTGCGAGTGGTATTTACAGTCTGGTGGCTGCTGCGAGCTTAATGCCCACAAGCGAAGCAAACAGGATTTCACCCCGATGAGTCTGCAACCCCTTGTCTTTCTGGAGAGCCCGGGCGGATGGGTTTGATGGGCTGGATGGAGGGGAGGTCTCCCATCTCGGCTGCCCTCTCCAGGCTCTGCTAGGGGCTGGCACTGCGCGATTTCGACAGGCGCGAGGTTGCGGTGGCCCTGAGGAGCACGGGATGGGTGGGAGGCGAGGGGCTGTGCCCCCTCCTGGGGCTTGCTTTCTCTGCAATAACTGCGGATTCCTTCGGTGCTCTGCTCTGCTGCTGGGGGCACAGCAGGCCAGGTCAGCCGAATCTGCGAGTTTTGAGATCAGCTTCAACGGGAGCGGGAACAGAACCATTTCTGTGCACCGAGACAATTTCTTCTCACTCTTATCAATGTAAATCCACAGAGCACCACCGACCTCGGCAGTGCTGCTTCGGAGGGTGAAGCCAAGGAGAGCCACACGCTGTGGCCCGGGGCTGAAGCTTTGCTCAAATTGATGAGCTCCTTGGAAGCATTGCTCTAAGTGACTCAGCTCTCAATCTGTTTAGACCAACTTCATGGACTGAAGCAGAAATTTCTCCTGAGTAACTCCTTGTCCCCCAGGTTATGCCTGGAAAGCAACACCGCCTGTGCACAGTTTATTGTCAGAAATGATACCTTAATGGCAAAACCTCCTCAAAACCACTCAGTTAAGCATTTCATCACCCGAAGGCAAGGCTGCGCACTTCAGGCCCTTCCTACACCACCGGATTATTGCCCCGATCCTGCAGGCCACAGCTGCTGCGTGGCACCGTTAGCCGAGCCGCCTCCTCCCAGCACAGCTCGTGTCTGAGCATCGCCAGCACAGGAACCTTCCTCCCACCTTCCTGCTCCCCGTTCCGGGCACGTATGATAAAATACAGTCAGCACGTGCTGTCCAACAGCGAAACGCTTTCCACGTGTAGGGAACGCCGGGTGAGATGCAAAGGATGTCTGGAAGAGGAGCGGCAGCATTAAAAGCTTAGTGCTAACGAGCTGAGGAAGAGGACGGGAGACGAGGTGCTCTCGCTGCGGGATCTGGTGGAGGTGCCGAGAGGGGACACAGCTGCCCGTGCTGTGCAAACCCTGCCCGTGCGTTACGCGGGAAAGCTGGTCTTTGTGTTTTCCCATGGTGACTTCTGCTCTTTCCCTTCTTCCATGGAATCTCTGCTCATTTCTTCTTCTTAGAACACTTTCTCAATCTTTCTGTTTTTTTTGTAAACAGTCTTGTTTGTTTGTTTTTTTCCCTATACTTTATTTTCTTCCTCTGAAAACTACCTTCAAGTGTTCCAGGCATTTGAGGATTTTTAGTATTTTTCCTCATTAACAGCTTTTTTCCCTTCTCTCCTCTTCCCGCTTCCTCTAGTCCCCGGTTTTCCTCCCGTTTGCAGCTCTTACAGCTCCCTTGTCCTCTCCCAGCCGGCCCGGCTGCAGCACACATCCCACTTGCTTTCCAAACGTTGACAAGAATGTTTTGGAGGATGAGTGACTGACAGACAAACACCAGCCTCAAATACTCTGAATGCTCTGTTGCTAATAGCTTTATTCTTGTCCACACCGTAAGCAAAATAACCCTTGAAAGAGATAGGCCATATTTTTAGCCAACCTTAAACTCAGCTTCTAAAAAACAGTTTTGTGCTCAGCTGTCTGTCTCACTCCTTGGATTCCCTTTCCCAAAACAGGTATTTAGGGGAGTGCTTTTCACTTCGACCTGGTGGGGATGCATGATTAAACCCTTGGATGCAGGTTCCCTGCGGACACCTGGCAGTGCAGCACGGGAGGCGGGAAGCAGGAGATGCTCACCGGGAGCTTTGCCGCGTGTCTGTTCCCACAGCTGGCACCAGCACAAAGGAACCAAAGGGGGTGAAATTCGGACCCCACCAAAAGTAATGAGTTGTACGGAGAGCCGGGATTTCCCCAGCAGTCCCCTTCACCACCACATTCTGGTCTTGATTATTTCAATATATCTTGAAGAGATACAATTTAGAACAGCTTAGGGAAGATAAATAAGGATGTTTCAGCTCCGTGCTGGCCTCGGGTGTGCATGACCTTGCCTTCCTCCTCTGCTATTGGTCTTACGACAAGCCAGATTAAGGGGTGATCTCTTCCAAACAGTCTTCAGTTTGTTAAGCTGGTAAACAACAGCAAGGGAGGAAACCATTGTGAGATGGATAAAGCTTAGAAATCCAGGCTGGGATTTCCCTCTGATGTGCCTGTAAGGAACGTGCGCGGTTGTTAACGGGGCTCATTTGGCATGCGGCGCTCCTCTCCCGGTTCTCCCCGCGGTTCCTCTCCCAGCCCGGTCGCTCCAAAGCCACCGCAGCCCCTGGGGCCGGCAGCAGGCTCCAGCCGAGGCGTTGTCACCCCGCCAAGGCGATGGCGTTTCAGCTCTGCCGCGTCTGCCTTCCTACAGCACTCGGTGTCGACGCGTCCCTCGCTGGAGCAGGGCGGGACGGGAGGCAGCGTGTTCGGCACGGGGCGTGCGCTCGCTGCTCTTCGAGGCTGGAAAGAAGCCAAGGATCATCGGGGCTGATTCCTTCGTCTGGGATTTCTTTTCCCTGTTCCCGCACTGGCAGCACAAACTAAAAGGATTTTTGCAGTGGCAGCGTTAGAGGCTGCTGCGTTTGAAGTGCTCTCGTTCATCTGTAAGGGTGACTTGTTTGTGGCAAGGCAGCGCTGAAGCAGTTATTGCGATGCAAATGGAGAGGTACGCCTTTGTCTTTTCTTGATTACCTGTGAAGCTCAGCACGGAGGGAAGGCGGCACAGCCACACAAACAGGGGGATTACAGGAGTGAATGTTGCTGTACCTTAACTTAGTAATGAGGGATGCCATCACAAATTTGTGAGTAACCTTATAATCGCCACCATGTAAGACACAGCACGGAGTGTGCAGCATGCTCATAAGTGCCCCACGTTGTTTTTACTGGTTTTCAATCTGAACAGATGTTTTTTCCCTGAGGCGACCTGGTCCTGGTCCCAGTGCTGTGCAGGATTCTCATTCAGTTGGAGCGCCGGTATGAGAAGAGTGCAACTCCCAAAACGTGGCTCCAAAATACCAGGGAGGAGCTGCAAGGGCAGAGAACTGCAGCATCAGAAACAGTTCTGCTGAGCCAGCCCAGAAAAACCCGTGAGTAAGCTTCCCAAAGAAATACAAAGGTGCTGCATTCAAGGAGAGGAAACCAGGCTGTCCCAGAGCTGCAGCTGTCCTGCGTGGGCATACCTCGAGGTGAGGCAGGTTCTCATTTCGACAGGTCTGCTCTGTACCAGGCGGGTATCCTGCAGGAAACTGGCTCAGTGCTTTGGAGCCCCAAAAGCCAGATCTCAGTGGATGTAGCAGAGGAACTGCCGGCCGTAGGAGCTGTAGCGGTCCCTCGCTCTGAAATACCTTTTATCCGCTGCTCTGCACACGCAGGAGCAGAGCAGGCATCCTTCCCCACATGCTTTAGGATGCTTCGGTTGCACATCCACTCCGGAGGAGGATGGCGAACGGCGCCTATTGGTTACACGCAAACTGCTGGGAAAGGTTTTTCTTTCCAAACCGAGAGGCAGCTTTTCTGCTACACCAGCTTTTTCTGTTCCTTTGGCAGCTCCAGCTGCGTGTGGAAAACCCAGCCCAGCTGCAGACTTTAAGACGTTGTTTTAGGACGAGACCTGTCAGGAGGAATGAGGCATTTGATGGCGACTTGCTTGTGCTGTGACTGTCACGTGTGCACAGGAGAGGCTGTGTTTGCCTTTGTGCACGCTGTCCTTTCTGCGTCTGGAAAAAGCGAGAGCCAGTGCAGAGCTTTCCTTCGGCCATTCAGCGCTGAGCGTGCCAATAACAGCACAGTCATACTCAGAATTTAGGGGAAGGGACTGTGTTCTTCACAAGGGGAGAGGCCCTAGTGCCCCGGGGACGATGCTGCTACCCATGTAATAAGCAGAATGACGGTCCTCAGCAAGTTTCTCCTGCCATGCTGTGTTCAGTTGTCTTTGCTCGTGGCTCCAAGCTTTGGTGTTGTCCTGGCTCACAGGACACCCGTCCTGTTCGCAGCACCTGCAGGGGGACAGGACCCATTGCCCAGACCATTAAAGAAAAGCAAATTAGGAGGTGGTGGGGCCAACTTCTCTGCTAAAACTCGACCGACATCCATGCTGCACTCTTGCAGCCAAATTCTCGGCTGACGGAACCAGGTCTTTACGCAGGTGAGAGTTAGCATGAGTCCTCTGAAGCCAAACGATGGAAGTTTGCCAAGCTGGAGAATTTTGCCACCATGTTTCTTCGGTGGATTTTTACTTGCCACAGCATTTTTTCATTTCTCTGACCGCTCTCTGGTTTTCGCCCCCATTTTATATGTATTCCCCATCTGTTCTCTCCCCCTATTGTTTTCCCGAGTGTTTTCTAAGCCTGCTGCAAATCCAACAACACTCAAGTTGTTGTTGAACTTCTGAACCCACCCTGTTCAAGCGGCTGCTAAATCAGGCAGGACAAGTCAAGCCAGCTCTAATTCTGATGATAGCAATTGCGTTTTTGGAAAATAATCGACAAACATTCTGCATTTAGACAAAGCTCGTCTCAGGCAGAGAGGACGCTTATATTCTGCGACTCGGGGCTGCAGAGCGCCAGTGTTCAAGTAGGACATTTTAATAACATCCTTCATGGACAAGTGTTTTGCTTGGAACCCTTTTTCCCTCCCTCCACTCAGACAATTGTCAGCGAAGGGGCTCACAGGGAACAAAATGGAATTAAATCTATTCAGAAAATTAGAACATTCTGCATTTCTTTCTTTCTGTGCTGGATTCATTACTAGCGGGGCTATAATCTGCGTTTTTTTGCCTGAAGCACACTCCCACTCTTACCTCTTAACAGCAGTGCTGCTATTCTCACAGATAAACAGGTCCTCCCTGAATGGATTGTAGCTCTCAGCCACAGGCAGGCTGATGACAAGGGAAAAACAAACAAATGCATGCCCGGGGCCTGATCCGACTCTTAGGGAAGAGAACGGAAACCCTCCTGGGTTTCAGCAGCTTGAATCCAGCGCTTTCCTGTCCCTTTGCTGACGGCCGGCTGCCCGGGGCCCAGGAAGGCCACGGGGCCCGAGCCCTCTTTCTCGAGGAAACCCAGAAGGACACGCAGTCGTTATGTCCACATGTATCCAGTCCAAGCTGGTTTTGTCCCACCCGTTTTGTCCTCAGGGGGCATCATGAAATTTTACCCGTTTGCGTTCTGGCTACCAGGGCTGTGCCAGCATCACTCTTGCTGGCCCCACGTTAGCTGACGCCCTCAGCACATTTGGGTTCATTCTGCCTCAGACACGTTTGCTTTCCATGTGCCGCGAATCCTGCTGCAGCGGGTGTGCAGGGGTTTATGAAACTGAATTCCAGGGCGGACAAACTGGCTGGAGGAAGGATCCAGACGGCCAAAGGCAGTGAGCACAGGGAGCAGGTTAGCGAGGGGTGACGCTGGATGAGCCAAGGCAGACGTTAATATTCACGCTGCAAGAAAAGGATAGTGAGTAAAATAGTGAAAAGAGGGGCAACTGAAAGAAAAATAAGCCAGCAATATATAATGGCGACATATGAACCTGTGAGCGAGGGGACAAGAGGGATCTGGATTGAAGGGCTGCTGTGTCCGAGGTGGAAATAGTTCTCTGGGATGGGGCTGTGCCCTCGTGGCCCGGGGGCCCTGCCTGCAGGGTCCTGCCTGCCTCCGTGTACCGGCGCGACCGCCGCCAGCACTGCCGCCTCTCTGCATCCTGACTGTTCCGACAGCTGGTCTCTTCCTGGTTCTCCCACCCAGTTCTTGCGTGCTTCCACGGCCTGGACCAGCACTTTTGGACCAGTGATTTCCGTGCTCATAGGCTTGCTCTGAAGTAAGAGGACTTTTATCGGCCCACTGTTCATGTAATTTACCAGGGTTTAGTGTGATAATGAGGATTTGGACATAAAGAAACCCTAAAGTACACATGGAAATCAACACAAGGGAGTGCAGCTGTGAGCCTTGGGCATTAGGGACTGTGAATGGGCGAGTGAGCGCTTAGCACAGGAAACCAAAACAGGAGGGGCAAGAGCCACACGTAATCTTCCTGGGCTGGCAAATGCCGTTTATCTTATTTGTTTAAATGGCTGGAGAACAGAAGTACTTTCTTTCCTTTTGTGTTCTGTGACTGTGCTGCAGGGGAGCCTTGGCTGCGCGCAGTCGCCCGCATGGCTTTGGCAGGGAAGCGCTCCTCGCCTGGCCCAGCGTGGGACGGGGAGATGGGCTGGGACGGGCAGGAACCACAGCATAAGGCCATCACCCCACCACAGAAACCAGAAGAATGGAAGGTCTCCTGTTGGCCTTATTATGTCTAAAGAACCACACATAAAAGCCAAGGGAGTGGGGAGGAGTTCTTTAAGACTGATGTTCTTTGGGGATAAAAAATGTGAAATGCTTCCTTGCCAGGGATGGTTTCTAGCAACAAACATCAGCTGTGGTCACAAATAATCCTGTGCCTGCTGTGTGTGCACAGAAGCATAACTGCACGTGCAAGTGGGGTAGGAGCGTGGTGGTTTGCTCCCAGAGCTCATAGCAGCCCAAGTCAGTCAGAGCATTTTTGGCACTCGGTTAGCGTTCACATCTATAATTTCAGAAGCCTCATTCTACAGGGGAAAAAAATGCATCAGGCCTATTATTTCTGCTGGCAATGCTGGTACTAAAAATAACTACTTGAATGACATTAAGTTCGTCAATAGATAAATTTTGACTGGACAGCAGGAAATATTTCTAATGATGCAATGTGTTGCACTGGATTATTACTCCTGGAGAAGAGGTGAAAGCCTCACTGCCTGGGAGCTTTGAAATGGGGGCTTTAACAATAAAGAGGAGGGAACAATCGTGCATCATGCCCTGATATCGCGGGCGTTTGGGGATCCCTGAGGGGCATCTCTGCAGAACAGCCCCAGGAACCTCGCTGCCGTCAGCCGAATAAAGCAGTCCCCACGCCTCCAGGCCAGCGGCTGGGCATCACGAGCTGCTGCAGAGAGCAGCCGGGACTCGTCCTGCCCACGAGAGGTGCTCCTGGCTGGCCTGGGGGTGTCGAGGGCCCCCCAGGACTTCGCATCCTGCGCCTTCGGGAGCTCCCTCAGGCTGTGGTTCGGTCCCGAGAGAGCGCGCTGGAGCGGTTTCAGCACGTGTCACCTTGCAGAAGTCCACGAGAGCCCGGGGCACCAGGGGAAGGGAGCAGCTGTTTGCCCAGGAGACCCCTCCCCGCTTCATCAGTCTCCTTTCCCTCCTCCCCGTTCCCTTGCCCCTTCCTCAGGCTCTCGGATAGGCGTTAGCTGGGCATGGGGCACCAGGAATAAGAGTGATTTCCAGCTTCCAGCCGGGATTCAGGCGGCCCAGCCCCGCGCGTCCTGCGAGGGCGGCCGAGCAGCATTTAGCGTGAGTTATTCCATTTAACTTAATCGATTGATTGGTTAATGAGCCACTTGTTTGCCTTAGGTTACTCAGCAGTATTGCCTCTGCTTATAGATTACGTGCTGCTTTTTATCAGCCCATATCTCCTAGGCTGTAAATCTATTATGTAGATATTAGTAATTTACGATCATCGCTGTTTAAAGGGGACACCGGCAGCTATCAAATGCTACATCAGAGCTGCCGTACCTATGTTTCCAAAGGCCAGGTAATCTTTGCATTTGTTGTCTTTTCTTCCCCAGCATGTGCCAAGCAGCTAACGCAGGGCTCTCGTCCCCATCCGAGCCCCGGTGACCCATCACAAGCGCTGTGGCCGGTCCCTCGTGCTGGGTGGCAGCCAGGGAGGAAGGGGAAGGTTTGTGCTGTTTGAAACCTCAAATGCTTTGAGGTCTCCAAACTTTCCTGGATGCTTTCTGGAAAAATAAAAGCTTACCCCATCAAAAAGTTGCGTCATCCGAATGCCAGCAGTGCACCGACTACGTGGGTGGGAAGAGAGAGTCAGCGTAGTGTAAGCTAATTAAACATCAGCGTCTGTGAATCCAATCAAAGCTCTCCAGAAGGCAGGAATGTTTTACACCACGGAGAGTTAAATAATGCTAGAGATGTGCTTAAACTCTGACTATCAGATGTGGAGTGAATTTATTACAAGGCAGATTTACCAAATCTAGCTGAATGCTTCATAATGCGGCTCAGTCACTTTGAAGTGCGATGCATCTTGTTCTCAGATACTCTCAGGGAAGACTTATAGGCATTTGCAAATGAAATCAATAAGAAATTCCTCGGTTGAAGATAAGGACGTGGGGGATGACAGAGATTGATGAGAGCAGGAGGAAGAACATACTCATTTTTTGAGACGTTTGTCCCAGCGGTCACTTCCCGACACAAGGGGCAGACCCGTTTGCAGATGAATTTGGGTGCGGTGCTGCTCTCCCTTACAGCCGTGCCCGCCTCGAAAGCCGGCGGTGGCTTGCTGAAGCAGGACCGGTACATGCGCCCGCCGGCAGCTGCCCGCACCGGGGCACCGGGCCTGGCGGGCACTGAGCGGGGCAGGAGGGCGGGGAAGAGGTGCCCAGCGGGCTCTCTGCCGGCCGTCCCGACAGGCTCGCTTCCCAGCAGTCTCCGGGTTATTTCTTGGTAGAGCAGAGCTCCTGGGACTGCCATTAACAGAAGACGGGCCTGGCAAGGAGGACTTAAGTGCCAGGCTGGCTCTGCTCCAGGCTTTCAGACGCAGGAGCGTCTGGCCGGGGTACCCCAGGCACTCGATTCTCGATCCCTCTACTGCGCTGGCGGGAGCTGCCGTGCCCGGAGCCACACGAAGCTCTGGGAGCACGCGGGGACCTGAGCGCGTGGGCGAGGCTGGTGGTGGCCACCGAGGGACACGGCCGAGCTGCTCCGCTGCTCCGACAGAGCCCAGCTCGCTCCCGCAGAGCAGGGACATAAGCGACCCGCCTCTTCCCCGGGGATGAGCACCCCGCACCGCCCCGCGCAGGGCCAGGCAGGAGGGGAGGCAGAGGAGGGGAAGAGGAGCCTCTGCACGCAGCGAGTCCCAAGAGCAGAGCCCTCGGTGCCAGGACATGCCGCGAGGCACCGAGGATGCCCAAGGTCTTCCAATGCTTTTTCAAACCCTAGTTTGTCGGTGACTCGAAGGACTGCGGAAACGTGGGGCAAAAATTGTCCCGTGTCACTTTTGGCAGGTGGGAGACGTGGAGCGGAGGCTGGGCCTCTGTGTGTGTCTGTGTCTGGAGTTAGACCGGTCCAGGGCTTGTCCCTCGCTGGGGTTTTCTAAGTATCAGTGCATGGGAGAACTCCTAAAGGGTTGACGGTATTGGACTCAATACTTGCGGCAGGTGTCAGGGAAAAGCTGTGCATTTGTCTTCCCTTCAGATAACCTGTTCTCTGAGTACAAGTGTAGAAAGTTATGATTTAAATATATCCAAATGCATGTAATTAATTACAAGTGCAACATACCTCCTTCCTGCTGCGAAACCTTATTAACAGCGTGGGTGGAATCCTAAAACGCCGTATCTGCCACGTTTCAGCTCAAACTCCTCAGTGCACGGAGCAGACCCGGGCAGCCGGGCCGCGGGGCCCCGAGGCAAGCCGGTGCCACCTCGTGTCTGAGGGGCACCCACCTCTGCTCCCTGCGAGCCGGGCTCAGGTGGAGGCAGAGACCTCCAGGGAGCATGGGCAGCAGGATTTGCCAGCAGTGGAGGAGCCACTACAGCCTTTGGGGTTTGTTTTTTGCCAGCAAGCAGATACTCTCCCCTCGGACCGCGGTGCTTGAGCGTCTCCTTGATGGGAAGGCAGCGCGCTGCGGAGCGGGGAACAGCAGGACCCCAGGCGCTCTGAGCTGAGGGTAGCAGAGGCTTGTGTCAGCCCGGCAGCGCTCCTGGGGGCTCGGGGCAGCGTAGCGCTGGGATTTGGATCCCCTTTGCCGTACGGATGGACGGGGCACGAGGAACGGCAGAAGCGCTCTTGCAGAATTGGTTCTTTCTCTGCTCACCATGATAAAACACCAAATGCACTGAACAACAAAGATCTGCTACCAGAGCTGATCAAACACGTCGCTTACTGCTTCAGAAAGACAGGTGCTACAAGATTTGGTATCCCAAAAAGCAGAGCTGCTTTAGAGCATATTCTGATTTTAGCTTAGCGATTTCGTGGCAGCACGTGATTCCTGGTGAGTGTCAGTACGGCTACTACACACACAAATATTTCAGCTCTGCAAAGATCAGCCCTAGGCACAGGGGAAGTTACTTGGAATCCCAATGGATTTGGGGAGACTGGGGAGCTTCGGAAAGCCGGGTTTGTTGCGTGAGGGCTGGGAACTGCGTACCTCCTACCAAAGCCCGTCGTTGGTACGCTGAGGGAACTGCAGGCCCTGGGCAAAATATGCAGAAGTGCTTTATTTTTGTTGTGGGGTTTGTTGGTGTTACTTGATTGTGAAGATGAAGTGCATGGGCAGATAAAGAGGCTGAATACATCTCCTGTTTCCTCTGCAGGATATTTGGTTATGGAGCCCAAAACTTGAAAAGGTTTTGAAAGGCAAAGTCACCTTCCAGCTATCGAAACACTTCAGATGAGGCAGATGGGAAACCAAAAATATTATTTAGGTTTGGGCAGTAAAACTGACATTGAACCCATTTGCCTCATTTTTCAGGCTCTGATGATAGTTAATGACAGCTTACAGAAGTTGTAAGTGATCTAAAAAAGCCATAAAAAGCTGCTTTGTGTCCTTGTTCAGGGGATGAATTTAACAAAACCATTACGGGGCTTTAAAACACTGTTTTGACTTTCTAGAACCAGCTGTGGGCTGATCCAGCTGCGGTTGGATCCCCCGTGCATCTAAGAGAACATTTAAGAGGATTAATCCCAATAATTTTAATTCAACAAAATGACCTTATGTAACATTCCCGAGGAATTAATGAGAATTTTCGCATGTGGGTCATCACCGGCCCAGTGGATTTTTTCCCTGGGGGATCTCATTGGTCCCGGGCAGAGCGTGGACAAAGTAGATTGACAGCGTAGCCCATTGCATGGGATCAGAAAGTAAGTCGCTCCGAGCAGGAACCCTTTTCCCTTCGCCGCGTTGTTATTTGGGAACGCGCAGAGGAGACAAGCGTAGCTGTCAGCCTCCACTGGTGCTATTCGAAACCTTCTCGGCCCCAAGGCGTTTTCCGCAGAAAAATGCAATCTCATCTAATGCAGGCGCTGCTGCAGGAATATGTGCTGTCCAGCTGTCTTTTTGTAATCGAAAAAAATCCTGATCTAATGGTTTTTGACTGCGTTTCTTTGCTGTTCTTACCGAGCGGAGCAGGATGCATATTAAAGCTAATTAGGTGCACGTAGGGTAGTCAGTATTTGATCTTCATATTAAAGGCCCCGGGAGAGGGCATGTTGTCAAAGCTCCACAATTCCAAATTTCAGTAAAGCCAAGCCGTGCCAGTGGCCTGCCATTACACAAAGCCCAAGCCTGCTCCGCGCCCGGCGCTGCTCGGGGACAGCCTCGCCCGCATCCCTCCATGCTCCTTTTCCTTCCCATCCAGGCAGATTTGTATTTCTGTTTTCAGGAGCATAGGAAACCGATCTGAGGCAGCGAGAAGGAGAGTCCCGCGTTTCTGCTGTGTTAGTGATGGATTTTCTTCTCCTGGCACACCAGGAGCAATGCTGTCGGTGGGTGACTTGTGCGAGTCAAACCACGCGTGTTGCTGCCTCTGTGCGCGGTTGGGCTTGGTGTGGGCACGTCTTGCTCTCCTGGGTGTGCCACAAATGCTTCGTTTTCCTGGCTCTGTGTTGTTACATGCCAGAGGGTGACCATGTTGATGTCAGGTGCCTGGAGCACTCATGCACCTCTGCTCTGCCTGCTTGGCATTGCCTTCTTGTGAAACAGCAGCAGTGGCGTCTTTCAGTTATCGACAGCAATTAATTGCTTTCAGGATGTAGCAGACTATTTACGCTCCTAAACTTAGTTTGTATACACACTTACGAACAGAGTATTTCCCTGCACTGCTTCCTGTTAGGAAATGGAAAGAGTAAAACAGCCTCATGGAGCAAGCAAAGGAAGGCGGTCGGTGTGTCCCAAATGCAAACAAATCAAAGCAGGTTGGTGCGTCCCAGTGCACAGCACAAAGACCAGCTCAGCCCAGCCCCTGTGAAGGACACGTGGCAGGGACCCGAGGACGCAGGCCGGGAAGCCACCTTCCGTGTCCGCTACACCGCGCAGCTCAGGTGTGCGTCACCTCGGGGCGGCCCAGAGCCGAAATTAAGCACTCGGTTAGAAAATAATAACAGTAAGACTGAGAGCTGCAGGGACACAGCACCACGTTGGCAGATTTCCTTAGCGTGCTTGTTTCCAGTTCTGGTCTGCATTAAGCTGGAAATGAAGAGTATTCTGCGTATGTTTTGTACACCTGAAAATGAGCTGAAATCAAAGGTTTTGAGGTAGATGCAGTATCTGCGCCTACGTGCCTAGAAGGTAATCATTGTTAGCTCCATCGCAGTTCATCTGCAGGCAAAAATAAGGTGCTAGCAATATCCGTGCTGAGACATGAGAGAGCTTCTTCGAACATCGATTTTAGCTTTTGGCCAGCGGTGAAGGTGCGGAAGCACGTGCCTGACTGTAACTAGACCTCAGGAAGGCATCGGCGTTACTTACACACGTCGAGACCAGGCACGAATTTTGCCTTAGAAGATCAAGAATGCTGCTGCCCAGTGTAGGCCCGTGAAACTTCTGCGGTTCATTTGAACAGGGATAAGCTCAAATGTGTGCAGGGCCATAGATTTTGGCAACATATTTCAATCCCCTGATGGATTTGCTTATTTTTTAACACGAACCAGCTGGTTAGTTTCAATAACATTTTTACATGCAAGAAATACTTCAGTGGTAAGAATTCAGTTTTGAGTGACCCAAAGGTATTTCCTCCAAAAAGGAGATTTCCCCCAGCTGGGATTCTGTCACGGGGCTCCATCCGTATTTCTTGGACGGGTGTTAAAAATCCAGGTTGAAAAAGTTAAACTTTTTAAAATGAGCTGCGCTTGCAACTTCCAGGTCACCCCGACTAAGGAAGCTGTTTTTCTTTTCAAAAAGCAGGCAAACAGTCATCTTAATCTCCGTCTCGGAGAATTTCTTGCAGGAATAGGATGTACGATGTGTCATTCAAGCACAGCCAGAGTGGGAGAAGGAGGAGAGCTCTGAGAGATTTTCGCCCCGTCGTGAAGGTCTGAGCTGTGCTTTTGCGGTCTTTGAAACACAAGGTCACGGGCATCTGCGTTGATTTAGTTTAACATAATCCAGGAGTTTTTAATCGCATTTCAAGCTATTAAATGAGTGAGAACAAAATCACTGGAATTTAGCTTCATAACTCTCCCATAAACAAACTTTTTAACCTCGCATCAAGATAAAAATAAATTTAAAAAATAACTGATTACGTCTGGCAGAAAAATTTCCATCAAAATTTGATCAACCGCTTCCATTCCCCGCATATTAAAGAAGGTTTTTGCATTCTTATTTTTCCCCATTTGCAAAGAAAGCTTACAGAGTTTTTTCCTTTGATTCAGTCTCTGCCCAGCCTCACCAGAATAACATGCTTTCTGCTGGGATGAAACACAAAAGATTATTTTGGACAGAAAAAGAGGGGAAGAAGGGAGAAAAAAAAGAATGGGAAAGTTTGCCAAGCAAAAACAGATTTGTGTGTGTGTGTGCTCCAAAATTCTTTACATAAAATTAGACTTTGATGGTGTATACCCTAACATAGGTGTGAATGCTGCGCGGTGACCTCGGGGTACCTTAATTTGTTCGGGTGAAGGTGAGGAGCAAGGACTGCTTTTAGAGGAGCTGGACCGTTCATTTGCAAGGTGTTTGCTTGCAATACGCTTCTGGTGCAATAATCTCCTGGTGATTTCTTGCCCGGTTTTATTCAAGCAGATCACTGTAGTTTTAGGGATGTGCATTGATACGGAAAAACTTCATTCAGCTGGCAACATCTTGCTGACTGAATGTAAATCATCTTAGGTAGAACAGAAACAGGATGGGATTTATTTTCTCTGCTAGGTGTTTGGAAGTCTCCACGTACATCTTTTACAGTGATGCAGACAGTTTGAAGCCGCACAAGATTCCCCGAATTTAGCAGCAAATGTTTCAGAGGCTTTGGCTGGAGGTTTTGGAGCAGTAAGGAAGTGCAGGAGGATACTGAAAGGGTAGGACAGAGGTGTTGGCAGTGATCGCTGTCTTCCCTCGCCCTTGGCTTGGGAAGTGAAAACCCAGGAGATACGCTGCACTGGCCAGAAAGTCCGTGTAGCCCATCAGACATGGTGCTTTGGTGGTGGAAGAACCTCCAGCACAGCCCTGTGCTGTGGGAGCAATCCGTCTGTCCTGCAGCCAGTAGCGGTGCGACAGCTAGGCACAGCAGAGAAAGGGCAAGGTCTGCAGGGTTAAATGTTTTCGGACCAGCCATCTTTAAGGAACTTCTCGCTCCATACTTACAGGCTCTGCTGGCACGGTCTCAGGTACATGAACACTTCTCTTGAGGGCTCGTGGGGGACAGGTGAGGTACGGTGAGACAGGAAGCACGTAAACATGGTGTCTGTCTTTAAATACACAGGGAGAAGGGAGTGAAAGAGTTACAGAGCAGTCGGCTGCTGGAAGCTTTCAAGGGAACTGGACACAAACAATTTGTAAGCACCCAGGAGATAAAAGGGAGATGAGTGACGTCCAGCTTGGGTCATTCAGAAATGAGGCATGTTAAACTAATCCCAGTTCCTTTCCTGGCAGGAAGGAGGAGAGGAATAGTTGACGCCGTATTTTGGGGAGATTTTGGGAAGGGTTTGATGCAGTCCCACTTGACTTTCATAAAGTGATGTGGAGAAACAGCCTAGATAAAGCTACCGCCCACCTTACATAAACATGGGTGGGTGGCACCGCTTGTTCCCGGGGCACACGGTACCCAGCTCTCTGTGGTCAGAGCAGAGGGCTCTGCCAACCAGCGCTGTGCGGGGGGCCGACAGGGGTTGGTGTTCTTCAAAATCCTCATCAATGACCTGGATGAAAATCTGTGATTACCCCTGTCAGTGATGTGGTGCTGGGAGACGTGCTTCAGCACGTCGGGGGATAAGCTTCACAGTTTAAGATGATTGGAGCGGGTCTCGTCTGGGGCACTGTGCCTCAAGAGAGGACCCAAAGAGGGAAGAGTCGCCACATCTGTAAAACCAGACTTAGACGATAAGGGCTGGAAGGAAAGCACCAGAAGAGCTTGTCTGGAAGTGAAGCGGGGAGGTTTTTAAGACAGATGGGCAAGTGTTCCCCCCGGGAGTGGCCTGGGTAAACTGGATCCTGGCTTGGATCAGCCCGCAGGTTGAGATCCAGCCCCGCTGTGCTGGAGCTGTCGTGTGCTTCGTTCAGAACTGCCATTTCACAACTGCTGGGGCAGTGCATGTCAGCAGGGACATACGACACAATTATCTTTGGCTTTGCTTTTTTAATACGTTCATTTTTTAGTGAAAGGCTGAAGGCATGTAAGTGCTTTGTTGAATGAAAGCCAAAGCGAGCTGCTACGCAAAATGCACCCCCTGTTTCCAAGTATTTCATTTATTTTGTAATTAAGCAATAATCACTGAGGCACTGGGCACTTCTTCGGGATTAATGACTTGCTGGGGGATGGCAGAAGATCTGCTCTGCAGCAGAGCCGTTTTCCTCAGCAAATACCTATCTGTTAATGCCATCCTAGAATGAGTCTGACAATATAACATGCAAGCATATGGGCTTTGTGTTAGTGGCTGATGGATAGGAAGTAGGCATTAATAGGTACATTAGACAATCAGGTTGTTTCAGTTGTCTCTCACCATTCCATTCAGAGCACGGTGTTTCATTAATCACTTGGTGAATGAAATGGCTTTTTAATTGCTCAGAATAGCTTTCAAAAAATACAGCATTGTCTCCCCCCTCCACAGCCCCCGGGATCCTCTTAAATCCCTTTTCTTCCCCTGCCTTGGGAAGAACCGGCCCTAGTGTGGCAAAGAGCATGTATTTCAGACGCGGAAAAAATACAAACCATTTGGAAACAGGATTCCAATTTTTAGTGCTGAAAACCCTCTGTTCTCATTAATTTGCAAGTTGCTTAAGGACTAGCCCACCCTGCCTGAATCTTTAAAGACTTCCCAGCCTTGACACGCTGCTCACTTCTATCAGCTCCTACACGCTTTGCATTTTTAATGGTCACAGCTGACTACAGCATCCGAAACCCACTGCTGCTTGTGTCCTGGGGCACAGAGCCGGCGTAAGCCATCCCGGCACCGGGAGCTTTGGCGGTAGCATCGTGAGGGTCTGTCCTCCCGGCAGTGAAGCCCAGCAGCCATTCTGCAGGCGACGAGGAAGGTCTATCCCAAACGGGTGAGTGGCAGCGAGAACATTCCCAAAGGACCATGGAAAAAGCTGCCAGAGGAGTTCAGTGATCAGCTCACCAAGGCAAGCGAGAAGAGAAGCATTTGCTAAAAGCATATAGGACAATAAACCAGTTCACGGTGTCCTAGCAGTCTTTGGAACAGCACTAGTCAGTGGGGATTTGCTCACTCAAATCTTAGGTAGTGTGCTGACTGCATGATTGATTAATCCGTAGGTACTTCCTACAGCAAAACTTCAGTACTGGCATCCGCAGCGCTGCTTTCAGTCGCTGTGGCTGCCTTCCCAGAGAAATTTCACAGAAGAACAATCGGTTTTTTTTCTCCACGTTCTTTTATGCCCCGTTTAAAAGCAACGCTTTTATGTCCGCGCTTTGAATGATGTCGACGTGGTGCCCGGTCAGCAGGATGTTTGCTGAGGGTTACCAGCGCCGCTCCCCATCGCTTAATTCTCCCTCCGCAACGCAAGGAGCCCTCTTACGTGACAGGGAGCTTACTGGTTTGGGATATTTAGAAACACTGAGCTTTCTCATTTAGAAATGAAAGTGTGGGGCAGCAGCTTCTTGCCGTACGACGTCCCTAGCTGACGCCTGTCAGAGGCGGGCAGAACCCAAGCCAAGGTGCGGGCACGGCTCTCGGCTCGCAGCAGAGCGGATGGGCCACACACACGTCCTCTGCATCCTCCTGCAGCCCTTACGCTGCCCCGTGTGCCTCTTCCTCTTCTCCCCCCTTCCATATTCCCCTCTGTGTCTCCTTCTCTTAGTTGCCCAGAGCCAGCGTTCAGTCCTTCCTGCCCCCAAATCCCTCCCCAGCCCGACCAACCCAAAGGAATGAGTTATTTCTGGTGATGCTTTTGCTAATCGCCTGCCTGCCCCCCACAGGATTCCTGCTCTGCTGCCGTGCTCCCAGCGGGAGGGACCGGTGCTGTACGGTCTCTGTCGAATTCGGATGGGACTGGTGCAGAGTCCTGTGCTTTGTGCCAGCCATAACTCTTCAGGTTTGACTGCAACTTTTGGCAAAGAGCACGTTTCCCAGAAGTTCAGCAACTTGCCTGGGTAACGTTAAGTGATGCGCGAGATGCAGTGCTGACACCCGGCCCTGCTGCCCCGCTCCTTCCCCGTTCCTCGGGCCGGTCCATACCTCAGCGCAAGCACTGCATTCACAGCAGACAAAAGCTACAAAGCAGAAGTTCTGCCGTTGTCCATAAGTCTTCATCAGAATCCAAACCGGCTCTAAATGGGGGCTCTGCCCAGTCACTCTGATCAGTAGCCTAAACATTTCCCAGGCTGTTGATTTGAACTGCGGCCCCGTCTTGGTCTGCCTCTGCTCGTGGCCATACTTCTGCAGGACTCAACGTCTGTGTTGGAGTAAGTAAGTCCTCCCAGGAGGCCAGCGTTCAGTGTCGTGGTGGGGACAAGTGACAGTGGTCACTTGTCTTAAAAAACCTTTCCGTGAGCTTCACGTCATGGGAAATAGAGCTGTGTCTTTGTCAGCGGGTTTGTATCAGCCTTGTTCTTCGCGTAGTCATCTGTTAATAACACGAGGCTGGCATCCAGCCCCGTTCTGCACTGCCATCCCAGCACTGTATCCGCTGCAGGCTCACATGAGAGCCCTGCTAGATCTCCCTCTCCCCGGGGCAGATGCCAGCATTGGTCAAGGCCTTGGTTTGTGTGTATGTGATGCAGGAAAAAAAAAGAAAAAAAAAGGCCTGTTCTAGACAAGATGCTAGGTTTTATCAGTGACAGATCTATTACTGAAGGACTGTCTGTTGTCCGGTGAGATCTGAGGACGAGCAAGGAAGGACTTCATTTTGGCTAAGCGGATCATCCTCCCCGCTAATATTTTAGAGACAGGATCATAACTTAAGTCTTCACTGGGAAGAATTGTTGTCAAACACAATTAGCTCTGTGAGCCCTGGCTGCTCTCTAGACACACCCTGGCTTAGTTCTTGAGTTACTTAGAGATGAAGAAATTAGGATCCGTGCTGGTAGGAGCATGGGTCTCGTCGCGCTTCCGAGCCCCGCCTGCCCAAACTCAGGCAGCCGCCTCTGCCGGTTTGCACGGGGAGGAAGGCTCCTTGCCAGCCACGTCCTTACGAATTGCCAAGGCAAAAGTGGTTCGAGGACACACGGGAGCTTATGCGCGACACGTCCACAACACGGCCAGCCCTGTGCAGGGTGCGGCTGAAGCAGGAGGGGGAAGGAGGGAGGAGGTGTGAAGGGTTGTAAATGCCTCATGTGCTACCCAGCTAAATCACCTCCTTATCCGTGCCCGTGTCCCTCTGCGCACAGGGGGATTTTCGACTCCTTTTGTAAGGCACCCCAGGAGTTACTATGAAAAGGGCTAGGCAAGACTTAGGGTTTTCTGTCACCTGTTTTCAGTTGTTAAGATGTGATCTGCTGGTCATTGTAAGCAGTGAGTATATTTCCATGGACCTGGCCAGGAAAGATAAGCTAGGACGTGGAAACCTCCTCCCTGTGAGCAGCGCACATGCGAACAGGGGGCTGCCCAGGCCCCAGGTCGGTGTCCAGCGTTTGCCCTTCAGCTGGGAGGGAGGCACCGTCTGTGTGACCCTGCTCCTTGACAGACAGCACAAGGGATGCTAACTCCAGGCACTGGGCTCAGATGCACTGGTGGCGAACGACCAGAAAGGTTTAAAAAGAAATGCTGACTAAATGAAGTGAATCAGGCTGGCAGATGTGCTCTTCAAAGGAGCACAGCTCTGCTTTAAATGTTTCCCCCATTGAAACGACATTCTCAATAGGTTTTTGTCCTTTGTTTTTTCCTCAGGATCATCCACGAGGATGGCTTCTCTGGAGAAGACGTGAAGCAGTACAAGCCAGTGGTCTACAGCAACACTATACAGTCACTGGCAGCTATTGTACGTGCCATGGATACCTTGGGCATTGAATATGGTGATAAGGAACGACGGGTGAGTTAAAATCGCCACTGCTGGGGTACAAAATGCTGAGTGCCTGGATACTCCAGAGCACAAACAGGATGTGTTTGCACAGTCTGAATATCTTGGAGGGAAAAAGAGGGAGGGGGAAGGATTTAAATCGCTGTTGTATGCCTGTTGCTTGCGGTTTGTGTAACAAATAGGTGCATAGGTGCAATTGCACATGACATAACAGCTAAGTTAGGAAGCGTAGCCCTGGGGACCTCTGTGTCACAACAACCACAATCTCTCATGCCCTGGCACTGGTCAGGCCACGTAAAAAATAATTCTGCTCATCTAGGGACAGCCTAGAGAGAGGTACTGCCAGACTGGGGAAACGGTGAGATGTGTCCTATCTGCTGTGCGTGTGCTGGATAGTAAGCTGCAAGTAGAAATGTCTCAGGGAGAAGTCTTGCTGTTCATCAAATCCCTTCCACCAGCCTGCTAATGTAGGAAGGCTTTTAGGATGAACTGCACTTCTGCAGGGGCTTGACTGGCTTTTACTCACACATCCCCCATTCAGGCGTGCCCAAACAGAAATTTTGCTTGCAAACAGGAAGATGTATTGCTTCAGTGAGGTTATTATAGACAGGTCTTAGGTAGCAGCATTAGCATGTGTCTTTCAGAATAACAATTTGATGTCTGGCAGTCTTCTCAGGCCACACACCTAAGCTAGCCTGTCCTTTCACAGTTGCTCCTCTGTTGCTACTTTAACCAGCTCCCTATTTTTAAACAGTGGCTCCTTTGCCAGGTGCCTCTGCCATCCTCTGCCTTTCCTTTTTGCATTTCTGGATCAGAACAAGCCCACACAGAGAAACACAGAGCCCTAGGGAAGTCAAGACCACTCTTTTTGCAGGAAGTAAAACTACTTGGTTTCACTGGAAATACAATAATTTCAGATTAAAGACCTGGTAAAGGCAAAGTCCTGTATGCCACTGAGTTTATCATGACTATTTTTAGGTAGCTATCAAATGACAGATGTATTACATACCCCAAACTCCTTATCTAAGGGGTGATAATGAAAGCATTCACTGGAAGGGGTGCCAAAATCCTGCTGTGGTGTTACTGTATAAAGAGGTACTTTATTTCTCCCAATCGCAAAGAGGTATTTTGATTTCTTTGCATCTAGGGATTTTTCCCACAGGAACTCTAAATCCTGGAGACTTTTTCATCCCAAATGTAGTGATGATACAATAATGGAGTTCTTGTGAGCTTGCCGAGAACTAATGCTGATGGCTTTCAAACTGACTACATTAATCTGTTGATTACTCAGTGACTCAGCTCTCAGCAAGGCAACATATCTTGTCTCAGCTAAAAACCTATGTCCAGGAAAACAGAAACAAATCATTCTCCATGTCTGATAAACAGTCTGTGGCAGACAGCTTTAAATTGTAAATTTTCCTTTCTTTTTTTAATGCCTGAAGTCCTAATTCTAGGAGGGAAACTCAGCATTGCTTTAGTGCCAGGCCTGGCAAAGTAGGGGGCGCGGAGGGGGAGAGCTGTTACCAGGGCTGCCAGGAATGGGAGGTGGAGAACTGGGCAGCACGAAATGTCACGCCCATTCATATTCCTATGGAAAAGGTGCTAAAGGTTCCCAGGATCATGCGGGAACTCAGGCTGGAAAGGACCTCAGAAGGCACCTGGCCCAAGCGCCTGCCCAGGCTGGGGTCTTCCACTTGCTTCTTTCTCTCAGTCAACCTCCACAGAAAGTTGCTGGTATTAGTAGGAAATACTATTTATTTTAATCTTACAAAGAAGTGCATGGCTTCTGCTACCCTGCTTTTGTTATTAATACACAGCTGCTATAAAGAGAGGCCATTAAACGGGCGATTTGTTGAGTATTATGCTACATAGTTCATCCCTTTTCAAGCAAAGCTTTTCTATTTTAAAAGTCGTTCCACAGCCAAGGGTTTCCAATGCAAATCTTTCTGTGGGGGATTTTCCCTGCTCATCACTTAAGCCCCCAGGAGAATAGACCTCAGCAGAGGGGAGCTGGTGCTGGGGCTGCTCCGACCCTGGTTCAGCAGCAGGGAAGGAAGGGGCATGGGCCAAGGGCAGGTTTGCTCCAGGCACTGCTTAGCTCTTACAGCTTCCCCCACCCAGACGTCCCGGAGGTCTGTCTCCTCCTTTAGTCCTTCAGAATGGCACCCCGACAGTGTTCGGAGCAAGAAAAAAACAGCCTCTCCCTCCCCTACGTAATAAGTGTGAATCGGATGATTTGTGCTTTTGTTACTGAGGTGAAATAACCAAATCCTCTCACACTCTTCTCCTTTTTCTGCTGCCCTTAATTATACCTCCAGTATTGAGTCTAATGGGAGTGAAAGGCTGGGGGAGGAGTCCAGGCTAAATCTCTTTGCTTCTGTCAGGCAAAGGGCGATCAAGATAGGAAATACGAGCTAAAAAGACCAAATTAATCAGAAAAAGCAGACACTCCAGGTCTCGCTGACCCGCTTTGCCAATAAGGGCCTGTCCCCAGGTTAGGAACAAAACAGCCTGTGAGTAGGATTTCACTTCTACACGTGGTCCTCGCTCTCGGGATCAGGCTTTATTTCAGCTCTCCTGTCTGCTGTCGGTCAGCAGGCAGCACCCAGCTCCCTGTCCCTTACCCTGCGCAGGCAGACAGGAGCTCATCCTGCCATCTCGTGTCATCCTGCCATCTCGTGTCATCCTGCCATCTCGTGTCGCGTTGTCACCGGCGTGCAGCCCAGGAGGTCGGTCTGAAACTCCGGAAAAGCCGCTTCAGGGCAGTGCCACAAATCTTCCACGTGTCGCGGGCGTGCAGGGGAAGAGCAGAGCAGTCCCTGACGGGACAGGAGGGCTGGAGGTGTTCCTCAGCTTCAGGGCTACCGGCGCCCGGTTCTGGCTGAAATAGGCGGAAATAGGCTGAAATTGTTCAGTAATTACTCAGCAGGGAATCCCGGTATCGGTCGCGTGGATCAGATACAAATACCTGAGGTGGTGGCAGGCGCACAGGGTCCAGGGTTTGGGAGGTGGCAGGAAATGGCCTTAAAATTGAATTTTTATTTCCCAATGGGAGTCTGGAAATGTCTCTGCGTCAGCTATGAAAGTGTAAACTAAAAAGCGGCTAAAGTGTTAAAAATAGGGGATTTTTTTCTTTCAGGCTTTGTAGCAAAATGTGTCTGCGACGGCCTTATGTTTTATACAATGTACAACTCCTATACTGTGGAGCTAAAGAAAGATACATACGTGTGACATTTTAAAATACGGGTTAGTAACGTGAAAACCGAAGTGGCTGGGTTTTAATCCGTTTCACGTAACTGCGCAGGCTGGCGGGGGGCCGCGTGCTGCACTTGCACCCAGCCGGCTCTCAGCCAGCTGGGCTCGGAGCAGGGAGCGGTGCCTGTCGCCGATTCCAGGAGCTGCCCGCTTCCTCTCGCCCCTTCCAGGCAGCGGCAGGACCGAGGGACACGGCCACGCAGCCGCTGTCGCTGCTGCCTCCTCGTTCGAACGAAGCAGCGCGTGGGAGAGACCCTCTTTCGTAAAACCTGCTCCTCTTTAAGGCTTTTTCTGCTCCTCTTTAAGGCTTTTTCTGCTTGTCAGCTCAAGACATTTGCGGATTTTACTCCATTTCAGGCCGGTGTCTGTTTAGACCAGCTGTCTCCTACCGCGTTCTCCCAAACCAAGCCCTGTGAGAAGGCAGAAGCCCATAGCTTTGGGGTGGGCAGCCCCCTCCTGCTGGCTGCCAGCTGGAGGGGCCCGAGGGATGGAGGCGGCATTCCCGGTGCCTGCAGGGAGGATGCGGCCGCCCCTTGCTGCATCCCTTGCAGCCGGCATGCCCATGACCACTCCTGCTGTACTGGGTCTGATGGGTTCACCACTGTAACAGCACCAGGCAAATGTCTCAGCCTGTCCTTCGCTAACGTGTAAAGATCTGTCAGGCTCTTCCATTAAGACCAAAACCAGCTTTCTCGCCCACCCCCTCTTTGTCCCTCCACGAGGTACATTTCTGTTACCATCACGCACGTTTTTGAGCAGTGGAGGCAAACAAAAGTGAGGGCATTTCTGGAGAGGTGGGAAAAATGAAATGAAAAGGAAAGCACTTGTTATTTCCAGAGCCTGCCTTGTTGCCGGGGAGATGGTTGGCTCATTCCAGAAAGGCTTGTTGTTGTTGGCTGAGATGGCCCATGTATTGGGAATCACTGCTGCAAAATGAGGCAGGGGGGAGAAGAGAGCACAAAGAACAAGGGGAGCCCAGTGCAAGCTCTGCTGGAGGCTCTGTAGCCGAAAGCTCCGTCTTCCATATCCCACTAATGTATTTTCCTCCTTTGCCACCTTCCAGTCCCTTGAGCCCCTGAAAATACAAAATCTTGCCCTGGTAACTGATCACAGTAAAGTAATAGCGGAGTATGAAGACAGTTTATGATAGCCCTTTGCACCAACTAGAAGAGCCTGAAGCCGTCTACTTCCATGGCTTCCCTCTGCCTCTTATGGAGAGCCGAACCCACTCATCGCCGCAGGGAGCCCAGCCAAGCCGGCGGAGACACGTGGCTGGACCCAGGAGACCTCGCTTTGCTTTGCTTTGCTGCAGCAGCACAGCTTGGCTCCGCGCTGCTGCCAGGCTGAGTCGTGGTCAGCCAGTCAGTAATATATGATGATCTTCATATAGCAAGAAAGATCGCCCCAGAACCGGTGTCTGTTTCTCTGTAGTCATGCTACTAATAGATAGCATTTAGAGTGGAGACAAAATAAGCTTGTATCAGGGCTGTAAACACATCACGGGGCGCTCTCGCAGACAGAATTTGGCCTATAAGAGCCCTGCAATTAAATAAGTAGGTTGTAGAGCTGGAGGTTGCCAGGTCTTCATGTAGAGTTTGCTTAGGCTAAGTTTGTCAATCTGTCCTCCCTTCCAACCTGGGTAATCACAATAGAAAACTGGCAATTCATTTAAGGCTAAAATGTGACCTTAGATCTGGCACCGCCCGGATTACCGCTATTTATAGGGCAGCGGTAGTAGCAATGAACGATAGGCAGGATCCCAGTCTGCCACAGACACGCAACGGTGCTTGTGAGCAGGAAGAAACGCAGAGTTGGTGAAGGAGAGAGATGATACCAGCCCCGAGGAAAAGGGGAGGGATGGGGACTTGGATAGAAATAGCCTGGGAGATGTAATGGCAGTGGAAACAGCTTGGCGCTCTGGGCAAGCGACCAGAGAAACTGCTGCACCCAGAAGCAGTATCAGCTAACCCTTCTCCATCAGAGCTCTAAAACCCAAAATTTCCTTGCCCCTTTTCTTCCCCAGCGTGGCCTAGCAAACATTTTTAGTTAAAATTCCTAAAGAGCAAGAAAAGGCCTGGTGAAATGGAGCCGAAAGGAGGCAGGGGCGGGTGGCAGTCGCGTAGCGGGTTGGAAGCGTGCGTCGTGCGGAAGGTGCCACCTTGCCGAGCGTTCGATGTGCCAGCGTGATGTTTTTCACGTTGGTCCTGCTTCAGCACAATAGCTGTCGTGTTGTCATGGCAATGTGTTAGTCCTCACTCAAAAGTAAACACTGTCTCTGCTTTTTGGAGTCTGCCTGGCGCTGTGGGCTGGTGCAGTGGTGGTGAACGGGCAGCGGTCAGGGGACGGGATGTGACAGATGTTCACCTCTTCCACCAGTCCCTCTGCACAGTCAGCAACCTGCTCCTAAGAAACATATTTATAGGGGAAAAAAGTATTTTGATCCACTTCAGCATCCCGTCTAAGTGAGCCAGATGAGAAGAATGAGAAGGATGAGAATCACACCTCAGAATGCTTTTCAGATCTGTTTCTTCGGTGAGCACTTGGCATCAGCCTGGCACTGTACATTGGTGAAGCTTGTCTTCCATGCTGCCTTCCCAGTTCTGAGATTAGCTTTATGGCTCATGCTATAAGACCAGTGACCAGAACAGATGCCATCAATTAAAAATAGCCCTTTAATTTTCTTTTGAAGAAAAACGGAGGGAAAGAGATGTCTCAGGGGATCGCTGATAAGAAAGAGACCACAGTTGTCTAGCTCCAACTCCAGCCTCTAGATTGAATTTAATCACATCTTTCACCACCTAAAGAGGGTTTTAAAGAAGATGGGGCCTGAGTCTTCGCAGAGATACACAGTGAGATAGTGAGAGGACAAGGCAGTGGTCACAGATGCCAGGAAGGGGAATTCTGACCGGACACAGGCTCAGATGCATAGTGCTTCCCCAGTTCTGTCCGTGCCATCAGAAGAGGTCAGGACGACCTGCTCGTGAAGGGCCACCCAGCCCTTTGGGAACTAAAATGTGGAGGGATAAGAGTGGCCTGAGGACATTTGTGTGGGGGAGTGAAAATAGGAAATACCCAAAAGGTGGTTTTTAAGTTACAGGTATTGCCCTCCTCTTCAGCTAGCAACCAGGAGAAAACATTCAGATAAAGTCACCTGGCGTTGTGGTGGAAAGCACAACGTCTTCAGGTGCAAACCCATCTTTGGAGCTCTTTTTTTTTTTTTTTTTCCTGGTGCTTCTGCTTTCAGCTGCCATTTTAGGCTTGATTTCTGGGTAATGAAGAACGCTGGCACTCCAGCGAGTGCACTTGGGAAGGATCCCCGTGTCCCCCAGCACTGTACAGCATCCCTGTTCACCCGTGAAGCTGCAGAACCCACGCTGCAGGGAGGTTTGTCTTTCCTGTTCCTTGCTTGCAGGCTCTCTCTTTGCACTGAGAGGGTGAGGTGTTTTTCCCCCACGAGCTTTATGTGTTTGATAGGGTTTCTTTGGATGATGCAGGGAGTATTTTTAGTTTGAAAAGAAGAAAAAAAAAAACTGTTCCCTTGGAAGAAGGGCTGCCAGCCTTCCCTTGTGAGATTTGTTATTCAAATGCAGCCGCAGTTAGCGCTGCCACTGAGGTTGTGTGACAGGGAAGCACTAGTCCCACAGGAGAGAGCGAAGGAGCCGCGGGACCGTGACACCAGCACTGAACTAACGAGCAGCGTGGTGCTGCTTTCCATTACCACAAGATCCTGGTGGAAGATGACTTCTTTGGGAACCCCTGGAAAGGGCCAGAACGGGACAACACAAAAGAAGAGTCGTTCAAAAAAGATTTGGCAGAGAAGCAAGCTGGAGCAGAGCCCTTGGGAGGGTGGAAACGTCCTCGCTGCCTGCCAGGGGCTTGCTTACAGCTCCTGGGCCCTGGCGCTGCCTCAGGAGCCTCCCCCACAGGCCCGGAGGGGCTGAGGTTAGGGCAGGGAGAGGCCGCAGCTTGTGTGCGCAATTTGGGGGCCCGAAGCCACTATGAGACAAGTGGAAGCATTTGCCTGTGTGATTCCTCCGCGGCCTCCACACAGCTCTTCTCAGCACAGCCCCCTGGGGCTGCCCCGAGGGCGGCACGGCCTGGCCAGGCTGCGTTTCGCCCCGTCCAGCATGGCTCCTGCAGAGCAGGCAGCGGTAGCCTTGCCCTGGTTAGTGTCTGGTGTCAGTGAGCACCGTGAGATGCTGTTTGTCCTTCTCTAGAGCCTTTCTGTCCATAAAGGGATAGAGAGATCTGCACGCCAGAACAACAAATACGTGTCGCTATTTTATGTACGGCACAGCTGAGGCACTGAGGTTAAACACGCACCACAGTAGAAGTTTTGAAGATGCTTACGTCTCTCTGCCCCTGTGTGTGATGAGGCACTTGCTAAAATGCTTCCAGGAACGTCACCCCTGTGTTTGGGGTTCACAAAAAAGTTCAGGCTGCATCTGGCTATGGCCTCCGCCCGCCCCACGCAGGCAGGGTGCTCCCTTCAGGTGTGTTTGCAAGTCACTTCTCCCAGCAGCAATCTCAGATAACTGCGAACTACTCAGCACATTTCAAATGCATGTCAGTTATTAAGTGGATTTATTTCCATCTCTTCTGGGAAGTGTTGGGAAGCGCTGCTGAGTCACGCTGCTTACTCACCGGTTTTAGAGCACCATTTAAAATATTTGTTTTCCAAATGCTTTCTATGATGTTCCTATTATTTGAATGTCTCCACATGTAAAATGAAAACATTTATACAGGGCATCCCTGGCCTTTAGCAGATCTCTGGTGCGTAACTCACAAAAAGGCATAAAACAAATGTCTTGGGAAGGGACCTCTCCCTCGGCTCTGCCGTTTGATGTTTATTCAGGGATCGCAGTGAGGGATAGCACAGGCTTTGCGCCGAAACAGCTTGGGGCTTCTCAGCAGCGCAGGCAGGCTGGGCTTGGGACCGGAGGGGAAAGGAGGAGGGAGTAGAGCCGGGGCAGCCGCCCCGCTGCGCCCGGAGGAGGGATGGGGCAGCACCGGGTCCTCCCGCGGTAACCCCGGGCATCCTGCCCCTTCCGTGCTGGGGGAGGTCGGGCACGGCACCCTGTCCCGTCCCCTTTTGTGTCCCCAGGCGGCCCAGCCGAGCCAGGAGCCGAGCTGGCCGTGGCTCTCCCCGTGCAAGTCCCTGCTCCGGCCCCGAGGAAGGCAGAGCTGTCACTCCCATCTCGTCCTCCCAGGCCTGCTGGGTGCCTGCCCCCTCGGCCAGGCGTGGGGAGACCTCGGTGACAGCCCAGTCCCTTCGCACTCTGAGATTAACCCGGACGGGTGGGCAGAGCGGAGTGGAAGAGCCATCTCATGGCCTGTGGCTGTGAGATCCCATCCTTCCAAAACGGGAAACTTTGCCGAACCGTTGAGGCAAAGAGACAGGAGCTCCCAGCCGGTGCTCTGCCCTTGAGCACGCAGGAAATTAAAATGTGCATCCTCTGCATCCGTGCCCCTCGCCACCCTGCGAGGGGAAAGCTGTCCCTGCAGGGCGAGCAGCTGCTCCCTGCAGCCCGGCCGAGGCAGCGGGGCCGGGGCTCGCACGGCCACCGCGGGGACGGCTGCTGTCCCCTGGCAGGAGGCGATGGGACCTCAAACTGCACCGCGTTCCTCTCGTGGAGGGCGGAGGATGAGATGTGCAGGGTCTGCCACACGAGGGGTTTATTACCTGCATACGGGTTTTACTGAGGCTGTTCATCAGTATTGTGTACATTGGTAAGAACTGATTAAAGATACCGTACGGAGCTCACTTAACAGCTATCATTACTGCTTTGACACGAGCCTCATCTGCTGAGTGAAGCGTGAAGAGTTCTAGCCAGGTAGAAGGGAACAGGATCCACACAGCTCCCAAATACGCCGTTCACCCAGTCGGGACCAACTCGGCAAGAGACAAGGCAGGAGTTCCCCGTGTTCCGTTCAAAGGAAGGGAAGGATCAGGCTCCAGATGCAGATCAGAACCAACAAAGCCTCCAGAGCTGCTGTGAAACACCGTCATTTTGCACCCGTGGCGGTGTTTAACCTTGTGGCCAAAGACAGAGATAGCAACTGTGCAGAAAAAGGCACAGGAGGCAGGAATCAGCCCGTGTCAGGTTTTTTGATAGCTAGTGGCTGGGGGCTGAGGACGCCCCATCCTTCCGCAGCGAGATCTGCATCTGCAGCGCTCGGGGCGACGCCGCGCATCCCAGCGTCCCAGCCGCTCGGGAGCTGATGCTGGCAGCGCCTTACAGCAACGGAAAGTCGCACCCACCGGCTTTAAAGAGATTTCCTCCTTTCTGCTGCGCTCTTCACTTTTCAGGGCTGTAGGAGTCTCTGGTTTGCAGCCCATTTTATCTGTATTGATGGCATGGCTGTTGCTAGATACTTCTCCTCCCGTAACAAATAATTCCCCGAGGTCAGCTATTTATAATTAACTCTTCATTTTCCCACAGACCGGTGTAAGACAAGATTAACTCCATTGATTGCAGAGCAATTACTCTCGATTTATGCCAAGATCAGGGGAACAGAGAATCGAGTCACGCACAGAAACTCCCCCAGGAGACCTCGCGTGCTCCAGTTAGCTATGGGGCTGTCCTCCTGGAAGCCCAGCCCTTTGTGATCCCACCTCTTCGCAGTTTGAAACCATCCCTCAGATCTGTCTGCTGCTTTGTAGGAAGGGGGGTTCCTTGTCCAGTTTTTCTTGCTGGGTATGCATTCCAGGTGTTCAGTCAGGTATCTAGGCGGTTGGGTCGTGTGTTAAACACACCAACGTGTTGGTTAGTCTCTCCTTGGGGCTCAGCTCATCCCAGTTCCCCACCAGTGCGCATCCATCTGCAGCGACCGAAGCCTTGCAACAAGAGGTGGTGATGGAGAAGTAGAGAGCGTTTTCTGAGGCCAGGAGAATGTTTCACTTGCCAATTTTATTGAGTTTTTATTTAAAATAATGAGAGCTTTTAGAGCTGGTAGATGATATTCCAGGCAACAATGGATTTTGTGTCTGAGAAGGAAGAGATCCCAGTAGTCACTGTCCAGCAAGTTTGACTTCATCCTGTAAAGTTATGAGTCAGTTTCTTCCAAGGGAGAACCAGCTCTCATATCCATTCCTCCCTTCTTCATTTCATCACATTTGTGCATTTTTTTTTCTTTTAGGCAGCACAGGTTTTGGCAACACAACCTGTCTGGAGGCGCAGCATGACATTTTCGTGGATGCCAAAAACAGGGAAATTTTGGGTTAGGTTTTCCTCACCAAATTTCAGTTTCAGTAATTCATGCAGCAAATTCTCCTCAGGCACTGTTAGATTGATGTGTTCTGTGCTCTGGCCTCATCTGTAGCATGTGGCCAAATAGCTGCTACGTGATGTTCCTCTCTGGTGGGGGAACGACCTCCCTCCATCCCTGGTTCAAAGAGCATTGGCACCTTAGCCAAAGATCTTGAAGCCATTTTTCTTCCGGCCTTTATTCTCCTTAATTACTGCTATTGGTACTATAGGCTTAGTAAAGATCTTCTCTTGCCAGGATCCACTGCCATATTTATGAGGCGTGCAGAGGTTTCTACGCGGTGATATTTGTGCTGCCCTTGCTCGAGTCCCTTAGATTTAAACAGACTTTTGTTTTACTGCAGCTTCACTTAATGCACGTTGCTGGTAACCCCTTGCAAGCCACAAGGGTGTTGTCAGCAAGTTCAAGCTCTGCTTCTCTCCCTTGCCGGTTCGTGCAGGTGCCTTCCCTTGTGCACTTCTACCTGTGAGCTCCTTTACCTGGGAAACTGCAGGGGGTTAAATCTGCTGTCCGAGGGTGGTGTATGTGCGCTGCTGTTGCAGGCTGCTTTATTGAATTTACTCCAGAGGCAAAAAATGTACCAAGACTCAAAAGACCATATTCAGCGTGATGATGGATCATGAGCCAAGTTCAGGCTGGTCTTGTGATGAGTGAGTAGGCAAAAATCCTCATTTCCTCAACTTCCACTCCAAGAGCAAAGTCTCTGGGAAGGATATAGGATGATCTGCAGCAGCACGCAAGGCTCTGCAGAGCTGTCTTTGGCTCAGCAGCTCTTTAGGTCGTTGCAGACAGAGACGAGCATCTAGCATTTCTTTGATGGATCCAGGCAAAAGTGCACACGCACAAGAAAATCCCAACCCTAGGGCCCTGAGCTGTGTGCCGGCAGCTTGAAGCCTATTCCCCAGCATGAGCACTCTGAGCAATTCCAACATCAAGGCCAAAAACTGAGACAGGCTCTTGGCCATGAGGTTTCAGAAACCAAGAGGAGCTGGGCCCAAAGTACACCTCTGCTTATCTCGCAGCCGTGGGCTGTTGGCACAGACATCTTACCACACTGAATCACCTTAAAGGCCACCTCTCTCATGCAGGCACTCTTTCCCGAAGAACGGTGAGGACAGAGCTGGTAGCAGTGATCCACGCAGCAGCAGCTCCGTGCTGCAAGCTGCCTTTCCGCCGCTAATCTTCAGTCCCCTGAGATCCTGGCCAGGCGAGACCCCCAGTTCTCGGGTCACGCTGCTTGTCAGCATGTGTTTTCGGCTTCGTTTAGCCGGGCCCATCCAAGAGCGTAGAGGATTGAAGGAGTGGACAGGCTATTGCACCGTGCCCTCTTTCTCCTCTGCCATCATCTCTGCATTGGACGATTGGGCAGTAAATAAACAGTGAGGGCTGCCGGGGAGGGGAAGCCTATCGCTGTACATTATCATTATCTAACTTGCCTCAAAATCCTCCAGGATGTCCCTGGGAATTTGTTCCAGTGCCAGTGAGTCTTCAGTGACACTTTAGGAAGAGAACCGAGCTCAGGGGCTGAGCCCAGTGCAAAGCGCTAGCTTTTGGTGAGTTAAATTCCAGACGTAAGTAGATGTGCTCCCCAGCTGCCCTTACGAACCCTATTATACACATCAGGCAGTACCAGCACACCGATAAAAGCCCTTTTCTATAAGAAGCTGTAGTGTGTTGCCTGGGATCAGGAAGAATTAGTCCAGCAAGTTGCTTGAGCCAGAAGAATCAGATTTCCCTTTGTAGTGATTATACAATTCCTGGTTCAGAGCCTGTCCCAGTTGCCAGGAGTTGCTGGTCAGATTGCTGCACTGAATGCCATGAAAAGAGGCTTGATGGCACCAGGAGAGTTCCCAGTGAAGTGCTTGTCCCTGTCCCACCCACTGAACTGGGTTCTTTTTGCGACTGGTCTAGCAGAGGGGTGACCATCGACAGGCTAAAGGTTGGGGCCACTCAGGTAGGTGGGGGTGATGCTGGCTTCGCTCTGCTTCTTCCTCGCTAAGCTGCCCTCACTCCTCTCCCCCGGGGCAGGAGCTAGGGAGGTACCAGCGCTTCCTTCCAAGGCGAGTGGCAGCATCCAGGTGAGCTTCACGCAAGCAGCCTCTGCAAACGGGCCAGCTGCGGAGGGACACCGCCTTCATTTCTGTCTCCTTGCCATTGGCCTGGATGGGGAGACTGCTCCTGAAAAGTGCCCGTTAATGTTTGTGGTAGAGGTGTTAGCTCTGAGAGGTGAAATTCTTCCAAAGCCACAAGAGACCCAGCCCTTGGCCGCTGTTGTGGCTTACTGTAAGGCATAGCTGGGTTTGACCCAGGCATCAGGACGTTCTGTGAAACAGCTAGCTGAACGGCCAGCACCCTTGTGCACACACCCACAATGACAGCTGTAAAGCCAGGGCATCTGAGGCAGTGCCCGGGACCTAAATCTGAATGGACGTATTCTAGAAGTGGTCAGGAATAAAGCGTTTGATGTGTGGAAGGAGGGGAGGTCCAATTTCACGTGCAACCACCAAAGCTTCTCAGATGGCTCCTTCCAGCTCTTACAGGAAAGAAAGGAGCAGTAACTTCTAGTTGAATGCTAAAAAAGATATCAAGTAGTGGCATGATAAAAGCAGCATCTCCACAACTGCAAAAGGTTGTTCTAAAGGTCAGATCTGCATGTACTCTCCTAGCTCTGCGAATAGCCATTGCTTTCATCCACGAGTTGAGCTTTTGACTAGGACAGGCTGAAATAAACAGGGCTAAAGCTGTCCCGTCCAAAAGGCAACGACTTATCGCTGGGAATGGCTTGTTTCCAAGAGCAGGCTCTGCCTCTGCAGATATGACATACAGAGTGGCAGAGAGCAACCCAAGAGGGCAGATGGCTCACGTGGACCATCCTCACCACCAAGCCTTCATCCCTGGGCTTCAAAATGCTGCAGTGCCCCTCTGCGGAGAGACAGCGATGCTGGAGGGCTCCCTGCCAGCACGTCCCGAATGCACAGGCTTTGTGGTCAACACCTCTTGTAAAGAAGTCAGACGTTTTTCATTGGGTATATGCTGCCCAAGACTATTTATCTGGAGTTATGCTTCCTTTTCCATCCCCTAAGTGAGCTGTCAGGAAGGAAACCCCGACAACCCCGCTTGTGCTTGTTCTCTCTCTCATACCAAGTCAAAACAGAAGGGCCCTGCAGCCCTCATGGCACGGATGGACAGACTGACAGAGCCACTCTGCACAGAAGGGCAAATGGGACCCTCATCTTTTTGCCACCTGAGTTCCTGGGCGTAACACAAAACCGTTGTTCACGTTCTTTTATTGATGTCCTTCTGTTCCCATGGCAGCAAGCCGCTCTAATTGGCGAGTAAGAAACAAAATTAAAAATAAAGCAGTTTATTAAATGTCAAAGCAAATTGGTGTGTCTCGCAGAAGTGCCCTCAGGGGACCAAGATGGGAGCACGGAGCGACTCTCAGGGCGTTCATTCAAAAGCAGAGCTCCTTGAGCCAGGAGACAGCAGTGCCAGAAGGGGAAGGGGGCAGCTCCTCTGTGTCTGCACGTTGCCGTCGTGTCTCGGAAGAAGCGAGCCTGCCTTCTTCAGACATCTCTCCAGGGAGGCTGGAGCCGCACAGGCCCCTATACCTACCTCAGCAAAGCCCTTCCCACGTCCATGTGGAGGTGGAGGGAAGCAGGTGTGTTTGCAGGCCATGCTAAACCTCTGCAGGCTGCGCGGTGAGGTCCTGCTGCTGCCACCATCCATCTCCATTCGCCCCAGGCCCTCAGGCTCCCCGTCGGGCCCCAGCCCCGTAAGGGGGCTGCCCCGTGCATGCAGTGGAGCTGTGCCCGTCGTGAGCAGAGCATCTCGTTCTGAATCCATCAGCCCGATCTGCTGGGTGGGTGCGGGTGATGTGGCAGACGTAGGCTGGCAGATGGGCTCGCAGTGGAAGCAGCTCGTCGTTGTCAGCGACCCCTTCGTCTATGCCCAGAAGAAAATGTAAGCCAAAAGACTTGATTCCTGCTTGTGGAACTAGAGAAACTCTAACCTTTGCTGTCCTGGGAAACAGCCTTCCAGGGTGTGAGGCAGGAAGACCTTTAAGTGCTCTGGCAACACGGTGAGAGCACCGATTCTTTAATACTCTTTTGCATCACCGGATTTCAAGAAGAAACTCTCTGTTGGTCTATCCAGCTGTCCTATTTATAACCCCAAAAGTGTATAATTCACAATGCTTTCTAATTAGATGTTGTAACTACAGTCCTATTTTACTCCACTCTAATTTGCTCCATCGCAGCATTTTAAAGTTTTCCGTTACCTATATCACATAGGGAGAGCTCTTCAAGGGTTTGAAGCCAGCAATTATGTGCAGCTTTCCTTTGTCCTTATAGCTGATGTGGGTTCACATGGAAACATCCCAACATCTAGGATTAAAAGACACTGTTAAAGCTCAGTCCATAGTCAGGGGTCACTTAGTCCAAAGTATGGCAACTTAGAGCAAGATTGCCAGGCTAGAAAAGTTTTTTGCAATTCCAGTCACTTCTGACCTTTCCAAAAGGCCTGAATTTTCAAGAGTCCATATTTGGTAGATCTCCATAGCAATCTGCATCTAAGTTTGCGGCTGACATTCAAATCTCTAAAAATGGAAATGGGCCTTCACCACTTCAACTTGAAGATTATTCATTATAGAGGGAAAGATCCTGAGAGTAACTGGACTGTGGTTAAGCAAACACCCACTGGATGAGCAAAGGGCAGGATTAGACATCACCCATTAACACACTGGCATGTGCAGTTGCAGAGGAGGTGTGGGCTGATTCCGCATGTTATTTTAACTGAATATGTGCGTACAACTGCTCACCTTGTTTGTGCAGATCAGATAGCCAGTTTGACTCATTAAAAGCGAACTTAATAGGTGTGAACTCTAAGAAGTTGTTAAATGCACTGGCAAAATTAGCAGCAGAAAGTTTTCCCATGCATATTTAAACCTTGGCACTGTTACGCTTTTTGAATGTGTTTATTAAAATCAAAAACAAAACCACATTTCCCTGGAAAAAAGAAGTAGAGATCCTGTGATGCTTTCAGGGAGCTCTTCTCAGCTAACTGTTTAGCTTAAGAGCTCCAATTTGGGGAAGAAAGTTTCTGAAAGTGCTCCGAGTCTGCCTTTGCCTCCACCTCTATCTTAAAGACTGCAGCCTTTCAAATCTTGCAGGTGTGTGTTAGCACAGCAGAATTTGTCTTGCCAAGCTTCTACATAGAGTAGCAGCCCTAAGTTAGGGCCTTCCTTAGCTGAGTTGTTGGAGGAGAAGAAAACAGCAAGAAGCTGCCAGGGGATCGTCTTTCCCTCTCCTCCGTCTTCCGCCTGCCCTCCCTGCTGCAGCCGCTCGGCACAAGCATCCCCGCGCAGAGGTCAGATCCTCAGCCTGTGTAAATCCAGCCGGCTCCGCTGAAGTCAACCTGGCCCCAAGGCTTGTTTTGCTACTTTACAACAGAACAAATAGAGCAACATTTCATAACGTCCTAATGAGGCACGCTGAAGAATGCCCAGGAGACAGAGACAATATCAGTGTTCCTTGGCACAGAGAGAAAATCAAAGGCATTTGTTTGTTATCTGAAATGTTGATCTCTGTTCCTTTCAGTGGTGGGCAGACATTTTTATAGTGTACGTTCCTGGAAATACTCAGATGTCACTGTTAGTGTGTTCCAAGAGCACTATTTATTTCCAGATACACCTATAAAAACTGAGACTGAAGCAAGGAAATATTCAAGGCCATTATGGCTTATTAAGTTTTAAGTGGCGCTTTGCACTCTGTATGGCCCCAAAAGATCTAACACGTGTAGACCCGTTCCTTCCTGCTGAATGGAAGGCATATCCTTGACTCGAGAAAGCCCAGAAGCAGAGGAATCTTTGCCCACTAGGTTGTAAATCACCTGCGCAAAGATGGAATTGAAAAGACACCGACTACATCTGGCCAGGACATTAAGGGAACCCCCGTCTCTGTTGTAAGAGCAAGCACGGGCAGCAGCTGCTCTCAGCCTCTGCTTGATGTGCACATCCAGGTAGGCTGATCAGAGGGAAGAACTGAACCCCAGCAAGGGTGAGCCAAGAGGAGCCATTCTTCAGAACGCCTGAAAAAGTCCTCTTCAAACCCCTGAACAGTAAAGGCTGCTGTATCGTTAAGTTGCCAGGTGATTGGAAGGTATTATCCCATTCCAGGCAGTCCATGTCCTGCAGAAAGTGTTTCCCAAGGAAGCAGTGCTGTTCTGCTAAGGTTGACCCTGACAGATTTCTCCATTCCAGGTTGGATCTGGGAGGCAAGTATGTTAATAAACTCACTGCCAAGCAATGCAATGCCATTCTATTCACTCTACTCACTCCGGAAGCCCAATTAAGCATAAGAAAACAATGAATTTTGCTTATTTAGGGACATTTTTTCTCAATGTCACTGTTAAAAAAAACAGCAGATGAAATATTTCCTCACCTCTCACCCCATACACCCAAAACCAAAACTATTTTGACTAGGTCAGGTATGTTCATTGAGGTTTCTCCATTTAAAAACCTATCATCTGTCAGGAGTGTAATCATCCATCCATCCGGATTGTATCATCCATCCAGCTTGCAAAAATGAACACTGTTCTGTTGTTTTTGAGGACACACAGGCTGTTCCACAAGATCATCTCGTGCCCACTGTTTCAGAATGCCTCTGCAAGAGACTGAAAAAAAGGAGAAGAGTGGTTAAAAAAAGCAATTCAGACATTAACAATGTCATGGCAACAGCAAATTAGTGCCTCAAAAGCAGATCTCAGATCACTGAAGGTTTAGGGAGTCACTGCACTGCAGGACTGAATGAAATATTCAGCACATAAAAGAAGTCCCCAAATGTTTTTGTATTTGTGATAATGACGCCAAGCAAGCTGCTATTTAAATACATTTTTGCATAAGCAAGCATTTTTTTTCTTGCAAAAGATTTTAAAATAGCATGCTTTTCAGGTAAACGTGGGTCTATTTTGATTCTTGGAGGACTTTGACACTTGCAAGCGTAATCATAAGCATCAGTTTTAGCTCATGGGGCAAGCAACTGTTGTAGCAAAAACTGATAGAAAAAACAAGCATTTTGTGAAAAGTTACCCCGAGGGAGATTTTGTATGTTGAGTAAGGTGATCTAAGATGAGGCAACAGCCTGTCCTCTAATGAACAGTGAGGTGGGCAATCTTAAGTTCTGTGTTTTCACCTCATGCCATGCACATGTATAAGCAGACAATAAATTTCCTTTGCTATTTCTTTTCCCTTCCCACCCTGTAGTTTCTCTTCTGGGTTTCTCAGTCGTTTTCTTCCCAGTGAGGTCAACCATGGCAAGCTGCCCAGGTATCCAGTGGCCATTCCCATCTTCTATAAGCTTTGCTTGCCTGATCTTTATTTCAAGCTTTGTTCTAGTGCTTTTTCTCTTGATTATATTAGGTACCCGTGGCTGATACCTATAATATCCTATGGGATGGGTTCAGGGGAAAAAAAACTGCATTGCAAAATATATCCTCTAGTTTTAATTTGGTCTTATGCCAGGCTGGCAGGGAGAGAACAACTCCAGCAGAGTTGTTCCACTAAAGAGGACTGAGAAGTGAGGCAGTACTCAGCTCTGACTTGTGCTTGGATCCATCTTTCTGTCTCTTGTCCTCCACAGCTCGTAACCTTTTCCCTTCCCCTTTTGCCTTTGCTATGCTTGCTTGGGAATTTGAAACATGTTTGTAAGATGAGAAACATGGGATTTTTTGTCCGTGTGAGTGGTCTACATGGGACACTCCACACTGGTGGTCTGCAGGGTCACTGTTAACATTTTCAAGCTCATCTGCCTGATGTCGGATGCCAAAGTCTCTGAGCATCCAAACCAAGAACTGGCAGGTGCAGGGCATTGAGAGCTTCGGCACTTCGCTAGGAGGTTTGTCTGTACCCAAACCATGCCAGCCCGTCACGTGCATTTCATTACACGAGTAGAAATGAGGCCTGGCGGGGTGGAGCCGGCTTGCCACGTGGACCTGCTGGGCAACAGCTGACAGTGTTCCCCTGGTCCTTGCTCTCAGCATCAGGGCCCCTCTAAAGCATTTGAGGCTGTGGCAATATTTGCCCGTTCAGTTGCTACATCCTAAGGTTCTCCCACCTTTGAAGATGCTGGGCGTCTTTCAGCTAAGACTCTACTCCTGTTACTCCTCTGAACTCTTTCATGCCATTTCTTGTAATGCTGGAATCTTCTGTTTCTGAACTTGACCTTGAAGTGAAATTTTTTGTAGTGCTTACACGCACCCTGAGTCATAGGGGTCAGGTCGGTTTGGAGCCGTGAACTTTCCCAGTGTTTCAGAACAAGTTCTGCCTTCCAGTGACTCAGTACCAAGTCTTCAAGCCTCACTTTGCCGATATGCAGGCATCAGGAGGAGAGCAACCTAGCAGACTTTAAAAGTTACAAGCTTTTGAGGTTTAGCTGGGAACTCCCGATACATGGGTTTCAAATCCACCGGCCTTTGTAACGCTGGGTGATCTGGGAAGCATTTAGGTTTTGAATCAATCAGTACCAGAGCCACCACTGAACAAGCGTGGAAGCTTTTGATGTTCTGTGCAATTAAGCTTAAGTGAGATAAAAAGGGCTTTCACTTCGTAACAACACCTTAAGGTAGGACACAGTAGAGCTGGAAGTCTCCTGTTTCTTGCACGCTCCCCATAGAGCTCATGGACTCTTGGGCATCACAGCGGGGTTGTCTGATGGAGGGGCTTTTTTGGCTAGATCTGGCCGCTAGGTTGCTGAACAGCTTTACATCACAGCAGGAACACCTTGCAGGATGGCAAGGCTGGTTCACGTTTCCAGAAGGTGAGCAGGGCAATTGCACATACACAGAGCAAGATCTGAACGGTGTAACTAAGAGCGAAAAGTAGCTGAAGAGAAATAAAAGGTGTTCAGAAGTCAAACTTGAAGGAGTTCCCAAGGGTCCAGCCTCCAGTTTCCAGTACAATTTGCCATTTTCCTCTTCTTTAGGAACCTTAAAAAAAAAACCTAGGGCTTAGATTTCACACTTTCTGGATTTCCCTCTCCTGTCTGTCTGAGTTTATGGCTGCTCTCAGTTACAGCGACCCTAAAATCAGAAGTACCTCCTACACTGCTGCAACTCCCAAGCAGTTGAGCCAGAGCCAGGGAAAGCCTTTATTGTGAAGGTGATAGAAATTATTTCTCTCTCAAAAAAGTGCGTCTAAGACTTAAAATTAGTTTTGTAGTCTCAAAGCTGTGACCTGGGTCTGCTTTGAGAGCCGGCACAAAGCCCAGCATAGCTGATGGGAGGCGATGCTGGGATGGATCCCAGCCCATGAGCCCTGCTGGGAACTGAGGGCACAGCTCTCTAACCAGGAAACTTTCGTGCTCCTGTGGCCATCAACAAGTAGAAAATTAAGCAGTCACTCACGCATATAAACCATCCTTTGCTTCACAGAAAAGTTTTCCCCGTGAGGGGAGATCTGTCTGCTGTTCAATTTGTTGCCTTCTGATGTGTTCGGGGGAGTCGCTGGAGCTGTTTTTGAGGCAGAGCAGGTGTTTGTTGCCTCCAGACAAACAGCTGGCTGGAGAGGAGCAGTCAGGTTGCAGGGAGAATCAGCTGGGGGCAGACAGCTTGTGTAATAATCACAAAATGGGCATTTTTTCCTCTCCAGATCTAGATAGGTGACTATTTTGAAGGGTCTATTGCGTGCAGAGAGAGTCTAAGAGGGTTAAAAGAGAAAGATGACAGTGAGGAGAAAGAGGGAAGACATCAGCTGCATCCCTCCAACTTTTAACTTGGTTGCGTATCAACAGCTCCATCTTAAAGAAAATAACTGCTATCAGGAGCTTCGGAGCGCTGTTGAATTCTGCTAATCTCCTGTTATTGCTTGTCAGAAGCCCCTTAAAGCAGAGTATGGATTTTCTTACAGACATCCTAATTGCTGCATTTTAACATGACTTATTCTCTTGAGCACATAAAGCCCTTGAGCTGACTGAGGCAGCGAGCGAAAGGCGCATCCTACAGCGTTCCCCTGCGTTTGCTCAGCTCTCCAACGTCCTGCCCACAGCAGGACAGCCCTCCTGGTGCCTCCATGTATGTGGCTCTGCTAACCATCATTAGCAGAAGATCATTAGCAGATGAGTAGTGCTGGCTGTGCAATCACCTGAAGAAGAGTTCCCCGGTAAGGCTGGGCCCCAAATATTTGACAGAGCATCTCTCGGCAGAGACTTGGCTGCGGCTGCTACTGCTCGGGAGCCCAGGGGCTGCTCCCCAGCCTGCGTGATGCTCACAGATGTGATTCCTAAATCCCACCCTCTCCGTCCAGCTTGCTTCTGCTGCCCTGTCCATGCTGGTACGGGAGACATCTGTCTGTTTTGTTAACCCGTGTTCACCTGCTTTTTCCATTGCAAAAACATGCTGTTCCTTCTAATAAGCCTTAAGGGTGCTGGAAGGGGGGTCTGGTGCTTTGTTTTTGTGCGACGCCTGTATTTGCACGAGGCTCGAGCAGCCTTTGTTCCTGGGGCATGGAGATGCACCCGGTGGTGCTCCCCTGGGCGGGCGATGCCCAGTACCTTCGGAGGGTTCAGCGTTACGGGGCTCCGCAGGAGCGGCTCCGGGTTAGGCTATCGCAGCGGTATGTTCCCCTGACATTTTCTTGGAAAAGCATCGTTGCTGTGTGAAGTGCATGGGGGAAGAGCTGGCTCTGGGTACGGATATATCCCTGGTGCCGCCCGGGGTGTGATGTTACGCATATCGCTCCAGAAAGGAATGTGCTGCTGGGAGCACCCTTTCCCTCCGCTGCGTCTTCGTCACCGCCTCCAAACCACCCGCCTGTCAATAGCTTTCGCATCCCTTTTGGAGCTTCCTCTTGGGCTGGGTTTCCGTCAGCACTTTGCAGGAGAAGGGGCTGCCAACCTCGCTGTCCCCCCCACGTCGCTCAGACCTACGCGACCACCGCTTCCCTCCCCACAAAGCCCGGCACCACCAGGGAGCGGGGCACCGGACGCCTTGGCTCTCCGCCTTTGAGGGAGCCGCAGGCTGTAAAGCCACCGGGGTCCTTTCGTGTCGCCTGTCCCACACTTGAAATGCAGTAGGCGGGGGACGCATCTCGTTGCGTCCTTCCTCTCGTGGGCTGAGCCCCTCAGGAACTGCAGACATTTGTGTGGCTTGGACCTGCTGACTGTAGGCTTAGCCTGACCCTGGGAGGGACAGCGCAACGTCTCCTGGGTTTGCCTTGGGGAAGATCCAGTGTCGATGCTGCTGCTTTGACCTTTTGGAAGCTGCGGTGTTGGGGGAGAGTAAATTTCTGGAGTTTGCTCAGAAAGGAGTCGCTCGTGCTGCCTTCAGAAAAACTGTTGTGCGAACAAAATGGTTTCGGAGGGCTTTGCGCACCCTCACTCCCAGCAGTGCAGAGCAGGAGCGACTCCGGTGAAATTAAAGCTTGCAGAATGCCAGGGAAGTGACAGGAACATATGGACAACTGTTGTAAAACTGGAGCAGCATTAGACCTGCCTGGCCTTGGATGTGTGTGCGTGCACGTGGCAGAGGGTGCGAGACTGACTGCGGGCCCCTTCTGAACGGGTGGCTGCCTTCGGTCTGTCGGCACCGTCCTGGTCCCCGATAGGGAAGGGGGACGTGGTTCCCTTCCAGTGACACTTTGCCATTGCGAGACTGAAGGATGAAGCCAGGGATTGCCTCCTGTCCCCACGGCTGCACCACACAAGTGCTGTACTTGCATCTTCACCAGCGGGGCGACGGTACCTGAGATAACTCGTTGCTGCTTCAATGCACACTGTCGAGCAAAAGCTGCCTCGTGGATCAATTAGCACGTAATTTCTGGTCTTAAGCAGAAGGAGCTATTAATGAACGGTTACCTACAGGAAACAAAGGCATTTATGGACCTGAAGACGAATGTGCCCACAAATATAAGTAACCCTTCAGCCTTGGCGTAGCTGTTGTGCTCAGGGGGGGAACGAACACCAAGGCCAGCGGTGGCAGGCGGCACTTGCAGCTGGAGGTGGCTGGTTTCGTGTGCTTCTGTCACTGTTCAGGGATAAACTTTCCCTCTTGTTGCCGTCTGACATGAAAATGCTCTGAATGATGGGCAGGAAACTGATATTTTTGGAGGTTTTAATCATCAAAACAAATCAGAGCCTTGTTTTTTTCCCTGCATATTGAAATGAGTGAATTTAAAAACAACTCCCCTTCCCCTAGATGGAAGGAGCTGAGCTAATGCCAGCACATGCGCTCTGTCCAATTTTATTTATTTCCCTGGAAGTAATTTTCTTTCTAAAAATGCAGCTTTCTCAAAATCCCACAAATTTCAGAGAAGTTGAGTCTGCTGGAATTTTTGACAGTCAAAAGCTGAACAGAACACTTTGAGTGTCTTCATTTTTGCTACACAGCAAGTAGCAATACTCGCTGATAAGTGGATATGAGAGGAAAATTAAAATGAAAGGAAGAAATTAAAGGAGAATATTTTGTCATTACTGTAATGAAAACATTTGATACTGCTTAAGTGACAGAATTTGATACTATCTAAATGAGACATGGAGAGAACCACCTGCCAAAATCTGTTGACACATTTGTTTTGCACAAAACGATGCAACTTCTCCTTGTCGTGCCACAGAGGAGAAACCCAAGCATCCAGTTGGCTCTGATGGACACAGCATTGGCAAAGCTGAATAGACATCTACTGTCAAAAAAAAAATAAAAGGCAAAAGAAGCCTGAATTAGCATGAACACCAATCTCTCCCTCTGCACCTAAATACACAAGAGCAATGAGCGATCACCTTCTTTGCAGGTGTTACCTGCAGTTCCTTGAAGATGCCGGGTAGCACCCAAGCTAGACACCTACGGAGGCAATGTGAGAACAGCCCCTGCCCCTCTCCTCTGCACAGGGAGCGTCCTGGGCGCAGGACGTGGTTTGCATCGCTCGTTTCTCCTGGAAAAGCAGATACCTGGCTCCTGAGGCTCAGAGGGCTGCACGCCTGCTCCCTGCTCCATCAGTCCCCCAGGCCTGCGGAGGGCACGCAGCCCTCACCTCAAGGCCTCAAGGCCTTGCCTTGGCGGAGGAGAGGTGTCCCAGGGAAGCAGGAGGAGCAGATGAGCAGACTCCCGGTCTCTCCTTCTCCTCCGCTGCATGCTGGTGTAAGCAGGAGCAATTTCACCAAAGCCACTGGAGTTGCAGGCTCAGAGAGAGGAAGCAGGACCCTCTCCATCAAAATACTCTTCAGGGTTGGAGATGCTCAGCTTCGACTGGAGAGATGGAGAACAAGAGGGGAAGGCAGAAAACATCAGTGAAGAGACAAGAAACATACTCAGGAGAAAAGAGAAAAATTAAGCAAGGACTGAAAGCAGGCATTTTTTGTGCTTCTGGAAAGGCTTCAGAGCTTGAAAGCATCTGAAGGACAGGAAAACTGAGTCTTGCTGTCGTAGTCCCAGGAGAGAGGGGCACAGTTCTTAAAGTATGTGATCTTCAGAGAAACATAGTCACGTGTTATGGCCGTGAGGCCTCGATTTTATTATATTTTTAATTAAAAGGATGTTTAGAATTTTTCCCACTAGCTGCTTCATTTCGTTTTCTGATCTAGTCAGAAGTCAGCTTCTGAGGAGGACTAGACCTGGAGAGTCACTCAGTGGGAAAACACCAGCGGATCTCTGAAATAAAGCTCTCTGTCAGAGACACGGGACCAACGCAGCGCGCTGGGACTTCAGCACGGTGCAGACGCACCCGATGGAGCACAAGATCTCTCTGCAGTAGGCGAGTTGCTCCCTCCTGTCTGCTTGGAGCTTGGAAGACACCCTGAGTGTGTCTTGCAGGAGGGAGAAGCCTGACATTTCCCTTCTGCGCGAAATGCAGCCTGGTCTGCTGGGCCCGTGGGACCAGCGTGCCTGTGCTGGGACGTCAGTAGCTTTCCACTTCAGCTCCGCGAACACGATTCCTGCGCATAACTGTCTGAGCATCTTTACTCTCTGAAGATCTCTGCGATTTCAGCCGCTTCCTTTGACGATATAAATAATACGGCCTATTCTTAGCTCTACAGCAGTATACTCAAATCTTTATCTAAATTCTGCAGAATTTTCCATTTCAGATGTTTGGGCTTCCAGAGGCAGACTGCTGCTTATCCCATGCATGACATTATTCCTTTGATACATGATCTGAAAATTCAATTACCAAACCAATTACTGATTTTTTTTCTGAAATTTGCAAGGAAAACATTAAAGTTTGATTAAGTCAGAATTCCCACTGGGCTGATCAGCAATGAGACCAAAATTAAATCGTATTTTTAAGAGCTTTGCCACCTTGCAACGCATGGGAATTATCTGAATTTGAAAGCCTGTTGCCAAAAGTCAAAACTCTGACCACCGAGCGGCAGAAGGCATATGTCACTCGTGCCAGAAGTGAGCACGTGCTGCTCTGGTGCCAGAGCTTGCAGTAACCGGCTCAGTTACAGGAGGTTTGCAAACAAGCCAGCTTTCCATCGCCACACATCCGTACGTGTCACGTACCTATATGTCATCTGTACCGCTTTGCTTCCACGGCTGAGGTCCCCGCTGACTTCACCCCTGCATTAAGCTGGCGTGGCTGAGGGCAGGATCGAGCCTCGGGTCCAGCTCTTGCCCGTCGGTCATGCTGCAAGTCAGCCTTAGATGCACTGCTCCGGAACGGGGACAGCGATGTCCCTTGTGGGGGCTCCAAAATAAAAGTGGGGTTACTGGCTGCGATGCACGCGCACCTGAAGGATGCTTCCACGGGGAGTACAGGTTTGGCCCTTACAGCTCACTGCAGCGTGAACCCAGCTCATTAGGGGCAGATAAACATCTGCCTAATTACGCCCTCCCAAAGATTGGACTGACATCTTAAAATGCAGCACTTGCGCAGGCAGTTCATTTGCTTCTGCAATTTGCAGGTGTAAAAAAAGCAAATTCATTTTCAACATTTGCTTGGGGAACAGATGAATCAGTAAGGAGTAAAGGACAGAGATGCAGATAGATGCAGTTGCATCACCAATTAAATGACTGAAACCAGCTCAGAAACTCAGAGCTCTGTCGGCTGCTGCTTTACGAGCTTAGGAGGGAATCGAAGTGTCTGTGCGAGTCTCTTTCTGGACCTTGTGCCTTCTCTGAAGTCCTCGCAGTTCCCAGAATTACAGCCCATTACTTAACAGCATTGAAGATGAGGATTTGGGTACTTTCATGTGCTGATGACACAGAACCGCTTAGAGAAAGTAGGGAATTTACTAAATGGGGGTTGAAACGCCTGAATTGGCTACGAGACGTTAAGGTGCGGTGCTCGAATAGACGTCGGGGAGCTCACATCCGTCAGGAGCTGCGCAGCTCTTTCCATTTGCACCCGTGGCAGGCAGTGTCTGGGTGCGGGAGCTGTCGTTCCCCCAATTTTCCCCACCCCCACAACCTCGCTCCAGCTTCCCGTGTGACACCGAGGAGTAAAGAAAGGCTCAGAGATCCCTCTTAACCTTCAGCCTCCCTCAAATCGGAATTCCGTGACACGGTGTGCTAATGCATAATGCACAGGCACTTAGCGCGCTCCCTGGCTCTTCCTCGCGCGGAGGGGTTAATGAGTGAAACGAATCGTGTCGCGGTGGGGCCGGATTTCTTTGGAAGGCTCCGCTCCCCGTGCAGAGCCTCTGGATTCATCTTTCTTAAATAAACACACTTCAGAAATCTTTTGGAGTGTAAATAAGTCAGGGCAGCAGCAAGAAAGCAATTGCCAGTGAATAATTTGTGGGGCTGCCTGCAGCTGGCCCGTCCTCATGGGGCCGGACCTGCTGGTTGGCAATGCCCGGCTTATACCCTGTTGATCTCGGCGCATAAGCTCCTTCATTTAGAGAGGTTTCCATGATCCCCACTCATTTTTTCCTCCACTTTTTTGAGCTGTAATAGCCAAGGCACTGTTGACTGTGAGTACTCCAGACAACAACCTTCTGAATGATTTAGCAACGCTGCTCCTTCACTAACAGGTTCCTCTTGGATGAAATACATTCGCATTTATGTAGGACAGAGGTTTTGGAATGCTATTAAATTTACATGGCGAGCTGGCAGAGCAGCCATCTTCATCCGCTACGGAGACAAACAGGCAGCACGCAGCGGCAGGGAAATATTTACGAACACAGAAAAACCCTGCCAGTGTTCATTACCCCTTTTGGGGGACGAGGACAGTTAACGTGGAAATGGAAAAGCTTATTAAATCACGAGTCCAGCAGGCTGGCCTGGCAGGCTGGAAGGGGGACTTTGTTGCTTTAGGTAGCGCGTGGTTTTTTTGCAGCTGCTTGTTTGACGAGCCCCTGGTGTCGGAGGGGTTCTGTGCAGCTTCTCACAAAAGGCGGTTTGTTATCCCTAACCCAGCAACGCGCAGAGCTCTCAGGTGGATGTTGAAGGCAAGACGTACCGGATCCACGACGACAAGCAGGACCGGGGATGGCACAACGCTGCCCGCTGCAGACCGGCCCTTCAGAGGCACTCGTGCCCCTGCTGCATCTCCCCGGGCGTTGGGGTTGGCCCTACCCTTCCCATCGTGGCGAGGGGCACAGCGTTGGCGTCAGAGGTGCAAAACCGAGCAGCTGAGCGCCCACGACCTTCGAAAGGCCCGTGGCACTTTCTTGCAAGAGCGGAGAAGCATTTACAGCAGCGGCCTGGCCAAAGTCCAAAGCGTGCAGATTACTTTTTTGCCTCCTTAAATATTCTTTGCGGTGTCTGTGAGCTCGAGCAATGCCAAAAGCGCTGGAGCAACTCCAGCTGAAAGAGATAACTTGGTGCCATTCGGTTGGCAAAGCGGTCTTTTCACTTCTTGGCCTAAACCGTTCGGCGCGGTATCCGGGCTGTTCGACAGCCCCTGCCTTTAATCCCAGCGGCGGCTGCGTCCCAGCCGTCTGCACAGTGATGGCTCCCCGGTAAATAAGCAGTTTGCACAAAGTTGTTTGGAATACGAAGGGCTACGGAAACGTGAGATCTCTTTAATAAACTCACTGGGCTGTAGGTGGCAAATAACTTCAGTAATTCCCAAATGGCCTCAAAATGTAGCGGCTGCAGAGAGGCAAATTAGTCATTTTATGCTCTAAATACTTAATGCCAGTGCTAAAAATGAAGAGATGGAAGAATGTCCTGGAGAAGCAGATCGGGATGCAGCCGAAAACAAGCCCCATCCTCACCTGGTGTAAATCAGTGTCTGGCAGCAGCGGAGTCAACGCCGCGATGCTGGTTTCCAGCAGCTGCTGGTCAGGTATCAGAGCGCCTCTAACCCGGCAGTGTTACGGAAAACGACCCATAGGGTGCTTGAAATATTTATGCTGAAGGCCAACAGCGAGCCTCCCCTCCTTTCTGACCAAGCAGAATATAAAACGGAGGCGAAAAAGATGACTTCAGACGTGCTGCCCAAGGGACATGAATGGCACAGCATGAGGCTTTTCTCTCCGATGTGGGAAATAAGGGCGAGGAGGGAGCGCTGGGCGAGATAGGAAGCTGGCACCGCGGAAAGGAATTTTGCTAAAAGGCCCAACGCACGCAGCCCGCGGCGTGCCTCGAAGGAGATGAGCATGGCAGCGTCCCCACCGCGGGCTAACCCGGGCAGGATGGGGCCGGTGAGCCCATGGCTCCCCCCGGCACAGCCCCGGCACCCACCCTGCGAAGGGGCAAAGCCGGAGCCGCTCGGAGCCGGCCGTGAGCCCGAGCTGGGGCCGGAGCCTGGCACCAGCACGCTCAGCCCAGCGCTTTTATTCGTCTGATTAGCTGCTTCTCCTCTGGCAGCTGAAAGGACACTTGGCAGCACCAGGCTCTTTGCATCTTGTTGAGCTGAATAGGAGGGAGCGGGGTTTTGGCAGGGACAAAAGAACATACCGCTGCTCCATCAGTGGCCTCATTGCTGAGCACCGTGGCTCACGAGGAGCGGCGAAGAGCTATGGAGAGCTTTATTCTGGTAGGCAAACACGTACTGGAACTGCATTTCCAGCTTGACCTGAAGATATCAGCTAAAAGGGAGGTTGAAAACTCGACAATTTGTGTCTGCAGAGGAGATCTGAGCGCGTGCTGTGAGTCGCTGTGCTGCGGGTCTGGACGCCAAGCTGTGCCTGCGCGTCTGTCGAGAGAGCAAGCGAGCTAAGCCAGCGGAAGCACGAGGGTGGCACAGACAATTAAGGGCCGGGCAGGTTTTCCGGAAGGGACTGGTGTGCTCCAGGCTGTTCAACAGGTGCTCGGCTCCTGACCGAGGTGACAGCTGTAATGTCACCTGCTTGAGGAGTCCTGAAGTAAAACAAGGGAGAGAAATCAGCCAGCAAACACTGAGCAGGGAGCTGGTCACCCAGCTGGCCGCATTTTAGCTCTGACCACCACTTATTCAGACATAATGGCAAGCCTGTCCATGCAGATACCGTGAAAGATCCAAGCTGATACATTTTAAAAGAAGCCTAGATGAGAATTTTTAACAAGCCAGTAAAAATTCATCCTGAAAAGCCTATTTTCTCTATTATGCCCAAGCAATGGGATTTGCAGGAGTGTTCATCGTTCCCGTTGATAACAACCTACAGTTGAGCTCAGTGTGGATCAGGTTAGGTCAATAGCGAGCGCTTTGGAAATTCCCAACCCATGTATTAATATTATGGACTATTTTGAGAGCCAGTTGCACAGAGGGTGGTGCAAATGAAGAAGTATATGTTGTGTTTAAGTGGGGCTGTGAGCTCGAAGAATGGTCCTGGAGTATCTATCTGCAAGTGAAAACTAGGACTGGTCTGTAGGAGTCATTTCATACAGGACTGAAGTTCAGGCACGTAGTGATGAAAGTTACAGCTGTGGAACGTGGCCCAGGAACGCCGCGGAGGAGTTTAAGGCAGAAGATTATCAAGTGTACGATGCACTCAGCTGCTACTTGTAAGATGAAAGAGCGGTGGGAAGGAGGGTAAAATTGCTGTACTGTTTTGAGGCAAATATCCAAGCCCTGTGCTTTGCAAATAGTGTCATGCAAAGGTGGATCTGACGTTGAAGATGACACCAGCCCATGGCATCGTTAGCTCTGTGTCCAGAATCACAGCAGGCCTTGTCTAGCACGGAGAAGCCACCATAGCCATAGCCTTGGCCATACTATTTTGTTGTGTGCCACGGCTTTTCTGGGCTACTCATAGGGATGCTGTTCCTGACTCTTAAAATCAAGTCTTGTCCCTACCGGTCCAGCCCCAAGCCCCAGGAGCTCTCAGTTGTCCAGGCTTGCCCTCTGCTGGGGCAATTCCGGAGGAATTCCCTGGCATGAAGCTAAATTAAAACCATTCCAAGGAGAGGGAGCGAGAAGCAAACCTCCTCAATCTCAAAACTTGCTCGGATAGAGCTCCGCATAGCATACCACGATGAATAATAAATAGCAGTCATCCATCCGTGCAGATCTGCTCTGCCCACAGCAGAGGGTGCACACAAAAAAGCGCGGGGGGAGCATTTCCCGCGTCGGGCTGAGCCGGCGGCTCTCCCTTCACCAACCCTTCGCTCACATGGTGGCCAAGTTGTTCATCATCCGAAAAAGCAAAGGGGAGGGCCTTAGCACAACCACACCGGGCTAATTCTGCAGCTGGGATTCACACGGGTATTCAGGGTAACGTGCCGCGCAGCTCTGGAAGCCTAAAAAATGGGGGAAAATGTTTCTTTTTTTGATGGGAAGGGTCTGAGGGACCCGGCGTGGTTAACGTCAGTGCTCCCGGACCCGGGCAGGCTCCGCCTCGGCCAATGGATTATTTTTAACTAGCTCGAATCTTCAAACGCTGTAGCTTAAAAAAGGGGGGAAAAAGAAAAGAATAGCTGATTTGTGCAAGCTCCCCTGCTCCCATTAAGGCGGTGGAAGCGGTGCTGTGCATTTCAATGGGGGCAGGACCGTGCTTCTCTGGAGATAAATCGCACCCTGTCCCTTTGCGTGCTCCGTGCAGCCACTCTTGGCGCGGTCGGCTTCGCTCTTTCCCGGCCCCCCCGACGAACACCCCCCTGTCCCCTCCCTTCCTGATACGCTCCCCAGCAGCTTTTTTTTTTGTCGTTGCCATTGAGCTATTCATTTTCCATAGGCTGCCTTCATTCCCGGGGCCTTTTGCAGCTAGGAGACAAGAAGTTGCCTTGGAAACAAAGCCCCTTAGATGTTTGGAGTCCCTGGGATTGCTCTGTCTGCTCCCGAGCACTTCGGGGTTATTTTTATTAACCACACAGAGATGCAGCAGGCTCGTAGCCAGCGCAGAAAGTAGCCATGGAAGGCGGAGGGAAGGCGAGCGGCTCACCGGCATCACTCGCTCCGCCGGGGATATTTTTCGTGACGCAGCGTGGAATCGCATCTCCGAAGGTCTCAGCTCCGAGTTTTTCCCTGGTGGTTCCGCTCCATGCCATGGGGCAGGTCAGGGATCAGCACGGAGAGCTGCCCCGGTCCGAGCCGTGGGCTCCTCCTGCCCCAAACCCGGCCGTGGGAGAGGTGCTGAGCCCGCTGCGGGGCAGCCCGGGGGAGCGCATCCTTGTAGGCTGGAGCTCTTCCCTCTGCAAAGATATAAAAAAAAAAGAAACAAAAGCCGATTAAAAGAAGCTCCCTGATCCCCTCCTGCTACTTGAAATATTTTCCAAGCCAGCGAAAGCATTGCAGAAAAAACTGAACATATATCTATGTATTTGATAAATCAGCATGAGGCCTCGCTCCTCACGCCAGCACCATCCCCTGCTCTGGGCGATGGCAAGAGGGCTCCCAGCTGCGGCAGCGGGATGCCTGGCAGAGCCAGGGAGGCTCTCACAAAGAGAGGGGGAAGCAGCAGAGGGGAAGGAGGAAGAGCATGGAAACAGGATGCTGCGGAGCTGAGCGCTGCCAGGTCACAGCCGCGCAGAGGTCCGGCCGCAGGGCTGGAGGCGTTGCAGCTATTTCCCTTCCCGACTGCTGGCGTTGGTGCCACCACTGCCACGAGCCTCCCTGTGGAGCTTGAGATGCTCTGCAAGGGCAGCGAAGTGTTTGAGGGGGACACCACCCACAGGTATCACGTAGGGGTACGCACAAGGAAGCACTTTTGCTGTTTCATGCCTTTTTCCGTCACTGCTGAGACTCACAGATGCCCAGGCTCACATACCAAGATGCTCACAGATTTTCCCATCCCTTCTGCTGCATCCTCACTGGAGCGAGGAGTCTGCCTCCTCCGCCCGCGTGGCAGAGATGCGGGGCTCTCTTCCCGTTGTTGCTGACTGTCCTTGTCAATACTACGCGATGCGATGCTTACCGAGACGTAGCACCAATCCAGCTACAGCAGGTTATGGGCCTTTTGATTTTGACATTCTTTGATGCTATATTTGAGCCAGAAGAATAAATAATAAATAAACACAACAGCATCAAAGATTTCTTCTGGGCCCCCAGCCTATTTCTGCCCATCCTTGTTAAGCCGTTATAAAGATATTTCTCTGCTAGCGTCTTATTTACGGGCTAACCTGTCATCTAACGCCGCACCTGAAGTCCCATTTATCCACCCTCTCTGAAAATAAAAGAAAGCTCTCGTTCATAGCCCTGAGCACAGATTCCCCTGGAGTGGAAACGCTCACCCCTGGCTCCCCAGCACCGGCCTTTCTGTTTTCCTTCCCAGCCTGGCAGGAAACGAAGCCCGAGCCCTGCGGCCAGCAATGGGCAGAGGTGAGACAGAGGCGACCACAGATTGTCCCAGGCCACCGGGTCCCCCTCCTGCCCTCCCTCCCCTTCTCCTCCTTCCTCCCATCCGTGCCCTGCCAGGGGCCTGGGGAACTTTCTTGGGCTGTTGTAAGGAAAATCCAGGACAATGTTTCTCTGCAGCAAGGCGAAACGATGCATAAGCAAATCTGTGAGCGTGTGAGCTCAGCTCTGTTAAGGAGAAACTTGCTGAGGGTTAGTCTCTGTAATCCCTGCTGATCAAAGGCAGAGCTCCTCTGAGCCTCTTGCAGGCACTGGTGTCTTGATTTTGCTGGAGATACAGCAGCACAGGAGAGGTTTAGCTGCAAATTTGGCTTTCATCCCCCGTAAACTCTGGGGCTCCTTCCAGGCAGCCCAGACACCTCCAACAGCCGCTTCTCCACCCGTGTCCTCAGCCCCATCGCATGCCGCTTCCACTCCCACCGGGACCTCGTCCACATGCTGCTCCTTCCCCGCTTCTCGGGCATCCTGGTCCTCCCTGCAGAGGAGGGTGCGCAGGCAGCTGGAAATTAAGAGGAAGGGAAGCTAAATGAAGGTTGTAGTAATAATAAGTCATGGGGAAAACCTGGCTAACCAGCCACGCAGTGAATCACATCTCATTTCAGCCCATCCCCTTCGCTGTGTTGATGTGACCGCAGAGGCCTCCGGGATCACCGTGTGGCTCCATCGCTGTTTGTATGCAGCTGGAGACCGACAAAAAAGAAAAAATGACCAAACCGGTGTAACTGAAGGCAGTAGGTGTGTGCGTTACTTGGGCAGCTGCCCTGGTTCGCTGCATCGGGAGCTGCCGCCAGCGAGCATCCTGGAACAACCGCAGGTTCGCATGCGAGGAAGAGAAGATTTTCCATCTTCTCTTTTTATAGAGGTTCCCCAGGAAATGCCGGTGCTCGACAGGGGAAGCGGTGTAAAGCAGAGCACTGCCATTTTTCTGGGGGCCCTCTTCCCAAAGTGCTTTAAACAAATAAGGGAAGCTCAGGCAAGTTTGCAGAAGTGACTCAGTTCCCAAAGCGCCCTCGCTGCCGTACGTGATGCTCTGTTAGTTAATATTTAGCCGATCGCCAGGACAGCAGTAAAACCACAGTGCCGTCCTGTCCTCTCGCCCTGCGTACGTGCATCCTGACCATAAATCCTCAGAGCGTTTTGCTTCCTCTGGAAGTGGAAAAACCCTTGCCTACAGCATTAATCCTGCCACGCCGTGTTTCCATCTTACCCCATGTCTGCATGCTTCTGCTCTTCTCCAGAGGCTAAGGAGGAAGGGGTTGCTTCGCTGTGATTTACTCTGTGGGCTTGCAGACATCCAGAAAGCTTTAAGGTCAGCGTTTTCACACATTTCCCTGGGGTGTGGGCAGCCTTGCAGAGTTTCGGAAGCCATATTTGGCACAATTTCCTGGGGTTATGGAGATGTCAGTCTTTACGAACCCCGTTTTGCTCATGTAAAGCTCACGTTAAACCCAAGTAAAACCCTTTCATCTGCACTCAGCAGTGATCATCTTGTAAGGCGTTTGGTGAAGGAGTACCAGATGGAAAGACAGAAAAGTGTGGTGAGAATCCAAATTAAAACTGGAAATAAGCGGTGAACAAAGGACTCCTGATAAGCAGGGTCCTGTTGTGCTTATTACTAGACCTGGACCGAAATATTTGATGAATGGTGAATTTACTAAAAACAGTCTAAAAGAAAACAAAAACATTTGTTAAATCAGGTTGAAATCTACAGGTAGTCATGGCCAAGATGAGGTTCTCTGAAAATTTGGAGAATTTTTCAAAAGGATTTTTTATTCCTGAAAGGCCAGAGTGATTTGTTTTGATGATTTTTGTCCAACTTTTCGTTTGGAAACAGATTTTTTGCTTGAAAATCGGCCTACATTTAAAATAATAACACGCCACCCCCTGAATAACTCAAAACAAAATGAAGTATTTTGGTAGGGCTCAAGGAAAGTACATTGGCTGGGCGTGAAATGGAATTTTCCGGGGTTTTGGGGTCTACGGAAGAAGGCAGAGGAAAACGTTTGATCCAAGCTGATTTTTCACATCACCTAATTTTTAAGTTCTGCTGCCAAGTGGAAAATCCATTATTATTTGGCATCTGTGATAGCTGGTCTCCCACTATCAATGTAAGGAATAATTTTGGGACACCCTGTCAGGCAGAGGGCGTGGGCTGTGGACACCACACCGACCCCCTGCTGTAGCCATGTCAGTGGAGAGCAGGAAGAAATCCCTAACCAGATATCCCAAGAGCAAGTAGGGCTTATAGAGAAGAAAAGAGGCAACCAAGATGCCACAGGGAGCCGAAATCTTGCAGGATTATTGGGGGGGGGGGGATTTTTGCGTCCACCTTGTCCTCTAAGTATATCTCTTTAATACAGATCACCAAGTAAAATAGGACCATAAAATGAAAGAAGGCTCTTTCTGATCAAAACACTGGCACTTCTTGCAGGGACATGACTGCAACCCACAGGCTTAGTCCTTCATTGTACGACGCACTGATAAATCTGCTAGATTAATTGTAGAGTGGATATTAGTACCCACCATTCAGCATCAAGCTCTGAACATTAAACTAATTACTGGGTTCCAGCACTGCACAGCTTCCCAGCAGGAAGACGCTGCCCTATAAATCATCATACATGAGCGGCATTTGGCCAGGGGTGTTAAAAAGTTCTGCTTTGTACTAAGAGCACTCCCACCGGCAGGGCTATTTTCCCGTTCTGCTAAAGAGACAATGCCCGTTCCCCTTTGTGGTAGGAAAGCTCTCGGGACAGAAGCGGTGTCCCCTCTGCCCTGCCACCCGTAAGCAGGAGGGATGCCGATGTGGAAAATCTTAAAGACATTCAAAGAGTGGAAAACGTGCAGGCTGAAGCCATCGTTAATTCCTGAACCCCGCAGAGGCTCCATGGGACCCCGGTGTGTTCCCGGAGCCCCCGTCCCCCCCCCCCGGCTCGCCTCCAGCCGCTCGCTTGGCGATGGCTGCAGGATTGTCATTTATTTTTCAAATCGTAGGAGCCGATGCAGTTTCCCCTCCTGCTCTCCCACTGCGGGATATCAGACGTTTCCCTGCCATTTACTGCAACCTAAGCACTCCACCGCTGTTTAATTTTATGGACATTCACCCAGCAGAGAAGATTTTAAAGAGAGGAGAAGGGCAGAGCAGCGAAAGCAATAGGCTGCAAGGATTTTGTTCTCTAGCCTTCCTGTGTTTCCAGTCTCCTCCTCACCGCCGCATCGGAGCCCTTTCCTGCAGCGCATGAAGCCATGCGGCTAATGTCCCCCATCTGTGACTCTCTCCCTCATCCTCTCCCTGGTGGGCAGCACTGTTCGTGCCTGAACGTACTGAAAGCCGTGCCTGTAAGCAAGGGATAAAGTTTGGGCTTTGCCCAGGCCTTGTGCTCGGTGTCTGCAGGACAGCTCACCTGCTCGCGTGCAGTGAAAGCCGCGGCTGGTGCTCCGCGCGGCCAGGCGTTTTGTTGGATTAGAAGTGGCCGGGACAGGCCGGGTGTCGTTTGCTCGCCTTTCATTGCAGCTGGTGGTTCAGGACCTATTTTGAGACCATTTAACACACGCTTCCTTGCTTTCCCATCCTTGCTTGGTAAATCAGACCAGCTACCCGTTGTGTTTGCCTCATCCAGCTCAGGAGTTCTGAGCTCCTCAAGAACAGGGGAGGACCCCATGATTTCCTGGGACAAAGTGAATTTGGGAAATGACTTGCCTTCACTGCATCCCTCTTGCAGCTTGAGGTCTGTGCTGTCGGGCGGTGGGGTTTTTCCACCCCTCTGGTGAGTGGAGTGCTATTTCCTACAGGATATAGGGCTGTAGGAGCTCCTGCAGTGGAGGTGGCCAACGGGCAGCCCAAGGGCTTCATCCAGTCCCTGCAAAAATGTCATCTGGTCCCAGGATTGCCAGACAGGAGGTCCAAGCGAACAGGGAGGGAGGAAGGAGGCTTGTACCCCCATAAGAACTAGCCAGTTTCATTCGACCAGCTTCAGAATCATCCAGAACAGCCAGGAATGAAAGTAGCACCAAAGCCAAAGCAGTGGGTCTGCTTGGGAGCCATAACAACACCTCCTATCAGTCCTGCTCCGTGTCTGCCCAGATAGGAAGCGGCAGGCAGAAACCACAGCAGTAACAAAGTTTCGGGAGAAAGTTCCTAGACCAAACAGCAGACACAGAGCAGTTGTTTGGCCAAGGCAGTCCGAGGTGACGGGGCCATCTTGGCTCCAGAAGGATAGGAAAAGCAGGGCTTGACTAATTGCTAGCCAGACAGCACAACCTTGGGAGGAGAGCTCTGCACGTCACCGTGGCTGTCGGGTTATGTTTTCTGTACAAAATTGTCTGCCAGCAGCCAGCCAGCAGCCCTTTGGCATCGTACCCAAGCCAACCGACCTGTCTGTGAGCTCTTTTACACAGGCAGGGTGGAAGATGGCTAGCGTGACATCGGGGAAAGCCAGCCATCTCTAACTTAATTTGTGAGGCTTGGCTTTGCTGTGTGATGCAAATTGCTAGAGAGCACCGTGAGCCGTGCATCAGTGCAAAACCATCTCGCAGCCGTCTGCAGAGCACCGAGATCTGTGCCGGGACCTTCCAGAGATGGCCCTGGCTAGGGAGGGTGCGGACAGGCCTTGTCGGGGGGGATGCACTTTTGGTGCCCACCTCGAGGTGTGCTCTCAGGGTTAGGTTTGAAGCCGCTGGAGAGGTTCTTTTCAGACCTCAGTGCCATCCAGGGTCTCTCAGATTGCGTGCCCAGCAAGCCAAACGGCAGGCAGAGGTGGGAGGCCTGGATGAAACGTTGTGGAGGTGGGCAGAAGTCTGAAGGAGGAACGGAGAAGGTTGTCACTACCGCGATGCACAGCAGCGGCTTCGTGCCAGACAGATTTCCACAGATTCAGAGGTCAGTGCTGAAACACAGATGTGTGAGAAAGAGGGCAAGTGAGGGGGAGAGTCATACGTGTAACTATTTATTCAGTGTCTACAAAAACTCCTATGGACTTGGAGCTGGGCCCTGAATGTCTCTGGAAGAGGCGTATTCACAAGCTCTGCTTTGTTTCCAGAATTCATTCAAGCTGCAAATACTGTGAAAATAACCAGCTTCTGCGGTGATGCAGCCACACCTCAGCTGTGAAACGCGGTCCAGATTTCTGAGATGCTAAGGAGGAGGAGGTTTTTAGTTTATGAGCCACATTCTGCCCCCGAGTTACAGGACCTCATTTCTCTCCCTGAAGTAGCAGAGGCGCTCACCGCTCTGCCCCGAGGTCAGGATCTGGTCCCCCAAGAAGGTCCCCCTCCAGGGACATGCTTTGCAGATGCTGGGTGCTTTCAAGAAATCAGTTTGATTTTACCCAGGTTCCTGGCTTGGCACAGCCACTACTTTTTCAGTCGTGCACCAGGTTATACAAGATTGGCTTGCTGATAACTAGTACTGCATCTCTGATTTTTCTTGCACTACCAGAACAATCTAATGCTTTTTCCCACACTGCATGGATTTTCTGAAATGTTATGAGACGCAGCTTTGAGTACAACCAGCCACCAGAGGAAATTGCCCCAGTGTTAACCTTTGAGATAGGCTGAGTGACAAGTATGATTAATCAGAGTAAATAACAGCAAAAACTGGTATTTACTGGGATTTAGTTCACCAAAAGGAAAGCACCGCACAATATGACACGGTGGGTCAGCTCTCCTGTGGGTGTAAGTCAGTGCAGCTGTATAGGGTTTAGCAGATTTGTACCACATAGCTTCACATAAGTCTCTGCCTTTCCCCTAAAGTCTCCCCATCCAGAAGGCTATTGTTTAATGAAATAAACGTCCCCTAGTTAATGTCCAGACAGCTTCAAAGGGTCACAGCCAAGATTTACCCCAAGGATGATCAGAGAGACGGGGACCTCAGAGTCCTGCTTTAATGCAACTGCAGCAGCGAGGGCAAGAGCAGCTCTGCTGGCGACCTTTGCAGGCGCAGATCATAGCTGGTGGCGAGGAACAAATAATTAGGAGTGATTTATATCTGCATGATGAAAAATAATAGCTTGCACAGACAAACATGACTGCCAGTAATGTCTGTCTGCTATGGGGAGCCCCTCTCCCTTCCAGCAAGGTAACAAATTAATTGGGATATGCGGCTGTTGCACACGAAGTTGTAAGTTTGCTTGCTGAACATACCCTGTGTGCTTGGTGACAGTGACATATGGGAGACAATTAAATAACTGCGGTTGTGTCCAGGTTAGTGAGAAAACACCTCCCCTTATGAACTGAATTTATACCGTGTGTCTGATGCAAAGATAGATGCATAACACAGGGTGAAAGAAAGGACATGTTGACTTCCCAGAAAGTTATCAAGCTTCTTCTTCACATCTGTCCATGGACTTCAGTGTCTTGTAAAATCCTACTTTGTCCTGGCCGTGCAGAATCCTCTCCAGTTGCTGTCTGGAATGTAGGTTTGGTTTTTAACAAGGGGTTGGTTGGTCTTTTAGCTTGGTCGTTAAAGACCGGGTGTGTTATTTACTGTCCCACGGTTTGGGAGCTCAGCTCTTTCTCCCAGCCAACGCCCAGCCAGCCAGCTCTGATTTTCGTGCTGTAGGTGGACACATTCAGCATTCGGGAGTGACTGATTCGGGAGAGCTGAACAAATCTGCTGAAGGTAATGAATAACCCAAAGACAATCAGCTCGGGGTCAGGGTTTGACCCGCAATGAAATACAGCAGCCGTTCGGATGTCGCTGCAGGATGCAGCGGGTCACACTCCTACCAGATAAGAATCGGCCCGAAGGAGACCGGCGCAAATCCAAGAACCCGGCAGCTCCGTGTTAAATCATCCCAGCCCTTCCCATGACACCCAGCTAAGGAGCCAGCAAGCTGTCCCAGCCTCCCCAGATACAACCGAGCAGATGAGACCTCTTCAGAGAGGAAATCACAACACCCTTTGCTACAGCATTGCCCCAGAGATGCGATGGCGAATGCTGCTGCTATCGCCCGCTCTGTGCAGCTCCGCTGCTCCGGCCATCCGCGCCCCGACCGCAGATGGGAGCCGCTGGGGACGGGCAGGGGCAGCGCTGAAGACGGAAGCACTGCACCATTTTGTGGCTCCATCCAGCAGTCCCAGGGGCAGGCTGCTGCTTATTTTTAGCTCCTGAGGTAGCTGAAATACCACCGTGATATTCATTAACTAAATCCCCGTCGGATGGGAACTGCGAGGCGGGGGTGACGGTTGGTCTGGTTTGTTTTGCTTTATTTAATTGCTCGCTTCAGTACAGACACAAAGCGTGGCAGGAGGCTCAGCGCCTCTCACCTCGGGAAAAGAGGGAGCGCCAGACCCGGGGGAGGCGGGAAGAGAAAAGTCAATCAGGCAGTATTTAAAAACCTACCTGCTGGGCCCGGAGGGGGCTGGAGATGTTAATGTCATTCCCAGCTTGAGGTGCAGCCTGGAGAGTGAGAAGAGAAAGGGGTATCTTCTCTTCTTGGATCCTTAATTGCTCGTTAAATCATCTAACAAATGCAGGAACTCGGGGATGGCCCCATGCTCCTCGACAGAGGGGCTTTATCCTTGGTAGGGGGGAGGAGTATTTTTAAAACTACTCATTTCCCCTGCTTTTTCTGGGTGTACAAAATTGAGAGTTGAATGGTTTGCTCAGATAAATAAAACCCAGTCTGGAATATTTCTGCTGCCGTTCAGCAGGGGCGATGAGCTTTCCTGCACGCCGCTGCCCTGCCCCAGCCTGCTGACCACCAGCCAGCCCTGCAGGAGCCTCGCCCATCCCAAAAAGAGACTCCCAGGGACTGCAGAGTTGCTGCAGCTTCTATGTGCTTGCTTCTACCAGAATAATCCCCTGCCCTGCCAGCTTAGCCCCACTTCTGGCCCAAGCAGACCTTATAGCTGGGGCCTGAGATGCTTGTCCCCGCGCACTCCCATTCTTTCATCACCGCTTGTCGATGTCTTCTGCTCAAACCCACTTGCGCTGGGTCTTAAATCACAGGAGACTGCCACGCATCCCAATAGTGGAAAAGGTAAGGCAGCTATTTCCCAGCACAGAAAATGTGATGGCCGTGACATTCCCTCTGATACTACGCAGAAAGCAACCCCCAGTTAAATCCACAAAGGCCAGAAGCATCCAGGTCCTGCCCACAGCAGCTGGACAGCTTCAGATGTGCTTTGCCATCACAGACAGATGAGCAGATCTGTGACTTACACCTATAAATCCCCCCTACCGCATTAAAGGTAACAAACGAGAGACCTCCTTCCTACCTAAATGAAAGCATCTTGCCACAGAACAATTTGGATAGCTTGTGAAGCACATAGTCCCATCTGAAGTTGGCAGGGTGTCCACGAACTGGACGGCAGCCCCGAGCAGACTGGCCCGTAGCAGGTTTTCTGTTATTTAGAACCTGTGGAAGGAGAAGAATTACAGCTGCAGCAGGGCAGGAAAGCCATACTGATGATTTATGAATATTCACTGAGCTCGTGAAGCCCTCCGGGGCAGAAAACAAGCTTTTGAAATTAACTGAACTCTTCAAGGTTCTTCGTTTGCCTTGGCTTTGAGGTGTGAGTCACCAATACTATTTCTCGAAAATGAGCGGAGTCTGTTCAGAGGGCTAGGAGGATTTCTGGGCACTGAAATATGAAGTTAAGTATTCTGTGAAAAAGACTTTATGTTCATAAAGTCTTCAAAGCATAGAGACTCCACCCCATTAAATTTTATGGGATGATGTCTCCATACAGTACTGAGACTTCTTCAGCCCATAAGGACTTGATGTTCTGGGGACTTGAATCTCTTTGAGTGTTGAAATCTCCAGCAGCTTCTGTCTCTGGTGCAAGCGGTTTGGTGCCCTGCAATTTTTCAGCAATTTCATTAAATGGAGGCTGCAGAAGAGTTTTGATCCTGGCCATGCAGTCTGTGTCATGCACGTTGTCTTTCCCACCCATACAACTAGGTTATGGTGGTGCTCTTCAGCACTGGTGCTCCTCCACTTCTAACCATCCCAGTGACATAAGAAACAAGCTGCTAAATTAACTGAACATCAGAGAGGAAGATCAGCAGCATCTGGCAGGGCAGAGGAGCAGGACAGAGCACGTTGCAGCCAGGGATGACGAGAGGAAGCTGCTGTCCTCCAGCAGACAACGCACAAGCTGCCCCGCAGCTGCGCGCCCAACTGGCGGTGGCTTTGTGCTCAGAGACGGGTCGCTGCGATGGACAGAGGCTGCTTGTCCACGGGCAGTGACAGCGAAGCGTGAGCACTGCCTGTACTCCTCTTCTCCTGTTTGACCTGTTTCCGATCAGCATTTGCTGATTTAGACCAAACATCCTGGAAGGCGAAGACTTGCAGCTGTTTTTGTCCATGGAGGGGGTTGATCTAGCAGACGAGTGTTCGCACATCCCGGTGCAGTCCCTCGGGCAGCTCAGTTTATTTTTCATCTCCTTTTCAAACGGCGTAAACACAGGAACACGGGATCTTCCAGCACCACAGCTCCTGGGGATGGGGATGTCCAAGTCACTCAGCGAAGTGGTGTTTGTTTGCAGCCACGTGTTAGAAGCATGGGCCCAAGTGGTCTGATTCCCCAGCAGGCTGGGGAGATGACACTGGCCCCATACTCCTGTGAAGCCTACAGCTGCCCAAAGAGATCGGGTCAAGTGGGAAACAGGGATGGGGATATATGGGGATGGAAATAGGGAAATACAAATGTGATGTAAGTAAAGGTAATGAAACAAGGAGGTTGTCTTCACTAGCTTGCTGTAAGCACAAATACAGGATAAGAGCTCCTCCTTGCCAATTAATTATAGTAATAATAATTGGTTTTGTTTCAGCTGGCAGAAATATGAGACTTATCCAAATTTTTCAATTAACAAAGCAATGAAAGAAAAACTCTGCAGATTAGCCAGCTCCCCTGGGGTTTCAGGAGTCTGTGGGAGGTGCAGGAGGGCTACTTGCTGCAAAGCCAGCAGAGGTGGTCATGAATTTGGGTGTCTGCTTCACAAACGAGTGAAGCATCAGCCGCTGCGGGCTATTACAGTAGGGCTGCACTCAGCTGTTCCAAGTCTGTCTAGACATTCCCATCCTAAATCTGAGACATCTTCCAGACCTGAGTTGTGTCAGAACAATATCCTTCAGGAAAAGTTGCTGTTTCAGTGAATCAGATTTTTCTCACCAAAAACGATTCCATCCAAAAATCACCAGCTGGCCCTGCCCTCACTGCCATACTCCTTAGCCACAGGAGATTCCTCTCCATCTGAGTCACAAAGCAGTGCAGACAGCCAAGGTGTTATGTGTTAACATGAGTTAGTCCCCATAGCAGAGACAGGCTCGTAGGAAAGAACAGGAATTCAGAAAAAGCAATATACCAGCATCTGAAAAGAGCTGTTTCTGGAGCCTTTCTGCTATCCTTTCTGATACAGATGGTCCCTGCTTCAGCAAGGTTACGTCCCTGGTAAAACAGGTATCATTGCAGGATAGGCATCACTAATACCAGTTAAGAATATACTTGTACTAGTTAAGAATATACTTGTACATACATAGATTTCCTTCTGCTACCAAGAGGCTCTGCACATACGCAGTGCCGACTCAGTTGTCTGCTGAATAGAAATATGTGTTGACATTAGGTGCGCAAGTACCTGTTTTCTGTTCCCATCCTCCTTTTGCACTTTCTGCTGGAGCATACTCTGTGGATCCTAAACCCCCATCCCGAGTTACACAGCCTCTTGCCCCTGAAGGCTTGATGGACTGTTTCTGAAATGTCTGGCTCCTGATCCTGCCTTCAGCAAGTCTGACCTCTTGTTTCTTTCCTTTGCAGGCTGATGCCAAGATGGTCTGCGATGTCGTAAGTCGGATGGAGGACACAGAGCCCTTCTCTCCAGAGCTGCTGTCAGCTATGATGAGACTCTGGGCAGACTCTGGGATCCAGGAGTGCTTCAACCGGTCCCGGGAATATCAACTTAATGACTCGGCCCAATAGTGAGTATCCCTGTTGACTGGCTTTTGTGTTAAGAAGCTACATTTGGGCTTGTTAAAGTTTTAACCAAAGTGGCCCCAAAGGTGTTAGCTGCCTCACAGCAATGGCTCTGATCATGGTTGTGCTTACAGACTAGGATGTGTGTTGTGTAACAGGCTGCCGCAAAGTGGAAAGGATCAGGCGGGACTTTCATGTCCCCCTCCAGCCAGTCTGGGGTCCAGGACCCTAAGCCAGGTTCTCAGACTGCTTCCAAACGGTTCAAGGTAGGTTTCTACAAACATCGATCCGGTGGGGCAGACCAACCCATTGACATGGCTGATGGCTTTACATCTGTCTGATAGATAACAGAAGGGTGTGGTGACCTGCTTTGTATAGCAGTACAGCTCTTTTTGTTTTTCTGATAGTTGTACACTATACTGACAGGCAGCTGGAGTACAACCAAGGGTAGGGAAGGTATTTGCATTTATGGTGGTATTGCATTATTCTCATAATACAGTCAATGGCATCCGTACCACTAGGGACCACAGCCAGATGTTTTTTTCCTGGTGATTGAATCCATGGCTTTGGTTCATCCCATTATAAAAACAGGACATTTACCCATAAACAGCTGCTCTGGCTCTGAAGAAACATTGAGTGTTTCCCCAATAACAATTGGAAAAGATTCCTAATGATAATTCCTCCAATGTGCTTGCCTCTACCTAGGCAAGGAGACCAAAGCATTTCATGCCATAGTTTCAATCACAGCAGCTGTTGCAGTCAGGCAAAATGTCCCCCTGGCCCTGTACTGTGTCTTGGACAGTAGTCAGTAAAACGTGGTGAAGTACAAGGAACAAGCAAGCATAGAGTGATCCTTTTCCCAGTCATACCCTGGGAGTCTGTTTTGATAGTCAGAGAAACAGAGGCTTCCCAGAGTGGTGACAGGGGAATGCTATGTCCATGCTTTTGGCTTTCACAGTATCCCGTGTCAACAAGTTCACCAGCTGACTCATGCTCCTTGGGAGTTACTGCGTGTTTGGATTGTCTGGCACCTCTGCTTAGAGTTTTCCTGGATCTCTATCAAAACATGGACCCAAACACTGGGATAGCTAATGATTTTGTTCCGTGTGGTGGCCCTGATCGTCACCAGCTCCTCCCCTCCAAGCTGGCAGGGCAGTTAGGGAGCGCAGAATTATTTCTGCCGTTGCGGCGCTGCAGCAGAACGCAAGCGATGACACATCACTTGGCATTGAGTGAACACCAAATGGGGACTCTGCAGATGTGTGGTTGGTGTCACAGCATCCTACCCAGCCATTTCACACCATGAATGACTACATCTAAGCGATGTTCCCAACATTATGCTGACTTTTAATCACTGCTAGGTGGACATCCGTGTTTAATCTGTATTTCGTTGCCTGTAACAGCAAAATCTGCCTTTCCTTGCCAGTTTTTTTTTTTTTTTCACAAAATAAGGGTCTGATGGGAAAAACATACCATTAGAGATATAAATTATATAAAATGCCAGTCCTAATTGCGTTACAACCTTGTGGAAAATTCTTCAATTGTTTTAGAGCCAATTACCTTGAGGAAAGTATTTTGATTTTCCTTCCATGCAATATAACAGTTGAAAATAATAAGCATAGCCCTCCCAATGTGACCAGATGCTGGGCAATTCATCAGCAAGAGCTCTGAAACCACAAGCAGTTTCTAGGTATCAACGTGTAGTTGCAGCCCAACACAATTATTTTTGGTGTCTTTAACAAAGTCTCATACTGCATTGAAATTCTCAAGCTAGTCAACACAAAAAGAGAGGTGATGATAGAAGAAAGGATGGAAGGAGAGGAGAAATTAAAGCCTGCTGGAGAAATTAAAGTACTGCTCCTTCTGCAATCAGTAGAATCATGGAATCATCTAGGTTGGAAAAGACCTTCAAGATCACAAAGTCCAACCATCAACCTGACCTGCCAAGTCCCATCACTAAACCATGGCTCTTATTTGGTTAAACATTGACTATATCTTTTGGGGGGATAAATGATGGATTCATTTGTCCCTGAGTGAAGAATGGGAGCACACAGGCACGTATACCCAGGGAGCTGGTGCTAGGGTGCCTTGCTGCTCACCTGCTTGGCTCTAGGATGTACCTAAGACAGAGATCTGCCATATAAAGCTGGCAAAATGGCTTTTGGCACATTTTCCGCTTCTCACAACTGGGGACCCAAAAAATCACCTTTCGAGGCAGTAGCAATGACACAAATCTGTCCTGGGAAGAAGAGGACCCAGACCTTTCCCTAGAAGAGCGTTCCCTTTTCCTACCCGCCGGCCTCACGGCAGCCAGAGAAAAGCCAGGCTGGTGGCTTTGTTGTGGCTGGAGAAGAGTTCCTGTGCGCCGGGTCAGCTGGCTGAGCCGAAGATGACAAAGCCCTTTGCATCCCCAGATCTGCTGCCGTTTAGGAGCCTCTGGTGGTTCAGTCACCATGAGCAGAGATGCTGTCACAGGGCAGGGACTCCCCGCGTCCTGCGGCACCTCTAGGCCCTGGTGCCTCACACCAGATGGCGATGCAAGTGAGAGCTCAGTTGGCACTTATTCACGCCCATTGGACACCCAGTGAAAAGAGGCATATTTTTCATTTAATCTTGCAATGCTTCGGGGTTGTTTTCTTCTGCATGAGCGAAAAATATGAGACAGTTTTCTATTTTTTTTTTCTCTCATGGGAAAGGACTTATCTTTATTGACACTGATACTGGCTTTAAAACACTAGCAACTACAAAGTGGGTTTTCATTAGGGCTGAGAAAAATAAGTCCCAGACGAGAGCTGAATCTGAAGTTCTCCAAAGTTTGAACAACAGCGATGGTAGTGAGCTGGGCTGCCAGCGTACCAGCATCTCTCTTATTTCGGGCTCCTCTTGGTGCCAAGCCATAGGGCCTGGTGTTTTGGTGGCAGGAGGGAAGTTTGCTGCTGGGGTCAGAGATCACGGCTGCTCAGCGCCTGTGGCAGGGCCCAAAGCCCTGAAAGCTTTTCAGAAACATTTCTAAGGAACCACTGCTTGGGCTNGTGGTGGCCGGCACAGGGGGGACCATCAGGAGCAGCTCGGGCACCTCCCTTCGTCCCCAGGATGCCACGTGCCCCTGACGGCGCTGAAAGCCCTGAAAGCTTTTCAGAAACATTTCTAAGGAACCACTGCTTGGGCTTCTCCGAGTCACTAAATGCGAGGTCAGCCATTGCCTGGGGCATTAACATCTGCTTTATTTAATGAAGGGGCATGGGCCAGACACTGGGACTGTCCCCTGCATCCTGCAGCTTCCGCAGTGACAAAATCAGCCGTGCTGTGTCATTAGGGCTCGCTCCCCTGGCCAGTGCAGTGCTTGTCCCACATTGCTCTTCCAGGGCTTTACCTTGGTTTTTTTAAATGGCTCAAACAACAGGCCTTCTGCTACGTGCCATGGGAGACCGAGTCACAGGCTAATCAACAGCCTACGAGAGCTAGCAGCATGGCTCTTAATAGTCTATCATTAATTTCTCTGAAAATAGATTTAATATTTCTTGTTAGCCTAAACATGAAGTGCTTAATAGCTCTTCCCTCCTATCAAGGATGGGCAGGAGCACATTGTTATCTGCTCTCCCATGCATGCCTGCCTAACAGTGTGGACTTTCCTGCAAAGTTTTACTTCTTTTAGGCTCTTAATCCAGCCTGTCTTTAGCATGGTTTTTATATCTACTGCAAAGGAAAAGTAGAAAGTAGCACTTTTGCAAAGAAAAAATGTGACAGAGGAAGAGGGGAGGTTCCATAAGGGGCATTTTGTGTCCCGTACAGCAAAAAGTAAAACAATAAGGAGAGGAAGAGAAGGGAAGAGAGTAAGAGGTAGCAGTGGGTTTCATCATTTTTCATTACTGCATTTTTTCATCATTCCCTAAGGCAAATTTACGGGTGGGTTGAGTTCCACATTCCTAATCTCTTGATTACGTTTTTATTCCTACTTTGTCTCTTCCTTTCTTGTCTCCGTGCCTAGGAGCTAAATCTACCTCTGATCATCAAAAAGTCTGGGCATTGCTGATGCCTTTTCTTGTCCAGCCAATTTCTGTCTGTGGAAGCACATCTGCGACCCACATTTTGCTTTCAAAATCAGCAAAATAGAGGTTTCCAGCTGGTTTCCTTAATCTCCTGCTTTTGTTCAGATTTAAAAATTGCCTTGTGTTTCCTGTCCTCGAGTTCCTGACTAGCCTGGCCAGCAGAGTACAGTGCAGAGGGCAGGTTGGATCCTAAGCACCCGGGGACAGGGACCTGCCTTGGAAGGCCTCAAACTTGAGCAGGGGAACGGAGCAGACGGAGCATCCACACGAGCGCTGTTTTTTCCATGTGCGTATCCCTACAGGCAAGATGTGTAGGCAGAGACAGTTTGCAAGTACACATATACAAAAAAGCCAGAATCCATCTCAAGTTATTCTCCTCCTGCTTCCAAGTACATTGAAAGATCATTTGATAATGCCAGGGCTGTGAAACTACCGTGAAACTGCGAAGCATTTTAGGCCTGCGTTCAACCCATCCATCTTCACACGTCTGAGGTGTCGGGGCTCGGAAGCTTGATGCCTTTGGCTCTCTTCATAGGGAGAGGAGGGAGGGAGAGCTGCCTCCAGAGAGGGATACAGACCTCGCTGCGCCTGGAGAGGGGGAGAGATGCAATTGTGCCTGCTGCCCTAGCACAGCTAACTGCAGCCTTGGTGTCTCAGGGCTGTGCCAAATACCGAGCCCAAACCAGACACCGCTTCAGTCACTCCATCATCAGGAACTGCTCTGGCAGTGCCTTGTAGCAGTGTTGCACCAAACTCAGAATAAAATACCGATGCCTTCCCTCTCACCCAGTCTTATGCAGAACTGCTTTCTGATCTCTTTTCTTTGCAAAGGAATTGTCTTTGCATGGTGGTATCACCTTCCCTGCCAATGCTTATTGCATCCCACACGCCAACACGCGCTTTACTTCACAAAAAGAGTTCAGAAATTAGAGCCAGACGTTGTCGTGATGTAGGGACTGCTTCTAGGCTGAGCCCCAGCAAACCACCATTGGAACAGGTTGCCCAGAGAGGCTGTAAAATCTCCATCCTTGGAAGTACTCACAGCTGAGCCCCCTGAGATTCAAAGTGAATTTAACTTTGACGTTGGCCCTGTGCTGAATGAGGGGATGGACCGGATGAACTCCAGAGGTCCATCCAAACCGGCACTTCTGGGTTTGGCTTTTGGCTTTTTTCCCCCACATCCTTTCCCCCATAACATTGGGTTTAAAAGGGAGAAGGGGTGTTCAGGGATGGGGCTGTTGCCCCGTTGCAGCGGACCCCATGAGCTGAGAGTCCCCATAGGTGGTAAACCTCCATCCAGCTCTCCAAGCTGCACTAGCAGAGGACGGAGAGCGGGGAGGACAAAGGCACTTTGTGAGTCACGGGGACGACATCTCTGGCCACGATGGGGCTGCAGAGGAGCTTCCTGCCCACATCGAGGACTCCCTGCCTCCCTCCCCACATCGGGATACAACCCTGCAGCAAATCAGGCTCCTGGAGCTCCTGTGTTCATGAAACTTTGCGTGGCCTTCACAAAATCATTTCTGTTCTCACCTCCCTGGTGGCTGCAGTCTCCTGTTCGTAGCCAGCTCTCTGGCGTGTAGGTTAAGGGGGAAAGGAAATCCTGCCACACGCAAGTAATGCAGCTTCACTAGGGACTCTGGAGAAGTGGCTAAACATGGCCAGGCAGTGGATATTCAATCCTATTTAGCCCACCAGACCTAATTTAGTACTCGTGCAAGTGATACGCCCAGGCTTCATTACCCCATGCAAGTGCTCTGTGCTTCGGGACCGTGCAGCTCTACGAAATTGGTTTTGGCAGCAAGGTAAACGTTTAGATCATGGGGCTTGCGGGACGTGAGCATTACGCACAACTATCAGGGCACGGTCCGTTTTAATGAGCTGCAATTGTTGCTGCCTCTCTCAGACTGAAGAAGGAAAAATTATAGGTCAAGGTTTTGCATTAATATTCCCATCAGGTGCATAGATTTCATTTTCTTATCACAGCTTTTGCATTAGAATATGGTTTTCTGTCCGCCCTTCTTATTCGTGCCTGTCACTTGAGCTCATTTGTGTTTAATTGGAGGGAGTAGCAGCATAAATGGAACAATCCAATTAATTGGGATGACTGCATTGCACTGTTTATTGAACAATCCACCTTTGTGTCTTAGAGCCCAAGCAGACAGGGAAAATACATCACAAGCAGAGATGTAGATACATTTGTCTGAATTTATGGTTTAATTTACCCCTGTAAGTAAATATGCCCACCAACTTTGAATAATTAAGTTCCCCCTGTGACAAGCAAAACAAAACAGCTCATAAAGGCCGGAGCTGGTTGACTGGAATCGCCGGCATTGCTCAGTTCCCACAAATGAGATGCAAATGGATTTGCAGGGAGGAGCAGCTCTGCAACGTCTGGTGGTGCCAGGTCTGGAGTGGGGCTGTTTCTGGTAAGTGAGGCCTCTGTGATCCCAATCTGGGGAGACGGGGCCAGGCGGAATGGCAGCCTCGTAGCATCTAGCAGGGCTAGGGCTTGGTAGAGGTCCCAGGCTTCATTATTGTACTCAGAAATTAAGGAATCGCCATTGTTATGTGACTACATCTAGGGCTGATTGTGAGCTAGAGGAATAGCACAACGGGAAAGATATTATCTTTGAAATCAGCTTGATGTTTTCCAGCCTCCCAACCTCAGTCTTCATTCATCTGGAGACCCAGTTTCACCAAAATTAGGTGCAATCTCTGCACGGGCTGCCTCTGTTGGCCAGAAGCAGGGCAGAGGCCGTGCCGCAGTGTTTCAAATGTGGGTGTTAAGCAATGCTCACCTTCCCGTCCCACCAAACTCTGCCAGGAGATTGTGAGCTCTGAGTTTCCTCACTAGCAAACTCGCCTACAAGTAGGAATGCAAATTCCGCAGCCAGCTCCGCTAAAAACTCAGTACCTCCTTAGCTATGGAGGCAAAAACTGGTGGCATAGCATTGTCACTTCTCCCCTCCTAATCCACCTTCACCCCCCAAAAGTTCTCAGACTTGTTTGAATGGACCCAGGAGACAGCACAGACCGCCGGAGCAGAGCAGTTCTGCAGGCAGTTTGCCCCCAAGGGACCAGGGCTTAGCAGCACCTTCCTCCTCCATCCCATTCTCCACTGCCACGTGGCATCATCACCAGTGCCGTGTTTGGCCTGTGGATTAGTAAAAAGTCTCTTGACTAAATAAATTGCTGTTTAATGACCCACGAAACCAATCAGGGCTGACCCAGTGTTGGTGAAGCTCCCACCTGAACGGGTGCTCCTGTTTCTAAAGCGCTGGTGAGTAGCAGAGCCTGAGGAGCGGTGGGGAGAAGGGGAGCATTGCGCCCTTATCAGAGAAGGAGATGACCTGGCACTAGCAGAAAATCCCCTGGCGTGGTCTTTTTTTCCCCTTCCCAAACCTGGGAACCACCCCTGTTGAAAATGATATAACCAGGCTGCTTCGGGTACCACGGTTTGGCTAACCAACGTTGGCGGCCAAAGTTCATTTGTGCAGTAATTAGCTCGTGGCCTGGAAAGAAGAAAACCTAAAAATCACATGAAGTTTGGATTCTGTTGGCCTGGACAGACACATGGACAATGGCTCGTCCACAGTGCGAGGCTGCTGGAACACAGTGGAGAACACTGAGCTCCTGCGTGGTCGCTTTGCCTGGAGGAGGGGACACTGCCAGAATTTGGAAACAACCTCTTCTCTTTCCGTGTTCTGTTTAGAGACCAGAACAGCCAGCGCCACCAATAAGCACGCTTTGATTTACCCCCAGAGGGAACCTGTTGAACCGTAGTCCTGAACCCTGGCTACTCTGTTCTCCTCGCTGACTGACAGATCCAACACAAACGTCTCCCTTCCTCGCAAAGGGCTGTGGGTGACAGATTCGGTGCAGAAAGATTTGACTTTTTTTTGGCTGAGTATTTGTGTATTTTTAGGCTGCGATGTCTTTATGAAACCAGCTGGAACTGGCAGGCTGCCACCACGGGCTGGGGTGGGTTATTTTTGTTGTTGTTGTTGTTTGTTTCGTTCCGTTTGCTTTTTCACTGATACCCATCTTGCTGTCCCCAGCCCCTGTTTCCCACCGGCTCTGCCTTTCAGCATGCAGCGCTCGCGTCCCCGCTGCTCTCCCATCACCGCGGGCTCGCACCTCCCAGCCCCGCCACCTTGCCACGCAGCAGGGACACAGCTCCAGAGCTGGGGGGTCTCCTGCAAACCCCCCAGCACTCGCCCCAAAGCCCCTGGTCCTCGAGAGCCAGGCAGCTCCAGCCTGGCCCCCCGGGGAGCCCAAATTTCCCTCTCCCTTTTTGCACCTCGCAGTTTGATGTACCGCGTGCTCTCAGCTCCGCTCCCGCAACCCCTGCAAAACAAACGGCATCGCTCACACGGGGCGTCCTCTCTTGGGGATGCTCTCGGGGCATCCCGACCTCCGTCCTCGGGGCCAGGTTGGGACCTGGCTGCTCCCAGCAGGATGGTGCTGCAGGTCTGCGGTGCATCAGCCGGCAAGGCTGTCAGGAGCCCGCTGCTTGCCGGGGCTCTTCTTCACGCACCCGGCGTCAGGTCTGGCACCGTCTGCGAGAAGGGAAGAGCCGGGAGGCGAGCGCGGCGGTCACGCCTGCTTTCCGATGGATTTGCTGTTTGTTTGAAATCCTTAAATGGCAAAGAATGGCAGGAACGCGGGGATTTCTTTGTAGCCAGGCTCCGGGACAGAGCAAACCGTCTTCCACGTGGGTCTGCAGACACTGGTGGCGACGGAGTGACGGGGCGGCCCCCGGCTCCTGTCCCAGAGATCGGCTGGCTTGGAAGGAAAAGGAGATGAAGCCGCTCAAAGTCCAGGACAAGCAGGGCAGGGCAGATCAGCCCCGTGCACGCAGGATGGATTTATCTCCCTTTTCCCCTCCTTCCCATGCTCGCTGCCCCCAGCCTCTCCCCGCGCCTGGTTTTCAGCGCGACGCTCCCCTCGCCACCTGCAGCCCGAGGAGGTGCTGTGCCTCCGTCCTTCTCCCCATCCCAAATCCTGTCCCTTCGCAGGGGCTGTGCTGTGCATGATTTATGGGGCAGCACGGTGCAAGACGGGCCAGAAGGTGTTTAAATCACTGCCAGAGGTGCACAGCTGCTGCCAGCAGCGGAGCCGGCCCAGCCCCTGCACGCACACCCCACTAGACCAGGGGAGGAAGAGCAGCATCGCCACGCTCAGGTGTTTAAGGTTATGAGTAAAACCCGAAGCCAATCATGAGCTTAGCTTAAAAAGCCCACGTTTTTCAATATATATTAAGACAACCATTGGAAAATTGCTTTTATCTGTTGCTTCTTAAGCCCTCTGGCTTATGTTTTAAAGCCTTTTGTCTGTGAACAGGAGGGCTGGAAAGTCCTTTTTTATTTCCTTAAGCAAATAGTCCATCTAATACCTAGCCTTGAGGGGCCAGGGCTTTAAGAGAGAACAAAAATGAAAACAAAAAAGAAAAAAGTAGCAAACATTGTGACAGCAGCAATGAAACCACAGGAGCAGGCAGAGATGGGGATGCAGCACCTGGAGATGTGCCCGTGAAGGGCAGAGCAGGGTTGTGGTGAGCGGGTTAAAGCTCCTCATGGTACCCGTGAGCACCGGGGCATGGCCGCAATAAATACCCTCCTATTTACGGGACGTTGAAGTCCACGGTGGCGAGAGCGGTGAAGGCTGAAGCAAAGCAAGGCAGCGGCCCTCAGCCTGGCGCGGGTGGGCAGAGGGAGACCTCAGGAGGTTTCGGTGTCCACCTCCACGGCACGAGAGTCCCAGCGCTCGGCCAGGACAGTTGCACTGGAATCAGGATTCGCCTCGTGGAGCCCTTGGGCAGCGATCGTTTCACCCGCTAATTGATCTAATAGCTCTAATCAGCCCTGTAGCAAACACCACTTTGTTTCTTGCTTACCCAGGCCAAGCGCCGAGCCAATATTCAACCCGCACCGACTGACTTCCAGCTGCTCTTTAGGCGCTGCCCCTGCACCACGTTTCTTGGTGCTGCCGAGCCGATGGCCGCGGCTGTGGACGGGGCTCGGTGGCACGGCACGTGGCCGGTGCCATGCTCACGGTGCCGGGCAGGGCGTCTGGTGCAGACATGGCCCGCGGGGTGCTCGGCCGCAGGCAGCCCGGCCGGGCAGGCGGGAAGGGCTCTGCTTCCCCTGCGGCTTCCATCAAACCGCGCGGCTCTACCGAGGCAGCAGCAGCAGCGGGGCGATAAACATCGCCTGGACCTGGGGCTGCGTTAATGCCAGGTATGGCCTTCCCGCCTCCTCCTTCCCTTGGAGAGGTGACAAGAGCTTCCTATCTTTTTTTTTTTTCCCTGAAACCCGAGGATGCACACGCTGATGAGACGATCATTGATTCGGGCAGGGCAGCCGAAGGCAGCCAGACGTGCCGCTGCTGCATTACCAGCTCATGTGCCACTCTTCCATACATTAGTCCCGCCAACCCAGCGGGCCAGATACACTTGAGGCAGATTTTTGACCTTTTCCCATCATTATAACATCCAAACACACAGCTCCTATTTTCCTGCCTGTCTCTGGAGCCCTGGCAGCCTATGCCCGTGCGCAGGCTCCAGGCAGGGCTCATCAGTTCGGTCACGACGGCACGGTTCGGTGCGTAAGGAGGCTGGAGTACAGGCAGAGCAAACACCGGTCCTTGTGCCAAAATCCCCGTGCTTGCACCTTCCCCACCTCCAGTTCTTACAATGCATTTAAGTGCTTGGAGCCGGCACCTCCTCAGAGGACCCTGGGGGTCTCTTCTGGGGCTGAATTTGTTGGGAAAGAAGGGGAGAAATGCTCCTGAGCCTGGATTTTAGGCAGAACCTTCTCCAAGCTGTTGGGAAGGGAGGGAAGAGATACAGGGGGAAAAAGAAACCAGGCACAAACCGCACCATGGAGCCACGCCAAGGAAGTGTCAGCTCTGATTTTGGCATGGAGTCCCAGCCTCCCTCTTGCTGGGATTTATGATGCACTCTGCCTCGCTGTAACCCTTTCCGTGCTGGCTACGCTGTCACTCGGGGGCTGAGCAGCAGCCTTGTTGGGAGCACCAGCATTGAAAGGAAAGTCAGTGCTCCAAAATGACAAGCCCACGTCACAAAACACCCCGTGAGCTGTCCATGTAGCTCTGAGACGCTGACAGCACTTCTAATGGCATAAATCGGCATTTCCCAGCCCATCAGTATTGCTCTGGGTACCCAAGGTTTTACAATAGTTCTTAATCATCTCCACATCCTCATTCAGGAAAATACAAGACATTGGATGCTACTGAGCAGCATTAATGTCAGTTTAAACATTTCCAGTCAAACAGCTCCACAGCTTGCAACCCACAACATGAGAAATAGTGAACTGGGAGATGTGCTGAGCAGTGAAGCCAAATCTACAATGTCCAGGAACAGGAGAAAGTCCGCGGAAACGTGAGACTGACACCAGCAAGCATCTGTTGAGAGCTGGGAATTGACAAAGGAGTCCAGGTAAAAATCTTCACTCAAATTAAACTAATGGAATCAGCAACTTTTCAGTAAAAAAATCCCTAGAGGAATATCTCATTGAACAAAAGGATATTAACAAAGAAATGACACAAATATAGAAGCTACAAAGAAACTCATAAAAAAAAAAACTGTATTTTTTGAAGGCTACACATTTCTACCCAGGAGCTCAACTGCTGTATCCCACCCAGGAGAACCACCCTTAGGAAGAGCCTTTTCCCCACCCACGATGGAGAGCTGCATCCAAAGTCTCCAGGAGGTCCCACCTGCACATGGCGGTGGCGGTGCATGTCTTGAAGGTGACAGAGGGGAGTCTTCAGCACAGGACACCCTGGGCATACCTCCGAGCAAGCTCTTCCCACCTAAGGCCATTCTCTGGGCAGGGCTGGATGGATTTTTCACTTGCCTGTGCACCCAGCATCGATGGAGCTGGTCGCTTCCTTTGAAGCTGAGCACACAGGCAGGGAAATGAGGCTCAGCCCTGCTGTGTTTGTTCAGACATCTGTGATCACTATGGGAGACTTAAGAGCATCTGCTTAAAATAGTTGGTAGTAAATAGAAAATGTGCTAAATGCACAGAGGTCACCCACACGACCTGTTTACCAAGAGCTTCTCTGACTTCGGTGCCTGGCGATCGGCACACACCTGGGGGCTTTCCTGGCTCTCCGTCCCCGAGCAGAGCGTGTGTCTCTGCCCCAAGAGCAGCAGCACCGGCCGTGGTGCTCAGCCAGATGCAGGCAGGGAGCCCTTCGGGCTGCTGTGGCTAGACTTGAGGCTGCAGGCACCTTTGGAGCGTCTCAGAGAGCAACCCAAACCTGCGGTCTGCCTCGCTCGCTCCATTCATCCTGCCCTTTATCTTCCCTTGCCCCCCAGAAGAGAGGTGCCATGGGAGGCCGTAGGTTTTGCTTTGGCCCTGCTGCCTCTGCTTGTTGTGCTGCCGCTTTCCATCAGCTTGATGAGAGATCCAGGTGTAGGACCTGCACAGTAAGCATGCTACCTTGCATCCCCTGCCACGGGTTCCCGTAACAGCCACGTTACACCTCTGTGCTTGCTGCTCCCTCGTGCCACAGCATGGCACAGCATGCTGGCTCCAGCCTGGGCACGCTGCGTCAGTGTGTCTGAGATGGTCCTGGGGAGCTGCCTGCTCCCTCTCCTTCCTCCACACTGCTCATCCCTCTCTTTTCTCCCCGCTTCTGCCTTAATTCTCATCAGTCCAACCCTCAGCCCCAGGGCCAACATGTTGGTGTGTGAAGGCAAGGCTTCGCACGAGCAACAGGGCAGAAACGTGGGTAGATGACCCAGACCCATCCTGCAGCATTCCATGTGTCACAAGGGGCCGCTCCTGGGATTCAGGGGTTATTTGTTATTTTCAGTCTGCAGTGGGAGCCAAAAGGCTCTTTATTTTGAGAAGCTTCAAACATTGATTGGATACGGCCAATCCTTCCATCAGCTGGTGCAGTGCCACCAGATAAATAACTCCTGCATGCATCTGTAATTACTGCTTAGCTTGTGTTTAAATGCAGCATCATTGATCTGCAGAACTCATCAAAACCCATATAGGAATGCATGAAATTATATTGGCTGGAGCAGCAAAGTACATGACAGCATCCATTTTCAGCCTTCTTCGTTCACCAGAAAAAAAAAACAAGCATTTATGTTGTCACTTTTCAAATTCTTGACTTAACTTAAAATTTATTAATCGATTTTAACGTCATTTTATGGGTTGCTTTTATGTGGGGAATATATTTCTTTCTTACAATAGACCAGCAAATTTCTTCCGGCTCTACAGTCTCTGCCCCTACATGGGCAAAATCCCTGTTAAAAGCATGGAAGATTATTGCTTAAGTGTTAAAAAACTCAGTGCAGAAAGTTCTTGTGGTTAAAGCTCCTGACTGTGATTTAGGAAACCCAAACCGACTTCCAAGCACCGCCACAAACTTCCTGTTGTGTCCTCGGGCGAGTCATCCATCCCCGTAATACTTGCATTCCTCATAAACCAAGTGTGATTAATAACATCTCCCCGCTCCGGCGGGAGGCTGGGAGGACACATCCATCATGCTCAGCAGGAATTGAGGTGCTCCAGCAGCAGAGAGCGCAGAAGCGCGGGCAGGGCAAGGGCGATGCTTGTGCTGACCAGCCATCTGCTCTAGATGCTCTCTTCCCGTTCTGCAGCCAAGAGGAAGCTCAGCACAAGCTTTTTCTTGGCAGTGATGTCCGCATTGTCTGGAAGGATTCCTGATGTTTTCCAGACCTAGTGCTACTCTGGGCCAGCTCCATCCTGCCGGTGAAGGTGAAGCACTCCTGGGTCAGTTCAAACTTCTCGCACCAAGCTGACCACTCTCGGTGGCACTTTGGGCCACAGCTCGCTCCCAAGAGACGCAGCCACCGGCAGGTCCATGGGAAGTAAACAGCAGAGGCAGTGCCAGCTTTGGTCGTTACAAAGCCTGCTTCTGGTGGGGACGTGTCCCCGGGGCACACGGGAAAGTCTCAGCACAGCCTCGAGCGCGGAGGCAGCAGCTGTGTCTCCCGCAGAGCCCCACCAGCTCTGCAGCCGGCTGCCTAGACGGAGTATCCCAAGCTGGGTTTGTCATGTACACATCCCTGGTCCGTCTGAACCCGAACAGAGGGCTCGGCCCGCTCCTGCAGGGGCCTGGGAGCTACCCAGACCGCTACCGGGGGGGCTGCAGGCACCGACCCTGGGGGGTGGCTGTGTGGTGGCAGCAGGCCGCAGCGGCAGGCCGCTCTGAGGTTGCTCACGCCCTAAGAGAGGGAAGGGAGCGTGTGGTCAGTGTCTGGCCCAGGTGACAGCCTTCCCTGGAGGGAACCAGCGAGCTATTTGGATGCACAGCAAGCACGGATCTCCTAACAACTGCGCAGCTGAGTGCTGTCTAACAGAATGAGAAACTCCATGAATTTTCCCTTACATGTCTCTGCTTCTGGATCCGGCCTGGACTGAAACCAAGATGCAGCAATCCCACAAGGAAAGCCGTTCTCAGAGGAGCCTCAGGCTGACAGCCGCTGAGAAGTACCAGAAGTCCATTTGCATAGCACGGATTTTACACGCCCAAGAGACCCACCTGTGTCTGGGATAATGAAGACATCTTCAGTGCACGGCCAAGGGTAAACTGCCCAGGTTTTGCTCTTGCTTGCTGTGGGCCACACCTGTCCACGGCAGGGCGTTGGCTGCTTTTGGTACCCACAGTTTCTGGCAGGGATGCTTCTATGGGGTTTGAAAGGAGAAGTCCCTATAGCTTGCTAATAGGCCAGGAAAACGGACAGATGAGGAGATCCAGTGGCATGATTCCCACTCCATCAGCAGCAACCCCTCTTCCTCAGGCGCACGGCGAGTGTTTCAGTGAGGCCCCTGACTGAAGTCAGCTTCAGACAGAGAAACCCACCCCACTCTGCATGATCACACTGTCGCCCAGCTATGGGCATCCTCTGCCCACTTGATACAAGAGCTCAGATCTCATTAACTAATGCTTCCCTTTGTCATATTAGATCTAAATCCCTCACCAGGGCCATCCCTGCCACAGACAGACACCTTGCACTACTAGAACACTACAGCTGTATTTTTTTTTCTTCCTGCTTAGAAATGAAGATGTTAATGCTACTTTCCCTACTGCCACAAGTGTTTAAATAGATGTCCTGTGCCTTCCTTCACACCCTGATGAATCTCTCTGGCCAGTGGCTGATCAAAAGGGGAACGTCTGCAGGCCTGGTTTCATCTGTGGTCACAGCTGTTTGCTTTCCAGGGTTGGAGCAATTAGCTTGTGAGATTGCCCTGGGCCGATGAAATGAGCTGCAGTGCAATGTGACGAGGGTGGTGGCAGGCGAGCCTTTGTGACTTTGTTCATTTACTCATCCAGGGGACCCAGGTTTGTTCATGTCCCCCCGTGTCTGGGCACAGAGGCTTCGGTCCTCTGATCGGGGCTCCAGACCAGCACAAGCCCTTTGTTATCCCAAACTCCCCTTCCTTTTCTCTCCTTTCTTCCTTTTTATATTACAGTATAGAAAGCCATCAGCTCTAGCATCAGCAGGTTTATAACAGCAGTCACTGGAGCAAAAGAAAGCATCAAACCCTGTTGCTTAAAGGTTTAGGCATAAATCCTGCTCACTCCCAGGGTGCCAAGTCCCACCACGCTCCATCCCTGCTCCAGCTCAACTGTTTTCCTGCTGAGCTGGCCACAAGAAATAAACAGAGGCTCGCATGAAGAAAAAGGGAGGCTGAAGCCTTCCTGGGCTTCTGCTGACGCCTTGCCAGCGCCCGCTTCTGTGCTGGCGTGCGAGGCCACCGGGACAGCAAGGGCCCCCGGAGAACTTGCGCAGCCGGAGCCGTGCGTCATCCCGGCGTGCTGGGATTTACGTAGCACCGCTGGAAAGGTCCACCCGGCCCCCGGACAAATCCTTCGCTTATGAAAACAAACGCGAGGGTGTCCAGTGGTCAGCGGCTCTGCACTAAACAAGGATTTCAATCACAGAGGTTTTATCTAAACAGCAATATTGCCGAGATGAGTGAACTTCTGAAAGGGATTGCACCACTGCGAGCAAACCGTGCCCTTTCAAGCAGCATCATATTAAGTGACTGTAAAGCAGACGGTTACACGTAGATTGTTGTAGGCAGTTGTGGCTCCCTCCTTGTCCCATCTTGGATAGGATCTGGGAGATCAGGAACCCCCCCTCCTGGTCTGATGAGGGGTTCAGGAGAGCTTCCATGCAGGAATATCTCAGCAGAAGGGGCCTCTCCCAGCTGGAGCAGGGATGCTCTGCAGGGGATGTGTGGAGGTCTACAGAGAAACAGGTGGAAATGGGGAGGAGACAGAGGACAGCTGTTCCCATGCAATCATTAACAATGTTAAAATCTGACATAGCAGTTTAAAAAACAAGAAAGTGGCAGTTTTTCACCCACTGGGTAGCTGAGCTGTGAAATTCCTTGTTGCAGATGTGGCTGTTAGAAGTTTACATTGCTTTAAAAAGTGCCTAGAGAAATTTCTGGAAGAAAAAAACATTGGTGGCTAATAAACATGAAGATATTACCCTTCTCTTTGAAACTCCATTATCCATAAAGGATTGGAGGAAAAGAGTCTGATTACAGCATGCTTGCCCTGTACTTGTACTCATCTCTCAACATCTGCTCTTGGACACTAGTTAAGCTAGGTAGATCTTTGATCTGATCCAGACACATTGTTTTTCTCTTTTGAAAGGGCTCTAGTATGTTAAAAAAAAAGTCTTTGTCATCCCTCCTTACATACCTTTCAATTTTCAGATTTCATTGCAGAAAGATGAGCCCACATCTGCTTTCCCAGGGCTGCTCCAAAAACATTTTTGACACAGCACTGGGTTGCTCATGTTGCCTTTTCCTCCAAAACCCACCTCCTCCCCAGCCAGAGCTCTCTGAGCATGTACTCAAACCATACCAGTGTCCTTTTATTCCAGCAGTAACAAGACATTGCTGTATTGCTGGCCAAACCGGCACCAGTGAGCAAAGCCAGCCAGCAGCTCACGCCTGGGGACCGGGAGCTCTGCCTCCCTTTACGCCCCAAAATGCCTTTGTTATACAGTTGCTATTTAGTGACACTGCTCATCCACATATGATGCTAAAAATTATTCTGGATCCAGTCATGCTTTGGAAAACTGCAAGTCTAACTAGGACAGCTAAACTCCAACCTGCTTTTGTTCATTCCTCCTGCCTATCATTAGTTTAATATCAACTTGCCAAGCTGAACTTGATGTACAAGCTCTATACAGCCGCCTGCACGATTCTTTTCCCCTTTTCATGGATGCGTCCTCACACCTGCAGCCAGCAAGGTCTGAACAAACAGCCTGTGATCCAGACCAGCAGCAGGGTTCCACTTCTGTGCAGGTTAAAAAATTCATTGCAACACAGCATTCCTCCTGTCGAGATTTGGCAGCATCCTTTAACAGCAGGGAACATCCTCCTCATTTCCCAAGGGAGAGTGATGAGAACCCAGCACCATCCAGCAGAGCTCATGCAGGAAAATAACCCCAGTGTGTGGTCCTGGTGACCATCACTGCTGCTGATAGCAGCCAGCAAACAGCTCAGCTCCCATTCGTGGTACGTGGCTCTCTGCTAACACTCCCGAATGCGTGCGGCTAGCCACATCCCTCACCTGGCACCCACATGTTGTGCTGTAGAAAAGCAGCATAACACCTCACAGCCTTCTCTTTTGTGGGCATCCATGTGCCACAGTCGTGGTAGCCATGACAATTTCATTTTGTGGCTAAAGCTGCCTGGATGTTCCCATGCAGCAAGCAGTCACCAGAAGCATCATACCACTGGTTGGATTTGGGGGTGGGAGGCTGGGGAGTATCTCATGCTGGTATCTCACCTGGTCAGACATGAGATGAGGATTTCTGGTCAGGAGCAGTGGCAGGATGGCAGAGCCTGCCATGTAGGGACGGAAAATTTCTGCTTAAGGCAGAAATTCTTCACGATGAGGGTGGTGAAGCACTGGAATAGGTTGCCCAGAGAGGTTTTGGATGGCCCAACCCCGGAAATGTTAAAGGCCAGGTTGGATGGAGCTTTGGGCAACCTGGTCTAGTGGGAGGTGTCCCTGCCCATGGCAGGGGGTTGGAACTAGGTGATCTTTAAGGTCCCTTCCAACCCAAACCATGCTGTGATTCTATGATGTTTCACGTGATTCCTGCTGAGGTGGGACTGGCAGAGCAGGGAACACAGCCAGAAGCACAAAATGCCCAAAGTCCAGGAGCGAATTCCCAAGACCTCCCTTCTCTGTGCTCACCAGACGATCCTCCTGCCCTCTTAGCTGAATTATTTATCCTGTACAGTCCCTTCCTCCTGCCTGCCCAACTCACCTGCCAGCGCCAGCAAGCAATGTGCAGCATGCTCTCGCTTTCATTGAGAGAACAGTAAGGGATTCCTTCTTTCCTAGGCTGACCTGCCACTTCAGTCACTGACGGAATTGTTCTTGGCAGTCACGGTCATAGCCAACACAGGTTGATGAGGGGAAAGTCCTGTTTATCTAATGTAATTTCCTTTTATGACAAGGTTACCCACCTAGCTGACAAAGGGAAGAGGGAAGCCAGTTTTGGATTTCAGCAAAGCTTTTGATGCTGTTCCTCACAGTATCCTTCTGGACAAAATGGCCAGCATACAGCTAGACAAGTACACAATATGATGGGTGAACAGTTGGCTGACAGGTCAGGCTCAAAGGGTTATGGTAAATGGGGTTACATCAGGCTGGCAGCCAGTCACTAGTGGGGTTCCCTAGGGCTCCATTTTAGGGTCAGGTCTCTTCAGTGTTTTCGTCAATGACCTGGATGCAGGACTCAATGCATACTAAGTTTGTGGATGACACTAAACTGGGGGAGCTGTTGACTCCCTTGGGGGTAGAGAAGCCTTGCAGAGAGACCTTGACAAATCATAGAGCTGGGCAATCACCAACAGCATGAAGTTCACTAAGAGCAAGGGCCAGATTCTGCATCTGGGACGGGGCAACCGTGGCTGTACGTACAGACTGGGGTCGAGGGGCTGGAGAGCAGCCCTGCAGGAAGGGATCTGGGGGTTCTGGCTGGCGGCAAGTTGAACCTGAGCCAGCAGTGTGCCCTGGCAGCTAGGAGGGACAGTCATGTCCTGGGGTGCATCAGGCACGGCACTGCTGGCTGGTTGAGGGCAGTGATTGTCCCGCTCTGCTCGGCGCCAGTGCGGCCTCACCTCAAGTACTGTGTGCAGTTTTGGGTGCCACAATATAAGAAGGACATAAAACTGTTAGAGAATGTCCAAAGGAGGGCTACAAAGATGATGAAGGGTCTAGAGGGGAAGACGTGTGAGGAGCAGCTGAAGTCCCTTGGTTTGTTCAGCCCAGAGCAGAGGAGATGAGGGGAGGCCTCATGGCGGCCTGCAGCTTCCTCACGAGGGGAGCGCAGGGGCAGGCGCTGAGCTCTGCTCTCTGGTGACAGCGACAGGACCCGAGGGAACGGTGTGGGGCTGTGACAGGGGAGGTCCAGGCTGGGTGTCAGGAAAAGGTTCTTCACCGAGAGGGTGGTCGGGCACTGGCACAGGCTGCCCAGGGATGCGGTCACGGCACAAAGCCTGCCGGAGTTCTGGAAGCGTTTGGACAACGCTCCCAGACATATGGTCTGGTATTTGGGCGGTCCTGTGTGGAGCCAGCAGTTGGACACGGTCCTTGTGGGCCCCTTCCAACTCAGGATATTCTGTGATTCTCTGACAGCGTGCTCTGCGCACGTGTGCGAGCGTTGTGTTTCCTACACCTAGGTGCTATTGATTTCTGAAGGGACACAATACAACTGCCTGGCTACGTTTCAAGCATTTCGTAACTGATGATTATTTAAGAAGCGTTACCTCACCGCTGTGTGTGCTGGATGAGCGCTGGGCTCTGAGAGGGGGCTGTGGGCTTTTCTCTCCCTTGCTCTAAAATAATATAGCCGGCATGGCTGGGCACGGTGTCTGCAGGAAACACACTGCGGTGCCACAGCCTCGGGGTGTTTGCCCAGAGCCAGCTGGTCTGGGCAGCCGTACTGTCGTATCACGCCTTCTGGAAGCAGCGCCCACACGTTTTTTCTCTCCTGGTGGAAGATACTATGAGTTTACTATACGGACACGCTCCAAGCCTAGTGCTTTTCATCTGTCTCCTTCCTCTGCAGTTACTAAATATTAAATGGTTTAATGCTAAATATACATTAAGCTATTGGTTCGTCGGCAAATGAAGGGAAGACGATAGGGTACAAGCTAAGGTCAGAAGCAGATAACAGACGTTAGAAATGCCGTTTTCCATCCATGAACTGTGAAGGAGCGCAGTGCAACCAGCTCGGGTGGAGACATCTTCACAATAGCATCTAGAGTGAGATGAGATGAGTCCTGCTCATGACAACCTTCATTAAAAAGTCAGCATTTGCCAGCAGCTACCACACCACGATGTTGGAGCTAACCCTCGAGCGCCTCTGTGCAAGGAGTAGAAAATAACCCAGCAGTGACTCAGCTGCTTCTGCTGACAAATGGTGCTCTGATTTCCCAATCGAATGCAACCCAAGCCAGCGCAACGATGCTGGAGTATCCCACGTGTGGCCTTTCATTCAGGGAGGAGATGTGGATAGAAGCCAGGACCAGCATCACGAAGGAACATCTGGGAGGATGCCACCGCTTCCAGGCGTGCTCTCCTGCCTTCCCACCCCTTTGTCCCCAGATTTGCCCCAGACCAGCACACAAGCTGGGGCTTCCCTTGCACCATGGCTTGTTGAGCACTGAGGACGTGAGCCTGGAGCTGCGTTAACACCTTGGGCGCACGTAGTGCCTGGGGCACAGCGATCTGGATGCTGCTGGCCAAAAGTCTGCCAAGATGTCGCCGTCAAGGCAACCAAAAGAAACAAACGGAGGTTTAACTATTTTATTGCCAATTAACCTCAACCCACGTGAATGTACATTTGTGTAAGCCGTGCCACAGATATCCAGCTTTGACCACAGCCAGGGACCTCTGCTACACTTCTTCATCCCGGACAGCCACCGGCAGAGCCTTTGGCACAGACACAAACCCAGGAGGAGTTTCCCTGGTGGCAGGTGCCTGGGGAAGGGTCTCTGTCCACGCCACGCACGCAGGCCACCACTGCTCTGTTCCCAGAGGTAACTCCTACAACAGCCCTTTCTACATGCAGCATCTCTGGCATCAACAGTGCTGCTACCACGTGCCGTTGGGAACTGTATTTACTCCCTATTTTCAACATTACAGTGTGAGGAGACTCAGTATCAGCTAGTCCTTATAGAGCGTCTGCCTTTCGTAGCCTCAGACTGATCTGCTCCTCTCCCTGTCTTCGGGAAATGCCATTTCTTGTGCATTTTGCTTTTGGCAGCATAATGTAGTTGGGCTTCACGTCCCTGAGCCTGATAAACCGAGTGACTCAGAAACCTGCAATCTGCTTCAAAACAAAGCATTTAAGATAAAAGATATAAGCAGTAATGGAGCTGCTCAGCTCAGGAGCGTAAATGCTAGAGGGTTACTCATGTACTCAAAAACCTCCTAACCTTTCTTCGGCTTTTTTTAACCCCTGCAAGCCCTGGGCAAGACGGGCGGCAAGTAAGAGCCGATGTGTCATTTCAGATACACTTCCACTCCAGTTCGCCAAACCCCCGAGCCTGGGAGCAGAAGATGCTCTGATGCCAGCACAAAGCAACAAGGATGACGTAGAGCGGGGAGAGCTGAGCGCTCACTCCACAGCCTCCAAAGTGCTCTTATTTCTGCTAGTTAAACAGACGCTGGCTTCTGAGGGGATTATGTGTCATCAAGCCAGTTGGCTGTGACAACTAATTCTCTCCAGCAACAGTTTGGCCTTTAGATTTGCAGTTCAAAGGGTGTACCGGGAGCACTGCCATCCAACACCATGTGCAGCAATTTGTCCCCACCTGGACTTCCCTCTTCCCAAACAGGTGGCACCTCGAACACGTTGCACCCTCTGCCCGCACCAGCAGACCAGCAGGTCCTGCCAAGCAGCGCGGGCAGGAGCCATGGTGCTCCTTTGAAGCCTCGGAGATACCTCCAGCAGGAACAGGAGATTGCTCCAGGCAACAAGAAGAAGCTAAAATCAGCTCGGCAGTTAAACAGCAGCCTGCCTGAGCTCCCTGTTCCTGCAGCTGGATGTTAGCGTGGCTGTTGTGCCGCAGCGCGTTCCTCCGGCCGAGCTTCAGCAGAGCTGGGAAGCACAGGGCAAACAGTGATGGAGCCCAGCTCAGCTGTGATGAAGTCTGGGGGAAAAAATCTGCTGCAGCCTGAGATGAGGGAGATTCCTGGCGAGAGCAGCCAAAAGAGTAAACAGTTTTGGAATGCAGCCTTGAAAACAGCACTGAAAATATTATATACGCTCATATAAATTGATGGCTGACCCTCACAGGAGTAGCAGGACAGACGAAAAGCAGACCCAGGAAGCTGAAATAATTTCAGGCATTGAAAAACATAGAAAGAATGATGGAAAAGACTAGAAATGAGGAAAAAGATGGAGAGGAGAGGAGTTAATAGAAAAGGCAAAGGATGCATTGGGAAGCTCGGATCGGAGCTGGGGTCCAGGGCTGGATGCGTTAGCATGGAAGTGACCCCGAGCCATCAGACTCGCAGGGCTCAGCTCACCTAAAGCCAGGGGAGGCTGAGTGCCGGGGATACTGAGTTGTCCTCCATCGCAGCACCGGTTAAGCATTAGGAAGCAGTGCCCTGACAGCATACAGCATCGCTGCTGCTCGCCGGACAGATACTAGAGACTCTCCCAGCCCAGTTTCCAATGGAGATATCCCAGTCTGGGACTGGGAGCCGGACCTTGTCAGGGAGGAGAGGGTGGATGGGATGGATCCTGCTCAGCTCTCCTCCCTCTATTGCAATCGTCCTGCCCCCTCTAGAGGCTGCATCTGCTCCCACCAACCCCTGATTCCCCAGTGCACAGCGGGTGGATGGGGGCACCTGAGGCTGCAACACTGCCATGGACAAGGACACGACGATCGATCGGCGAGGAGACCTCAGAGCTGCCTTGTTCGCAGGCTCCAATAACATCTGGAGCTCATTCGCTGCGGGGCAGCCGCGGGGCAGAGCTTTCGGCTGCACGTGTGCCGCTGTACGTGACCACTGCCGGTGGTGACAGTGACAGCCACCCGACGTCCCAGCACAGGGACTGAGGCTGGAAGGACACTGCCGTTCACAAGCAAATGGTTGCACATCGTTACAGTAACGAACCGCTCCGTCACTGTGCTGCTGCTGCTGCACCGCTGAGTCCTTTGGCCGGTTTACAGCGCGGTTCTTCATTTGCTGCACTGCCAGCGTGAAAGGAGGGTCTCAAAGGCAAGAATAATTAATAGGGGACATGTTAAAATGAAGTGAGTTGAATCATAGGAAACTACAGAAAATGGAGATGGAGGAGGAGATCGAGGTCTGCAGGGCACCTGCAAGAGGAAAAGAAAATTCTTGCTCTCTTACACCTCCACTTTCTGCCCTCACATTGAAGCATTTAAGGTCTTGTTCCTGAGGACAGGAGAAAGCTTGGGTCTCTCAATAACGACACCGCAGAGCTGTCTCGATCTGTGAGGCCACGTGAAGAAATGCAGCTGTCTCTTAAATAACAGAAGTTGTCAACCAGTTGTGAATAGATGAGTGATCGTGGCTTTGGCCGTCACAGCGAAGGGTCTTATTTCAGAGATGAGCCAATGAAGCCCCATTCATCTATCCAGGGCCCATCATAAGGCTGTTAAGGGAGCATCTGTCACAAAACCACAATGCCTTTAAATGCTTGAAAAAGGCCAGAGTAAAAATAACTGTGCTTAGCTTATTTACTTTTCTTTGGGTGACATGATTCTTGAAACTCTGTAGCAAAAACAAGTGATAAAAATGATGGGTAGCCAAAATCCAGGCCGTGAGTAGGATGAGGCTTGTTTTTCACCTTGGCATAGAGTTTGTTTGTCTGTTCAGTTTTCCCAGTTAGCGGGGTGGGCACGAAAGCCTGCGGAAATGAGTGCAGAGAGTGCACGGCTCTGGTGCACCGCGCGTTGTGCTCGGCATGCTCCCTCCAGCGCACAAATCCTTTTTCTGCTCCCTGCTGCAGCTGGGGATCCATCCCGAGCAGCAGGACGGGGCATTGCAGGGTGTGCGGGCGGGGGGCTTCGCAGGCAGGGCCGGGGAGCGGCGCAGTGGACAGGGCACAGTATCAGGGGACACGGCAAAGCCCCGAGCATGAGCTTCAGGCCACGCGTGATGTGCTTCGGCAAGGCACGCAGGGCAGCATACTCGCTAGCAAGTCGGTGTTAGTTTGCTCATCAGGACTAAACCCACGCTCTAAGTTAAAAAAAAAAAAAAAATCACCTTTAGTGCAAACTGAAAGAGAAAGTCAAGCTTAGGCATCACGGCTATTTTATGTGAATGGCTCCAGCTCATGCTTTCCTCCACTCCCTCGTAAACTCATACTGGCGAGAACAATGTCTTTTCCTGATGTATAGCTGCACAGCTCCTCTTACTGCTGGGTAGCATCCAGGCTGCCCGAAACACAGAGCTCCAAATGGCAAAACCACTGCTCATGCGCAGACCTGCTTTGTTGTAGCCACAGTTTATCGAGCGCATCTCACGTGCATGAGATGGATGCTCCTGGAGCTAGAGGCAGGCGTTTAGGCTCTGTAATGCACATCAGTCCCCCTCCAAGAGGAACTGGAGTGCCCGTGTTCAGCTCGACAGTGGTGGTAAAGACTTCGCTGGGTGATGCAACTGGGTGTTTAGAATTCATATTAAATTGTAAGCCAAATCAAATTCCTCTTTCCTTTATAAATTTTATTTCATTGGCCCAGGTTGTTTTGAAAAATTATCTTGAATGTGGATGAAAAAATGGATTGTGGTCATATGTACACAGCTGTTGGGTTCCTCTACAAAAACATTTCACACCAAAAGATAGGACTTCATACCCAAAGTTTCAATATATAGAAGCAATGCCTGTGTTCATAGATTTTAAGCTAGGACAAGAATAGGGAAAATATTTTTAAACTATCCGAGTGTTTTAGAAAGCTAAATCTCCCTTCTGCCCCCCAAAAACCCCTGATGTAAACTCGCAGATTATCACCATCTAAGCTGGCCCCTGGATTTTGGCCAAGTGGTGTGTCTCTCGCAGCCACAGCCCCGTGTTCAATTTCAGACTGAAGCAATGACTCGCTTGGGCAGCTTCGTCTCACTGAACTCGAGCTGACTGACAGCACAGCAGCTCGTCCCAGCAAGCTGCCCCGGCTCCCTCCCTTCCCCGCGGAGAGCGGCATCTCCCAAAGGTGGCTCGACCTGCCTGTTCCAGCAGCGAGACCTCTCTGCTCCAGCCTCTTATCTGGAAAGGCTGTGACGTTTTGAATAAATCCTTACCAAAAAGCGCATGTGTGGACAGCACTCAGCACAATGGACTGACCGGGACTTTCATCCCTCAGGGAATAAAAATAGCAAGTAATATTAAAACTATGTATTTTCACAGATTGCAATCAAGGCTCACAACACATGAACACTTAATTTCCTGCTTTCAGTTCACTATCAGATTTTATTCTTAGGATAGTGGGGTTTGTTAATGTTTCTTTTTCCCCAGAATAGGAGAGGGTTTTTTTCTTTAACCACAATACATTCAGCCATGAAAAATGAGATTGAAAATGATTAATAGGAAGCTGAAGGATTCATCTGAGATTGACAAAGATTAACATGAGCCTTATTCTTATCTGGTTTTGTTTTCTTTTCTCCCCTCTTCCTCTTAGCTACCTAGACAGCTTAGATCGAATCGGCGCTGCAGACTACCAGCCCACGGAGCAGGATATCCTTCGAACCAGGGTCAAAACAACTGGCATCGTAGAAACCCACTTCACATTCAAAAACCTCCACTTCAGGTTAGTCTAAAACTGCATACAGCAGGAAGTTTTCAGAGTGTTTATTTGTCACGGTGTTCCCCTATCGTTCTCCAAAGAGAAACTATTGAACTGCCAGTTAACGCATTGATGGCTCCCACTGCAGAGGATGCAGCATTTCTGGGGTTCGACGATATGAAAAGTTTGTAAATCCTGTCTTGAAAATCACTACCTTTAAGATAGGAGCTTGTGATACCTTCTGCTAACCCACCTGACACCTCTTTGTTTGGAAACGCAATATGAGACTGGCCCGAAGACTGATCAAGCCTCGTAAATGTGCAAATATTTGGCCAAATCTTTTCTCCAAAATGAGTCAATCACATGTGGCTAACACTATGTATCGATGGTTGTGGTGTCAGCCAGCAGAGGGACCGAGCCAGTGATTAACAACCTGTTACTTTGTGTTTGGAGCCTTCCAGGGACATTATGGCCAGAAAATGCCCAAACTGCTAAAGTTTCCTCTTATCTAACAAAGAGCGAGTGCTGATTCCTCTCCTGTGCCGCAGGCTCTTTGATGTCGGAGGCCAGAGGTCAGAACGCAAGAAGTGGATTCACTGCTTTGAGGATGTCACAGCGATCATTTTCTGCGTCGCGCTGAGTGGCTACGACCAGGTGCTCCATGAAGATGAAACCACGGTGAGTGCTAACCGGGTCTTGGAGGCCCCAGCACTTCTTTACGGGATATCACATAGCCAGCAACTGCTCAGAGATCGCCTTATGCTGGCTGTGTGCTACAGTAATGTGCTTTTGTCGGTCACTCCCCCTTTGACATCCTGGGGGAGACTTGTCCTCCTCCACACTCCTCAAAATCAAGTCCTGCACTCCCAGGTAACGGTTCCTTGCGCTGGTGAAGTCACGGTGTTTTATTGCTCTTTTCTAGCTGACCTGTGTGTTTTCAAAGCATGTTAACAGGACCCTATGTCCAGAAACAGAGAAGATGCAGATAGGTGGGCTTTTAAAACGAATTTAAGGAATCAGTCATGCCGTGGTGCAGAGAGGTGTGCGAAGGCCATGCCCTCCTGAGGCAGGCTCAGGCTAGGAGTATAACCTATTTCTTCAGGCTACAGAATTTCATTTTCATGAGTGAAACTGGAACTGTTTGATTCCTTAGGTAATTTGCTCTAGGAGTGCTTTTATAACTTCCCACTGTGACATTAGGCTCAAAATACCATCTGGAAATAAAGTTAGCAAGGACCTGTGTGCTCCCTGGTACTAGAAGGAGTGCAATTAATACAAATGAATTAAATACACAGAAAGGATGCAAGAAGACTCATTACTGTATTCTAGCCATTCATTCAGCGTGATGGAAATGAAAGCTTTTGGGACTAACAACAAGTGAGGCAAGCACACGGTGGCATTTGTCTAACAAAAAGGAGTCAAAGGCCGTACTCTGACTTGGGAAATTATTTCATCTGTGCCCAGTCTATGGCAGCATGAAGGGCTCGCTTGTGCCAGCCCCATCTGTCTGAGGGACTTTATTCTTCTGCTTGTAAAGATGTTAGTCCTGCAGAAGGCTGTTGATGAGGAAGGAATCGAGGTAATGTTTGCTGTTAGTTTTCAGGTGTCTCTTCCCAAAAAGATTGGCAGAGCTGTCGTTTCCAGCCTCATCCAAGCCAGATACTTGAGCTCTGGCCAACTGTTGGATGAAGTCACCTGTTCATTTAGGTCATACTGATGCCAGAATTCAGGATGGTATTAACATCACGTCTATGTCCCTCCAGATAGCTAAAGAGACCGACTGAGATACCCTGCACCCTCTCATATCCGCTCATTTATAAACATCAGTTTTCACCTCCCTCTGCCTCCAGCCCTGATATGCTCAAGGATGCTCAGTCCTGTAGGATTCACTGGGGAGGAACCAAAATCTCCTGGTGTGGTTTGAAAAACCCAGCCATTAACTCAATGCCACACAGCTCTGCAGCTGGGCAGGAGAAGCACACTGAGGACATGAAGAATACACAGGGAGGGGACAGATCTGCAGGGCAGTGGCCTGAGAAGACAACAAGGTGCTCTGTAGGTATGACTTGGCGGTGACACCCAAACCATGAAGCCAAGGGCTGCTGCCAGTGAGTGCCCGTCACCCACTTCCCCCCGGGCAGGGTAAGGTCCTGAGCAGGGTGCCAGCTCAGCCTCCTCTCTCAAGTGCCTCGCTGCAGAAAGCAGGATTTGTGCAGCTCTGACTTTGCTTTTGCATCAGGAGGGCTCTGGCACAGCACTGACATTTGCTTGCTGTTTCAATCCCTTTTCACAAAGCATTTCTGGGGATGCTGAGCAACAGGAGGGCAGAGGCAGCTGCTGTTCATTTACACATTCAGTGTAAATGGGGAGAGGATTCGGCACCAACACCGCCGCGCTGCAGGACGCCCCCGCCTAACCCAGATAAACAACCCCGAGCGAGGCCAATGCAAATCGGAAAAATGACAGTGTCGCATCTTGCCTGCCCTGTTACACCGCTGCACAAACGGCAGGTGGGAAACGCAGCACCCACGGACTCTCGGTCCCCTCTCAGCTTCGCCCCCTAGCATTCACCCTCCTCCCCAGGAACATGGTTCCTCTCCAAAAAACTAGCAGTAAAAGCAGCAGCTCTACAGTCAGCTGATTTGCCGTCTGCCTGCATCCGTCACATCTGCTGGCTTTAATGACGTAAATCAGCTTTTATTGCTTCTCACTTAGAAAACACAAAAGAGAAGGCAGCTAAGAGCTGGATGCTGTTCCTCCATCTTCATTTTCTATAGAAATGTGTACAACGGTGCGGGCATTTCCAGCTTTATTAAGCCACTGGAGGTCTGGGGGCTGTACAGATGTGGAAAGACCTGTAGTGCTTTCATTGCTGGCATGGAGCTGTGAGAAGGAAGGAGCCTTACTACGTGCCAGGTGCCCCAAAAAATACTTGGAAAGCTGGTGCATAAAGGGAACAGCTTTTCCTGGTGCATTCAGCGTCCTGTTGACAGTAATCACAGGATTTCACAATGGCTTTTTATGCTTCTCTGAGTCAAACCGCGCTTTGGGCAGGTAAAGCTGCAGTTCAGGTGTAGTCAGACTTCACCAGGGAGCAAGGGCTCGCCTTGCTAAGCTCCAGTTAGTGTGAGAGCATTGGGATCAGTGTAGCTGTAGGGTCAGCTTGTCACATTGAAATAAGCCCACGAACAACAGGTTTGCTGTAAATCCTTTCAAACAGGACTGAGCACAGAGCTGGTTAAACAGGGCTGAGTGAAATGCCCACTGACCTGCCCCTTCCTTTAAAAGTAAAGCACATCTGTAAGCTGGAAAGGGCTTTTTGCAGTTTTTTGCACTCCTTGTTCTGAAAGACTCAGTACCCATCTTCCTGCAGCGGCTAACAAGGGCTGTTGTGTGTGGAGCGAGACCAGGGAGTCTTTTATAAGGGATATGTTTTCTCTCCAATTCCCTACCACAAAGAGCAACACCATGGGAGTCGAGGAAGGCAAGTACTTCTCTGCATCTGGATCAGAAAGAAAACTTTCTGCACCTGTGATTTCTATGCCCGCTTGCCCCTAAAGACCACGCTTTGCACAGGAGCACCCAGCTCTGTTGAATCCAGCCGCTCACATGGCCCCAAACACCATCTTACGCCACTTCTCCTGCAGCGCGATGTCCCAGGGCCAGGCTGCTGGGCACCGTGCACGCCTGGCTCACGAGCAGAGAGGAGCAAACCCACAGGGAAATTCAAGCAATGCCTGCAGCAGTGCCTTTGCTGCCAGACACAGCCCACAGCCCGAGCTCACGAGCCAAAATTGCACACGCTGCCCAACCCATGCAGTGCACAAGACACTGCCTTCAAGGTATTATGCCTCCCCTGCAGCTACCGTTACCGAGTCCATCACAAGGACTTGCGTGGCTATCTGCCCTGGGGTATTTGTACACGCTGGCAACATCCTCCTTTAACTGACTGAGCCACTCAATAGATTATGTTTTTGCATAACGATGTGATTTTGTCTCATTTGTGACTTATCTTTATGCTTAATAAGATGAGGAAGGAAAGGCTATAGAAGGAAAAGCCTCAGCTCTGTAACTGGAGGAGGGCAGAAGGACATCAGTCATAATAATCAGTAAAACTGGAGAAGACAATGAACAAAGGCAGATGCGCGTTGTTCCTTTTAAATATTTTAAAGACAGCAATGGCATGGGACCTGTCATGGGAACCTATACTGTCCTCTTTGGTTCTTGCTCACAAATGCAAAGGAGTCGTGGCAAGAGAGGGAGATGCTGCATATTGCTGCCTCTGAAACTAAGATATTTAGGTCATCCATAACTAGCCAAGATATGAAAGTATTGTTTGTGTGTCCCCATTGCTGAATGTGTAATGGGTAGAAGGCACTGTGCTGGTGACCCTTGGCGTGCATTAGCGTTGGCCTGTTAGTTCATATTTCATTGCATGACCTGCTTAGCGTGCTCTCTCTGCTGTCATTGGGCAGTGAAAATTGAATTGCAGCACTCAGAAATTTCCTTAGCAGTGACAAAGCAAGCAGCAGCAGCTTGGGCACCTTAGGAAATAAACCAGGAGGGGGATATGGAGTTTCTGTGCTTAGGATAATGGTCAATGTCCTTGTAGTCTGCATGACAGTTAGCACTTAGTCACCAAGGAAAACAAAAAAGATTGCATCAGTTGTGTGCTGCAGAAACAACCAGCTCTCCTCCTGTGCTCTGGTGAAAAAAAAAGGGGGGTTGTGAGCGTTTCCGCATGGGCAGTCTTGACCACAGCCTCCTTTCTCCCTCGTGCTCAGCAGAAAACTCTGCCCTCCACATCAGTGATGTGAACGTGTTTGTGCAATGACATCCGAACCCAGTTACAAGCGATTCTGTCTCTTGTCCTGCCCAGGAAGAGAGAACCGCACCTCTGGGGGCGAGTGGTCACTCCTCTGTAGCGCGGCCGGGGGGCTGCTCTCCTTGCTGGGCTGTAAAGCGCCTGCAGGCACCAGGGTCTGACACGTCCATCGCGAAGCCGGGAGGGGACGTCACGCGAGGCGGGGAGGCATTCCTGGAGTTAGCCGGTACAGGACAGCTTGTGGAAATGGGGAGCTGCTCTGGTGGGTTCCCAGCAGCCCTCCCAGGACGTGAGAGCATTCCCCATGGGGCAGCAGGGAAGGAGAAGGTGGGGTTTAGGACCAGAACGTCTCCCAGGTAAATAAGGAAAAGTGAGCAGAGCCACGGTTGTGTTTGCCCAGCGAAGCAGCAGAGGTGGGGAAAAAGTCCCCCTCTATGGAGCAGGAGGCCAGGTCAGGCAGCCTCATGGAGCTTCAGGAATTTCAAAGGAATAGAGGATTTTTATCCTAACTGTCATTCTCTCCAGGGATGCACTGGTTTGTGCTGTGTGTATATTCTGGCTGAGACTGAACACTAAGAGTCACTGCTTCTTGGGAAGACACTGTCATGTCCTAACAGGTATTACTGCAAATTAGTCAAGCCATAGAAGAGAAGCAGAAGGATTTCTGTAGGGTCCTTACGCAGCCTTGCTGCTGTCGGAGAGTTAAGCTTCACCTAACCGTGAAGCCCATCCCAGGAGAAGGCCTTGGCTTCTCTTCCCTACCCAAAAGCCATGCCCCGCCGCGCCTGGCGTGCAGCGAGGCGTTATTGCGTGGGGCCGGCGAGGTGCGGCACGGTAAGTACGGGCACACCGAGGCTGATGGCTGCTGCAAACGAGGTTATTAGCTTAAACCACAACAAGCGTTCGTGTGTTCCTCTCTGCTTTTATTTTAAATCGGTGAGGATGATAAAAATGTTATTAAAAATGTTCTGTGAGGGAGCCTGCTTAAAAACAGTTGATTGTATTTGCTTTCTGTTCCCCTGACCACCCTCCGCTTTCTTCTCTCCTCCTGAAGGGCTTTGGGTAGCCAAGGATCTCCTGTACAAAATGTTTGTGGGTTTCTACGCGGTTACAATTCTGACACCACGAGTAACAGAGGAGCGTTGCTCTGTGGCTCCCACAGCAGCCCGTACACAGTGAGTTAGCAGAAAAAACAGCACACAAACGGGGGATGATCCAGATAAGCGAACGTCTTGCAACCGAGGCCAATAAATAAGCGCATTCCTACGTTTGTACACGACCGCGTCCTCCCCGCGCGCTGTTGCGATGCGGGGCGGAGAGGGGCTTGCAGCGAGCAAAGCGTGCGGGGCGGCGGGCAGCGGGCATCCCCTTTCCCTCCGGGTCCCGTCGGCCGCTTCCCTCGTCCTCTTGCGTCTGGCTAAAACGTTCATCAGCAGCTAAAGCGTGTCAATGAAAAGGAAAGCGTTAATCAATAACGTACTGGGCTCAATTAAGCTGCCGGCGCGCACGTGAAACGGAGCGGGAGAGGGGTGAAAGCCGCGCGGCGGCTGGAGGAGCCCCGGGCTGCGTCCCGCACCGCTGAATTTCCAAATGTCGGGGGGGGGGGCCGCGCCGCACCCGCCCTGGAAAAGTCATCGGCAACGCGACAGTGCGGCCCTGTTCTCTCTAGCGCATCTCCTGCGTCAGCTGTAACATCTGCGAGTCTTGTGTGTGCATTAGCGGGTTTGGGGAGTGCTGTCCCAAGGAGATCCGCGGGGACGAGCCGAGGAGCCGGTCTGGTCCGTAACCCGATTTGCCTTTGGTAACCCCGTCCTCACGGCGCCTGCTCTCTCTGCTGTCCCGCTCCCGGTTGAGAGACGGCCACGCGACCGGCGTGCGCACTCCGGCGGCGGCCTCTCGCGCCAAACAGCACCAAGCCTCAGCACCTTCACAACTTTTCCTCGGCCGTCTGACCTTATCTAGCCAAACAAAGGCCAAAAAATGAGCATTTGAGAGACCAACCAAATTTGGCAGGTATGAAGCTTCTCTTGAACTGAGAAAAAAAAAAAAAACAGAAACTGCGTTGAGAGTTGAAAGCAGCAGGGAACATGACACTTGGTTGACTTTGCCGTGAGCTCTTTCCACCACCATAAAACCACGTGGCGGACTTTGCAGCTCTCTGACTGGTCTTTTTTCATTCCTTTTATCTCTTTGCTTTCCTGTGTGGTTTTTTGCATGACCTATAACCAAAAAGCTGACTTCTCGCTGTGCGTGCATTTGAACTCACGGCTCTTCTGCGGGCGAGCAGCTAATGTTCTTCCTAGAGGCATGAGCTAACATCGGTGGTAGCTGGCTGACTTGTAGTCTGGTTGTTCTTAGATGCCCTTCCTTACGTTTTTCTTTCTTCTACTTTTTCCTCTTCCTTTTTCACCTTTTTTTCCCCTCTCTGCCAGACACTTTTTGTTGAACCACCTCCAAAGACAACTAAAAACAAAATAAAAAAAATTAAAAGAAAAGCCCAACAACAGACAACAACACTAAACAAAATAACCAAACCAGGCAAAGGTCACGGCAAGGTCATTTCCAAACTTATGTCACCTGGATGTCTGCTTCCAACTCTAGATTAATTCAAGGATCTACCAGTCCTTGGTTAATGTATCCAACCAATTGTGTGCCACACACCTAAGAAAGTTTAAAAAAAAAAATAGAAAACATTTTAGAAAATCTGCATGAGCTACACCGACACATAAGTCTGATCAAAGGGCAAAAATAACTCCCCATCCATGCATGGTGCATGATGATTTATATGAGCTGGGATCCTGTAAATTATATGCTATGCAAAATCAAAACAGCTCTGTATAGTTAAATGCCCTTACGTTACTAACTGTACGTCAAATGTTATAGGGATTGCATCTGTGTATGTATACGTTCAGCTGTATGTATACATAAATTTATTATGTATATTGTAGCCATTCTTCTTTTGTTTTCCTCCTTAATTTAGTTTTTTTAGATTTCCTTACATGTTGAACATCCCCAGGTCACTGCTTTTGGCCTGATGTGATCTCTCCTTTGTATTGCAGAACCGCATGCACGAATCACTGAAGCTGTTTGACAGCATCTGCAACAACAAGTGGTTCACAGATACATCTATCATCCTCTTTCTAAACAAGAAGGACATATTTGAGGAGAAAATTAAGAAATCTCCACTGACTATCTGCTTTCCTGAGTATACAGGTAATGAGAAAGCTGGATGTACAGGATTGCGTAGCAAAGAGAGGGAGTGGCTGCACAGAGCATTTCCCATCCAGGCCGTTGCTGTCCCGTATTGCAGGCAGCGAGGCTAAAGGTTTCTGGATGCACAGCTAGGGCTCCCATTGGCCTCACTGCAAAAGTTTTATTTCACTAAATGTCCCCACCATCTCCTGGGGGCTGTTCAGTGGCCCAAGTAAAGCACAAGGATGACTTAGGTCCAAGTTCTTTGCCAGCAAAGGGCCACCACTGCTCATCAGGGCCCTTGATCTCTGCCTTGCAGGGGGTTCAACGTGAAACCAATGCCTGCAGATGTGGGGCTGGCAGCACGCTCCCACCGCTAGGACCCGTGCCCTGGTTTCCAGCCCCAGCTATGAACCCTCTTGCAGGTCTTGCAGAAAGACACGGTGAGCTTAAGCATTACAAAGGGGTAGTTGGTCTCTGGGACGCGCGCTGGGACAGGGTTTGTTAGGCTGCCCATAGCTGGAGTCCACGTTTTGCTGGTTCAGAACCCATTGCAGTCCCCTGTGGGTCCTCGTTGACCACAGAGAGGATCCCTGTGTGATTTCTGACCGCTACCAAGGGGCTGGAAGCTCTCCAGCACACAGACAGCAGGTCCCACAGTTTCTTCAGGTTTCTTCAGCCCAACCTGTAGAAGTTTTATCACATTAGTTCAGGAGACCCACCAGCTTCACTCTCAGGCTTGCTTACATAAAGCATCCAGACATGGAAACTCTTCCAGTTAAATGCAGATTCAAACAAGGTGCTTGATTTTCTCGTGCACTGGCCACACACACCTCATAACCCCTAGTGAGGCACAGAGGAGCCACAGCAAGCCGTGCCCTGAGCTTCGCTGGGGAGGAGGAGGCTGCAATGAGGCTTGGACACCAGAGCCAAGGCTCTGCAACAGGGCAGCGTGCAAGAAGCCCTCGTTCCTGCTGGCTGCCTGGCATCTGACCTGCTAATGATGAGAATACATCACCCGTGCAAAGTCTGCAGCTGCACCCTGCTGCTTCCCGCTGCATCTCGCCAGCTTCCACAAACCCTCATTACCATTCCGAGATAGCATAAAAATAAACTTTTATCGTCATGAATTATTTAAGCTCACCGGAGACATCCAGATGAATCAAGCTGACAGACAGAGAAGCAGATCTCTTTGTCAGAAAACGTAGCTGTGAACCAGGAGTACCAAGAGTGTCACATTTCTGGGCTGGCCAACAAATTATTAACCAGAGCTTCCTATCACTAAGCACTGGATTTTCACTACAAATAGGCAAGAGCAATCCATCATTGCTCCTTTGGGCTGAATGGTAGATGAACGTGGAGCTGAACGACTCCATCTGAGTTTAGAAGAACATCTGTAGGCTTCCTCTCTGGGGAAGGTTTGGGTGTTTGTCACTACCACCATATTTCAGCCATCTGCTTGTCCCCTTGGTCCAGACAGAACCAAAGTATTCCTGGCACGTTTGTCTAAGAGATCTAATAATGGAAATTTCACAGCCTTTACAGTTGAAAGCTCACAATAATGCCAACCCCAGACTTTTCTTGGTTGCAAATCAGGTTGTTGCTTGCCCTCTTTTGGATGGTTTGTAGAGCAGTTGCTCACAATCTTCTTTATAGCTGCACTCTTTTATACTGGAACATTTTTATTATACCCTCTTCCTTTTTCCCTTTTCCCGATGAAGCATACCTGCACCTTTCACTCTTTCCTCATCATATTTTGTGGACCTGATTCTGTTGATCTTCACTGAAGCCTCCCAGTAAGCCCACTCTCACTCACTGGGTGACTCCCCAGCAGCATTCCTCTTTAGGAAAACGAGAGAGCTGAGCTGCAAGGTTATCCCCTCAGGGTTTTAAAACACCCCAAAAATCCTCTCCTGTTGTCCACCAAGGCACTGAAAGTCCTGCTGCTGATCCAACAGGGAGTCGAACCAGCAGTGAAGAATGTCTCACCCAAAGGTGCTCCCTCGTGCTTTGCCAACCACGGCTTCTCGGCCAGGAAGGAAATGCCAAGGAGGGTAGGCTTGGAGGATGAAGCCCTCGGAAGTCTGCTTTGTACCTATCGAAGAAAGCCCACCAACGGAGGCCTGCAGTTGGCCTTGTGGCATTGTGAAAAAGCGGCATTAAGTGGAAAGTTGTCCTGGAGTTAAAAAGAAATATTTGATGGAAGCCTATAAATCAAACAAGCAGACTTCTAACATCAAAAGTCGGTTACACAAAATGCTTTTAATAAAATGAAGTTTCTAATGTCCATTAGTTCTGCTGACAGAGAATTATTGGAAGATTGCATTCACAAATTTGCTAGCTGCATGCTAGGGCCCTGACTATTTCCATCCCCTTAATTCACCCATGCTTTTAACTAATCCACAATACTTAGCTAAGCAGCAGCAGAATCCAGGGCGCGTTTTAAACCAAGCTGGACTTAGTGATTCCCTGCTGTCTCAGAAGGCACCCAGGATCTAAATCCTCATATCTTTGAGCAACCAACTTCCTTTTCATAAAATAGGCTCCCGTTTGCGCACTGTGTGCGGATCCATTCCCAAACTCTGTGCACAGATCCTCATGCAACAGCCCGCTCCCGGCAGACATTTCGCCTGCCTTACTTCAAGCATATTCCCAAGTCTCGTGGTCTCCATGAGCAGTGGATGTACACATGAGAGCCAGCGCTTTGCCAGATCAGCTGCCTTCGACCACAGCAAATCTCAGCCCCTGGTAGAGCTTCTCTCTAGCCCATAACAACACTTCCCACCAATAAAGCACCATCGAGGGAGAGAGGTCCAGCAGCATTAGCTGCTTCACCAGTTTGGATCCTTCCAGGGGCTGGGGGAAGTTAAGGAGACCAGGTCTAAGCACGTGGAGCTGTGTGTACGTTAGCCAATGTCAAGCCTGGCCAGATGAAAAGGGATCTTCTCTGCTCATAAGCTTTTTAACACAAAACCTGATGTGTAAGAACTGAGGTTTGGCACAGACAGCCATATACATCAAAACAAGAAACTCCACGTGGCGTGATTTTAGCCACAGCTTTAGCAGAGGGTGCTGCAGTCCTAATTCATCAAAAAGGAACATTCTGAGTTAGCATTTTTGTTTTTTGGAAAAAAAAAAAGAAAGAAAAAAAACACTGTAACACAGGTTGGATCTTTTCGTGTCCTTTTAGCAATTCAGGGAAGGGAGGACACAGTTAGCATTACTGTCCTCAATTCATGGACATTTTAACTCCTCTTTTCCATTAAAAGCTGAAATTTTAATTAAAAAATAATCTAAAAAAGGAAAAAAACTTAACCTTTTCACCAGGTCAAGTACTTACCACATTCCTGGCAGGTTTTTTTCTCCTTTTGTCACCATCAGGAGGAGTTCCTCCTGGTTTTCTCCTCATACTGCTTAACAGTCAGTTCCCTGTGCCTCACCCCCTCCATCTCTGTGCACTACCAGCAGCAGCCCCGAACAAAAGCACGGCCAAGGTGAGCAGGGTGGGGGCCTCTCCTCCCCTGCAGCACCGTCCCCGGGCCGAATCCCCCATACGTGGCTGCAGCCGGACCCCAGCAGCCCCCTACGAGCTCCCCGCCTTCCTACAGCGGCGTGCCGCTGCTGGCGTTGGCAGGTGCCGATCCACACCCTGCAGGTGTAGGATTATGGGATTGCTTTAACCCGCTCTTTTTCCTTTCGTCTCGGCTCTCTTGTAGGCCCAAACTCTTTCACTGAGGCAGTGGCTTACATCCAGGCTCAGTACGAGAGCAAGAACAAGTCCCCCAACAAGGAGATCTACACGCACATCACCTGCGCCACCGACACCAACAACATCCAGTTCGTCTTCGACGCCGTCACGGATGTCATCATCGCCAACAACCTGCGGGGATGCGGACTCTACTAAAGCCCTCTCCTCCCCTCCTCTCCTCGCAGCCGCCAGGAGCGCCCGCAGTCCCGCGGACAGGTCCTCTCTCTTTCTTCTTCTCCTCCTCGGAAGGCGATGAGGAAGGAATACGTAAATCCCTCCTTCTGCCCCAGAAAACTTTGCAGCAAGTTCTGCTTTCCCCAGCCCCGTTTTATTCTTTGTTTTATTTTTGGTGAATTCCCCTTGCTGCCTCTTTCTGCTCCTCCGTTCCAATTCACAGTGCTGTAGAGGGAGCTAATGCATTTCCCACAAAGTGCATTTCAACTGCCAAAAACCAGAAATACTCCATTTATAAAAAAAAAGAAAAACTCAAAGCCTTAAAATACTTGTCAGCAACAGTGTAGTTTGGAACCGAAACCTCTTTTTTTCCTTGAAATTAAGGGATATTTGTAATTCTCCTTATTATTTATCTTTTTTCAAAATTACTACTCATTTGGGAAGTACTAGATACGTGATCAGTGTGAAGGTACCCTGTGGCTCCAGTTCCTACCCCAAAGCCGGAGGGGCCCGTGTTGAACGCAGCCACAGCAGCTTGGCTTTGTATATTCTCCTTTTTTCAGCCAGCTCTTTGAACAAGTAAAACAGCCATACCGAGATCTGCTGGTGTCCGAGACGGACACAGTAACAAAAGCTACTAAGCATTGCCTAAAAGCATTCATTACCGATAACAGTTTTACCTCAAGTTTTTCAAAATTAACGTTAAAATCTGCCTAGTGCTCTCAGTAACCCAGTTCTTACTCCCGTCTGCCTTTTTGTGCTTCGCTGGGTCAGCGCAGGTACCCAGAGCCCTGTCCCAAAGCCCTCCCAGCCCGAGGAGGTCCCGTTAATTTCAGTGCACTGATGCTCCAACCAACACACAGCATCTCTTTCCTAACTTCAACCCTAAAATGCTGGGGTGCACCAAAAATATTTATCGCTGGCTTCTTGTCGCCAGGGTTTGACCTTCACGTACCTAAAGTGCAGAGAGGTGCTTTTGGAAACCTCACCAGGCTCGGGTGACGGCAGGGCGCGCGGGGTCCCCTCGGCTCACCCCTCGCCCACCTAAATGCCCCTGAGTCATCCATCGGAGCCTCCTGGCCCAGGCAGAAGCAGGTGGCTTGTGTCACCTCCTGCCCGTGCATCCAGGATAAAGGGCTCCAGGTGTAGTGTCTCCGTCAGCTCACCTCTTTACCAGTATCCAAAGCAAAAGGGATGGTCTACACTGGCTGTTTAATGAGGGGGGAAGGCTCAGGGAGCTGATTTGAGCCAAGTGGTGGAGTAGGAAGGAAAAGTGCAAGGGAGAGAGGAAAGGGAGGAAGGAAGGGCAGGGGGGAAGGTGCAGAAAGGGCAAGGGCAGCACCCAGCACAACAGAAAGTGCGGGCACAGAGGGAAGGACGAGCAAGGCTGGGCTGGGGTGCATGCAGCCATCAGGCTGCCATCACCACGCTCCAGGTGCTGCTGGATGGGGATGGCTGGGGTGAAGGCAGAGGGGGAGCCTGAGAGGTCAGGTGTGACCTCTGGAAACACGGAGGGACCCTTAGAGTCCACCCCAAAAGTGAGACAGCTGCCTCCCAGGTCCTTCTCTGCCTCTCATAAAAGTTCACGAGCGTGAGTCTGTCCAGGACAGCCGCAAGTTCAGCTGCCTTCTCTTTGGAGCCCAGGCCGGGGCTTTCATTCAGGTCTGAGGTCTGGGATTTCCCCAGTGCCACGTCCGAGAGGGAGAATATGTGTTTTCTTGCTGTGCCCATCTAGGAGAGGTGACGTGAGAGCAGACCAAAGCAGCACAGCCCAAAGGCGAGGGGCCAGGTGAGCGGGGGGGCGAGAGGCAGGGCCAGGAGCAGGTACGGTGGGAAGGGATGGAGGGGACCAGAGCGGGGAGGTCTGGGGGGCTCGGTTTGGGGCAGGAGTTGCAGAAGGGAGATGAGGCAGGTTGAGGCAGCAGGGAGGAAGGGAAGCTGGGAAGAGAGGTGCTCCCGGGAGGCTGGAGGGGATTCGCCATCCGAGGTTGTGCCCTGCCAGGGACAGTGCTGCTGGGGGTGTCTGTGACAAAACCCCAGGATGCAAGTCAGGAGGAAAACAAGGTGGCTCTCACCCATCTAACCTGATTGCACGGCTCATAGCTGTGTCAGCAACCCCTTAATTAGCCTGCAATTATAAAACTGTGTTTAGTATTGCACGTTGAGGGCTCACTGCTGCTCTTCTGGACACTAACAGCAATAACACCAGCTCTCCGCTCTGGCACAAGGGAATAGCCACCTTTCCCTTCACCATCTCAGCCTTAAAATTCCTCTGGCAGTCAGCTCCCAGCCCCTCCGTGTGCTGCCAGCACGCTGCTGCGCAACTCTCAGCCAAAGGACCCCTGAACACGAGGCACCTGCACATAATTGTATTTGTTTAAAGCATGTGCCCAGTTCTCTGTGGTTCCTTAGGAGGTACCAGCCACATGCCCCAACCTTGGAAAGATTTCTAGATGTGCTGAGCTCTTGTCCCTTGAGACTAAAGCCAAGGGAATGACAGCAGAATGCCACCAACCTGTTTGTTTTTGCAGGAAGAGAGGTTCGGTGCATAAATAGGCAATATGAAAAGAAATATGCAGGACTCGGGTCCCCCCCCGCAAATTTCCCCTAGACCCGAGACAGAGCCCTCTCTTCTTGCGCTGCGGTCTGAGGTTATCAAATTAATTCAGCTCCTTGCTTTGCTTTTCAAGGCAGTGCACAACAGCAATGGGACGGCGCTTCTGCCGTGGAAGGAGGCAGGAAATTAGCTGGAGGGACCCAGATCGACAGGGATACTCGTGGAGCTTGCTCGGGTGACGTACATGTGCATTAAGCATCAAAATAAGGGATAAAAAGCTGAATGTTAGTTACATTTGATACCTAAAGTGTATATAATTGACCCAGAGTGAAGCTGGCGTACAGCAGTGCACCGATGCCCACACTGGCAGCGAAGCAGCACTTTATTAAGCTCCATCAGAATAACTTGATCAGCAGCACTAGGAGCTTGGAGATTTTCTATTTCCACCCCTTGCTGTGCGTGGTGTTTTATCCGATTCAACAAGTAACAGAAGCTGTCCCCAGTGAAGGCAGCACCAAGCCAAAGCTTCAGGAGTTTCCAGCATAAAGCATGCAGGAATGTTTTGGTGAAGGAAGTCTAAATTAACCCCAAACTCTGCTAAATGCAGCTGCGCCACCAGTCCCAGCTGGGTGCACTCGCACCCTGCTCTGGGCTGGATTCGGGCAACCCCAATGGGGACCGGGAGGTGCAAACCCTCCCTGCCCGGCCCCTCGGCAGCATCCCCAGGCACTTGGTTGTCAGCCCCGGCTGGTGCTCCGCGGGGATGCAGGGGAGAAAAGAGGAGGAAATGTTGACACACTGAGCCTTTTCTTTCATTTTCTTTGGCATATTGTACATCTAAAGCTTCATTTCAGCTGCTGCTGCTGACATTCCCTCCCTCACATAAGTGTCGTGAGGATTAACTGACAAAGGCTTGAAACGGTGTTTGAAAGATGAAATGCTTTCAGTGTTAAACACTACTATTTTTCCCACTTGATGGCCTTGTATAGTTTTTTGTCTCCAAGAACGCCTGCCAAAGCATTACTCACCGCTGGGTTTCTGCATCCCTCCCAGGCCCTTTCCAACAGATGTGCCTTTTGCAGGCAATATTTTGCCCAGTGCTTTTTCTTATTCCTGAACACTGGCAGTCCTTGCAGGAACTGCCTAGGAAGAAGACCCTGAAACACATCCCTCCCTTTCAAAAGCCCTCTTCTTAATAGCCCCTTGTGCTCGGAAATTGCAGCGCTCCAAACCCAGCCCCTCCGAGGCCACTGAGCTGTGTTTAATTTGCAGTCCCCGTGCAACTGGTACGGCTGCAAGAGAGACCGTGCTGGGGCAGGGGGGGATGCATTTTAAAACTGAAGAGCTGCACATGCACCTTGCTGCCCTTCAGAGCTAATGCGGGAGTTTGCACATGGTGCCCTTTCTGGCACGCCTGCTGGTGGCTGGACAGATGCAGGTTTTGGTGCCTCGGTCCAGCAGCAGCAGCCAAGGGGCATCACGTTCGAAGCAGCATTAACAAGTCACGATGAGCCTCAGGCAGCGGCAGGAAGAAAGAAACCCTCCGCTTGCTCCATCAGCGATGAGAGGGTCAGGTGTGTGGATACATCAGACAAAAAAAAATCAGATAGCTCCCTTATTTAAAAAGCAATTTCAACAAAATAGAGAAACCTGTAGAAGGAAAAGCTTGTAGGTGAGGCACCAGGACCCGCAACCACCGCGCTGCAGAGCACCTCGCGCAGGAGGATGCAGCAGCGGGGCTTACAGCAATAAACACAGACCAGGAAGGCACACCTGCAAATACAGCCCCATATTCCGAAGGCCGGCTTTTTCTTAGTCGGCCAGCGTCCCAGCTCTGAGAAACGCTTCCGAATATCTCTCTCTCAGGAGTTCTGCATGAGAATTGGCTGCTTGCCTTCACCCAGCTTTCCTGCCGCTGTCTCTTTGGGCAGGGTCACGAAGCGGTGAGCCTTTCCTGCCCTCACCTTTGCTCGGGGCTCACCTTGTTTTCCCAGGGAGGTGCAGGCACGGGGTCCAAGTGCAGCATGGTGCAGGCAAACGCTGTGCTCCGGAGCTGGACCACAGCCTGGGCCTCCACGGAGGGGAGGACGTCCTCAGGAGGAGGCCGCAGAGCCTCCTCAGGACGACAATTTTGTTCTAAAGGACGCTGAAAGTATTAATGAGAGCAGTCTATGCTGTAACGTATGTTAAAATGTATCTGGTGTTTTCAATCAATCACAGCAGCCTACGACGGAACGCGCTTTGTTCCCAGGCCAGGAGTGCAGTCTCCGAGAGGCGAGGATTAGACCTGTGAGATGTCCGGGACTTTTCCCGGAACACCCCAGTTTGCCAGACGCCGCGCAAAGCGTAGGGCTGAGCGGGATGGCACGCATCACCTGCAGGGACTTTACAGTGGATGCTGTGAAAGGGACCAATCCTGCCCCACGGCCTGCCAGGTAGTTGTGGTGGAGCTCCTGGGAGCAAGGCTGAGCGTTAGGTCCGTCAGGGGAGCGTAGTTCTGGTATGCCCATGTCTGTGTCATGGGCCAGGTTTGGCTTCAGGCTTATGACCAAAAACTCCCCAACTGTTTCCAGGGAGCCCAAAATACTTGTTAATGGTCAGCTGCTGGAAGTGTTGGGGTCAACAGGGGTGGTGCTGCAGAGCATCATCCCAAACCAGCTGGGAAAGACGCCCGACCCCGTCACACGCACGCAGTCCAGCGCATCCCCAACGCTGGGACGCGGCGCAGGCTGCACAAAAGAGCAGACCGTGGTCTTGTCTCTATTTCTCCTGAGGAAAGAGCAGACAGGAACACTCTCCCAGAGAGCCCTGAGACTCGAGTGTACATTATAATTTCTGAGCTCCTGCAACGACACGGTGTAATTGATGCTGACAGATATAGGTACGTGACCTACATAAGAGGCTGTGCTGAGAACGTGGCTATGGAAAGGGACCTCTCGTAGGACTGCTCGTGTCCGAGCCAGCAGCCCGTGAGCTCTCTGGGGAGATCTTTATCCATGCTGCCCAGGATAGGGCACACGTGCTGGCCCTTGAAGGCCGGCGTGTCTGTCAGAGGAGGACCGGAGCCTCCCGGCTGGCACCCCGCTGGGATAGCCTCACCCGCTCTGCCTCCCACACAAACCAAGTTTAAAGACAAGCCACCACCCCGTTAAAAACCCCATTCCCCAGTTTAACACCCCCAGCCCTCTCCCCCCACCTCCCTTTCCCCCTCCTTCAGCTTGACAAGGGATCAGTGACCGTCACCGTGCCNCTTCCCGATGGATCGCCGGGGGCTGCCGCTGGTTTTCTTGTGCTGGCTTCCCGCTGAATCGTTTCTCCTGCATGTTTGATGGCCCAAACTGTATTAACTGTAATTTTGTATGAAGAGTGACTGTCCATTGGTTTAATAGAACATTAGCTATTGTAATAATTTATTGGCTGTCAGTAATGTATTTATTAGTTACAAAATGTTAATAAAGTGCCAGCTCTTTTCTAGTGTGAGAGGGTTTTATTGTGTCTCCCTTGAGCGTGTGCTGCTTCTCGGCCCCGCTGTTTACCGCACTGCTGCTCCGTGCAACGCGCCCGCTGTCACCGCACCACGGCAGAGCGTCTGTCCGTCTGTCGGGCCCGTGTCCCGCCTGCCCCAGCCTCGCCCGCCTGGAGATACAGATTTGGAAAGGATAAAGCCAAAAGGTGAGTGATTGCTGTCCCAGCACGGCTGTATCCCCTCCGCTCGCTGCCAACGCGAGCAGCCAAGCGCAACAATGCCAGAGCAAGAGAGCAGCCGCTTCCACTGCGCCCCTCTTCTGCCTTAAAGATCTGACATTTTGCTGTGACGTGTTATCTAATACAAGCATCTGCATGAAAGCCATTTAAATAAAATGGGGTGATTTTGGCAGCAGACAGCATGGCCGGTGTCTTTTGCTTTTGGCAGTGTCCCTGCTTCCCCAAGCTTTCCTGCAGTGTCGTGGTTGCAAATCTATTCCAAGCAGCAAGTTTCGCATTGCTTTTCCTCCGTCAATCAGTGCAAGCCTCGCAAGCACAGCGACAAAAGAGCTATTTCTGGTTCATTTCAATAAATCGTGCTTTTTCCCCATTGCAGTGACACAATACTCGGAGCACCTTTTGGTCCCTTCAAAATAACACTCGTGTCAGTTTGTTCTTTTATGTTTAAGCCAAAGGGCTTCCATTACTGGAGGAAAGAAATAGAAAGCACGAATACAAACTTGAAGAAAGCAAGGGAAAATTTTCTGTCAGCCTCAGAGGAAAATTAGATGTTATTCCTGTTGACTTCACCAGTTTTCAGTGATGCAACTTCAGATGGACCTGGCCTCAGACATTCCCACACCTCCCATCCTGCAGCTCAGGCAGGATCTGGGGCCAGCTCCGAGAAAAACAGCTCAGAGAGAAAAGGTTTTTCTTCGGATATTTGTACAGGGGATTCCATAAGATCTCCTCCGGCATGCCATCCTGCTCAGATATCCAGGGCCTGGAAGTTATCGGGGTTATTTTCTCTGCATTTGGGGCTTTCATTCCCCCAGGCACACCCTTTGTTTGAGCTGCTCCTCCACCACCACCACTCCTTTCTTTAACATCCATATGGAACAAAACGGGATGAACAAGGATCTAAAACCCACCCAGCTACTTGCCATGAAAACCTCAAGACCCGGCGTTTTTTGCAAAGGCTGCTTGGTCAAGGCAAGAAGAGCCGCATCCATTTGTGGTGGTTTCTGTTTCCCCGTGAAAAAAGGTTTTAAAAAAAAAAAAAAAAAAGGATCAAATGAGGTCCAGAAGCTTTGGAAAGCAACTACTTGGCATTCACAGCTACTCTTTGCCGAGGAAACAACAGTGTAATCTCAAAGCCTTTCAAGATGAAATCAGACATCTGCTAAATTTTGCATGCGAAAGCTGCAGTCAAAGTGTAGCTAAGAAAATGACTCACTAATAAAACATTCATGGAAAACTCCAAAATGTGTAATTGGGTCATCATTTCATTAGGAAACACGTGTGCTCTCATGAATCCAGGCAAGCCCGAGCCGCCCTTGCTGTGCTGGCTCCTCTCTCCTGCCTTTGCACGGCGCTTCCCCAGCCCGCTGGGCATCCACCAGTACAACGGCGCACGCGGTGCCCCCGGTTTCTCCCAGATTTTGTGGTGGAGCGGCCGGGAATGGCTTTCTGTTTATTTTAAGAGTACGTTAATGATGGAGAACGATCCGAGAGCTCCTGCAAGCCGTGCCTCTCCTTGCCTCCCCGCGCACTAACAGCAGCGTGCGGCCGCCTTCAAGCCCTCTGCTCGCCAGTGCTGTGACGGCCGAATTGGCAGAGGAGCCTCACCTTGCCTCTTCCTCTTCCTCCTCCTCTCCTGTCCCTCTGTCTGCTCTGCCCTCCTCTCCGGTACCAGCTCCTGTAGCATGGGGAAAACACGCTTTGCATGGAGTTTGCTCACGTGTGAAAGGACAACTAAAAAACCGCAGCTTTTAGCGGTTGCCTCCGTGCTCCTGCTAAGGCTCTTCCACACTTCCAGTCCCCCCGGAGCAGCCCACGCGCACCCAGCAGAGGCGGGCTGGTGGCAGCGGCCCCGCTTGCTTCCTGCATGCAGTGGCGCTGGGCTCCTTGGCGCTGACCCGGCGGGGGCTGGAGGTTTCACAAGGGGCAGAAGGGCCCGGTGGGGACAGGATCTGCCCCAGCCCCGGGCTGTGTCCTCAGCTCCGGTCTCTCCGTGATGGCACCGCTCCGGCCATCACAAGGTGCTGCCGGTGCTAAGCCCCGGGGCAGCAGCCGGCTGTTTGCCCTCCGCAAGCGATGCTCCAGGGGTGCTGAAGGGATGCAGGCAAGACCAAGAGCCTGCAGCCCCCTTCCCCAGTCCTCTCTTTAGGCAGGTGATGAGCAAACGACTTTTTCCCCCCCAACTATTCCTCAAAACTTCAGCACCAGCCTCTGCTAGGAGCAGGGAGGCCCCATGGAGAGGCTGCAGCCTCCGCGCCCGCCCCGTCCTCCAGCCGGGCGGGCAGGGACAAGCGCAGCCTCCCCGGCCCCTGCCCCAGCTCCTGCCCACCACAGCCTTACCGTAGGGGTTTTGCTTTCTAACCATTGCAGCGTGGGGGAAAAGAAGAGTTCTCCTCTCCTCTAACTCTCTCTCTCTTTGCCTTTCTCTCTCCTCTCTCCTCCCTCCGTGCTCCCTGATGCAGAACCGCATGCACGAATCTCTCATGCTCTTCGACTCCATCTGTAACAACAAATTCTTCATTGATACCTCCATCATTCTCTTCCTCAACAAGAAAGACCTATTTGCTGAGAAGATCAAGAAATCGCCTCTGACCATCTGCTTCCCCGAGTACACAGGTAGGTGCCGGGGCTGCGGCCGCGCGGCCCGGTGAGACGCACCCAGCCCCGGGGATGGGAAGGGGGCACGGAGCACCCGTAAGCGCGGGTCGAGTGAGTTCTCGTGGCAGAGGCACGAGGGGACAGAGGGCTCTCGGCACGTCCCCAAGCGCGGAAAGCTCCGCGCCCTGAAGCGCCGCTGGCGGAACATCTTTGTCAGCGCCTTGGCTGCTCGTAGGCACCCGAAGGGGTTTTCCCCTCCCTCCTACAAGCTTCAGCCCACCCGTGCCCCTGGCCCGGCTCCCGAGGCGCTCGGCACACGCAGGCGGGATGGCCCCGGCACCAACGCCACCAGTGCCGCCCAGCTCCCCGTGGAGGAGCGACGGCTCTCCGGAGTACGAGCCCTGCGAGAAGCGCTAGAAGCCAACGGAGGAACAGGCCGCTCGGTGCGAGAGAGGAAAACCGAGGCCGCGAGACCCGCTGGAGGACGCTCGGCCACCCGAGCCGTGCCGTTTGCAGACGGGGCCTGACGAGCACCTCGAAGCCGGAGCTCCCATCAGCATCCTCACACGCTCCTGGAAGGGAAGAGAATTTCACAACAGAAATCTGTGAAATCACAAGAGAATTGTCCTGGTTTTGTTACATAAGTGAAGCCAGCTTGGCCTGAAGAAAATGGAACCAAGAAAATGCTGTGGAAAGACACCTGCTCCGAATTTTTTTTTTTTTTAAGGGAAAGGAAAATTAACGTCCAGTTGAGAAATTCCAGCATCTCCCACAAGCACTTGATATCTGAGCTGCTTCGCCCAGTGCCCACCATGGGCACCAGCACCCTGGGGGCTGGCCCCAGACCCCCAGCTCGGCAGCCCCGGTTCCCCAGCAGCACGAGGCACCGGCACCCACACCGGAGGCTTCCTGGCACCGGCAGCACGCACGCAGCAGCGCTTTCCCCTCCCAAATTCCCCCGGGAGCTTTCTGGCACACCCCAACTCGCTCCACCAGCCCTCGTTCTGTCCCCACTGCCCTGAGGAGGGGGCAGCCCGTCGGCACCCGACTGCCTCCCCGCGCCTTCGGGCGCCTCCCGCACCAGGAAGGATGGGAAGCGGCGAGCTTGAAAAGGAAAATAAATCTCCAGATAATAGCTGCTCTTCCAAAGGCGATTTCAGGGGCGTAATTCGGGCTTTGTGGCTCTCCGCAAGGGGCCAGGCACAGCCACTCTCGCTGCCGTAAGCAGCTTAATGCAATAATGCACATTTTTTGGCTCAAACATCTGGTCCCCCTCCAGCCTGTGGTGCAAAAGCAGAACTCCCCAAGGGTCCGAGCAAACCAACAGCAACGGGTGCCCCTCGCCCATCCCAACCCCCTGGAGCAAACCCATGATCAGCCCCGGCTTCCCCCTGAGGGCACCCATGGGTGATGCTGGAGGGGCCACCCAGTGCTCCCCGCTCTCCTGCCTGGCTGGGGGGCACTCAGCCCCCCGGCCGTTCCCCCCTGTGCACCATGGGATGTGCTGCAGGGACTCACCGGTGATGCCAGGACCGATGAGACCCCCAGCCCGGGCAGGGGGCAGCTGGGGGCTGCTGCCCCTGGCTGGGGGAAAGAGAGGAGCGGGGCGGGGAGGGCAAAGCGGCGACACCTGGGGAGGGAGGTGCCGGAGGCAGAGCCCAGGTGCTCATGATTTTGGGGGAAAAGAGGGGCAGATGGGGAAAAAGGGGGAAAAAAGGGGTGAAAGGGCGGGGAGTGGGGGGAAAGGGCAGCCCCTGCCCCCGCCCCCAGCCTGGGACCTCTCAAAAAAGCACCCATGGGTGTCATGCCTGCCTGCACTGGGGCGTGGGTGCTGGTGCCCCTTGGGTGCTGGGGAGCGAGGCTGAGACCCAGGGCCCCACTGAGGGGCTGCTGGGAAACCTCTCAACAGCATTAAAAAAAATGGAGAAAAGGGGTTTTGCCTGCTTTGTCCCAAACAAAGCGCTTTTCCAGCAGCGCAGCAGGGGGCCGGCGGTGCCCGTCCCTGACGCCCCCGCGCTGTCCCCCCCTCCCTGTGCCCGCAGGTCCCAACACCTACGAGGACGCGGCCGCCTACATCCAAGCACAATTCGAGAGCAAAAACCGCTCGCCCAACAAGGAGATTTACTGCCACATGACGTGCGCCACGGACACGAACAACATCCAGGTGGTGTTCGACGCCGTCACCGACATCATCATCGCCAACAACCTGCGGGGCTGCGGCTTGTACTGAGCCCCCGCGGCGGTGGCGCGGGGCGAGGCGGAGGAGAAGCAGCGCGCCCACGCTCACACACACGCACACACACACACACACACACACCAAGCGAAACACGAGAAACAACCAAATCGAACGAGAGGAAAAAAAAAAAAAGAAAAAAAAATCTTAATCATAATCATGCAAGTTGGTAAATAAAAAGGCATAAGGAAAATTATATATATACGTATATATATATATAAAAAAAAAAAAAAAATCCATGACCACCTTTTCAGTTTGTCCCGAAGAGCTGCGGGCACAAGGGGGTCCCAGGCCTCAAACCGGGGATTTGGGGACATCTCCGGCTCCGGCCGCTCCCCGGTGGGGCTGGGGCCGGATCCTGCCCGCGCCCCCGCGCCGGTGCTCTCGGGGGGGCAGCGTCTCCTCCCGGCATGTCTTCGAGCGGGTTTGGGCTTTTGTTTTCTCTTTTTCTTTTCGTTTGTTTGTTTGTTTTTCTCTTTTTTTTTTTTTAATCCTTATTACGATGAACCGGTTTTATTTCCAGTGCCCCGCGGCCTGGGTGAGCCGCTGCGGCGGGAAGCTCAAGGATGGGTTTTTTAAAAAAAAAAGAAAAAAAAAGAGGGAAA